>CM061259.1:91522500-91845000 GCA_030848825.1 Tadarida brasiliensis | reverse complement strand
AAGACATAAGCCTTGTCAATCAATACCTGAGCCTTCAAAGCCCCCTAATATTTCCCTTCACATCCTGGGCAAACTTGTCTGCTAATATTCACGGCTTCCTTTTCTCTTAGCAATGGTCCCATTCTACCCAGCACTAGTTACTTTAGCTCTGGGCTGTCGTTTACTACTCTCGTTTAAGAGGAAGAAACAGGGCAAAGCACCCTGGCTACCAAAGAGCAAACTGGGATAGTCCTGTGAGCCAACTCTAGAAACACCTGTCCAGTGGTCCTCGAAATGACTCCCTAAAGAGGAAGCCCACTAAGAGATAGAATCCCAGGCTTTGGACACCATAAAGAACACCCCCCTTAGTTTGGGGGGCATCCTTCTGTATCACATATCCCCTGTTCAGTGCTGATTTTTCTGCACTCCCTCTCCTGTCGGGAAGGGGACTTAAGAACTGTTAGCGCTTTGCGCCACACACAAAAAACGTCAAGAAGCGGAGGCTTCTCCAGGTTCCCATATTAGCGATCAGGACCCTGGATAGACCCCAGCCCCAAACGGAGACGCAAAGCCTGAGTGGTAGGGTCTCCGCACAGAACCTTGTAGGGCATTAGGGTCTCACTTGTAAGTTGAGGCTAACATCTGGTGAAGACCGAGCTAGGAGAGCCGCTGCTCTTCCTCATGGGTTTATCTTGCGCAGTACCAACCAAGCCCTTACCCCCTCAGGAGAGCTCAAAGCAGCGACAAGGCCAATGGAATTGTGCTGAGGGGGCACGCGCCTGCTGGTCCCGGCCATTCTTCCGTGCTAATGATCGTTTCCCCCAAGACACAAAACTAGGGCTTTAAACCGCCAGCTTTCTTGGGCCACCTTTGGAGTCTAAATTTCTTGCCCTGTTCCAAACGATTATGTCCAGGGGTTCTGAAGCAGTTTTAGTTTGGGAGTGTTCTGATTTTCTGAAAAAGTGTCACCAGGAACCGAGTTCTTAGTTCCCCAGTACAGAAGCAACTGATGAAGTTTCTAGACAAAACACAAGTTAAATATCATTTGCACGCTTAAACTGGGAATTTAAAGCTCAAATCATCAAAGGACTGAAACCTGGATCTCTCCCCATAAATATGTACTTTATGCTATTTATTACATATGTATAAAATTTCTGCTATTATAAACCAGTCTTTCGTCTTTTTAAATGTATCTAAAAAGCTAACAGAGTAACAATGCATTTTCCAAAATAATTCAATGATAAATTGGGTATTTAGTACATTTTTCACTATTCAAACAAGAGTTAATTTCAGGATAAACCTGTAAGTCTGGGCTTTTGGTCAGACTGGGAGGGAGGTGGTGAAAGGTAGCTTTCCTTAGGCTATAGAATATAGTAGCCTTAAAAAGGCAGTCTGAGAAAAATGGATATTGACTCAGAGAAAGTCTTAAAACAAAAAGTTTAGAACCTTAAATAGAATTTCAAAATCAGATTTGCATCCTAATACTGAAAATCCATTAGAAAATTTGTGGATTTAAAATGACTTCTAACCATTTGTTAACTACCTAAACAATACAATAACTTGGTAAATGAAAAGCCAGTTTTAACGTCTAGCTGTTTAAATATGTAATTTTAAAACAAATAGTTGTAAAATTAAATTTATAATTTCAATACAATGTAGGAAAGACAAAGGGAAAACGAAATATATTAATATGCAACAAAATATTCGTGTTAATGAAAAGATTGAAAGATTCCCTTTCTCAAAGTTTGCTTATATTTTAAAATGATAAATGTCTCTAGATTTCTTGTGCTTTTATTAACACTACACACATTTCGAAGAGAATAGATTGCTTAATTTTTAATACCATTATTTCTGTCTTTAACAACTCTTACCAACAAAAAATTGTTTGCAAGTGAAACAGACATTAGGTAGAACAAGAAGGAAAAAAGCCTCAATTTTCCTCAGCCTGAACTACGAGTGATTCTGAAATAACCTAGTTCAGCTTTGGTTTTTAAAAGTAAAAATTAACACACACACATTTATAAAATAAACTTGGAGAGAGGGAATCTACTTCTGGGTAATAAACCCTTTTGATTATAGAGTTTCCAATAGAAACAATATTTTGATTAATATTTCACAAAATCGCAGATTTCCAAAATAAGAGAATAAGAACATAAAAACTTATGTTTTCAAGTGCTACTTAGGATAAATGCCTGTCTTAAATCAGACAATTATCTTCAATACCCAAATCATTAAAACTAACTGGAAGATTGTACTGCAAGTGTTCAAAGTGGAGGAATTACCCACTTCTCATGGCTATCTACCAGAAAAATTATGGGAAACTCTCCAGTTAAGATCTAACATTTAACGAAAGCAACAAAGACTAATAGTAATAATGTTTCACCAATCATTTTTAAAAATGCATATCCCCTTTCTATATCTCACCTGAACTTTAAAAGTATGCCTCTTCAATGCTATTTTAATGTTTAGGGTTAAAGATATGAATTAAACACTTAAAATCTGAAGAGAACAATCCATGTGACAGAATCCTTGAACTTCACAAAATGTTTTCATTTTAAGCATTTACAGAAGAGTTAAATAAACGTACCACACATTCTAAATTCAACAAAAATTTTCAGAAAACCCGACATTTTATGTACCCAAAAGGTCCAAACAGAGCCGATGCAAATGTCAATAGCTCTCTCTCTTCCTGCTGATACTTAAATGGTTTTACTAGTACCCAAAGGAATGAAATCAGCAACTCTCTCCACACACTAGCCAACACTCCAATTTTCAAAGCCGCAATTTGAAAACGTCGGTTTGGGAGGGGAACAGTGAGGGGTCTTGAAGGAATCAAAAAATTCCTTCTCTTCTCTGACAGTCTACCAAAAGATGCCAAACCGAATTCAGCCTATTGTAAAGCACTGGGACCTCCCTTCCAAGGACACGGTACACAAACATATACACCGCTGCAAAAAGCTGCCCCAAAGCGCCTGGTCCGACAGAAACGTAAGGGGCCCAGATAAGAACGAATTAGAATCCTCAAGAGGGTCCGCAGAGACAGCGAAATGTAGGTGGCATTTATCCAGGGGTAGACAACAACGAACCAAAGAAAGTTGCCCCAGTCGGACTCTTGGGCCTTTCTTTATCCAAGTTCAGGCTTAAGGCATATATATTTGGGGGGGGGTGGGGCGGGGGGGTCTCTTCCTCTACCTACATCTCAGCCGCCTCTGGAGCCCACTGTCACTCAAAGGGAAGCCCCTTGGGCTTCACAACCGTTCCTTTTGCCCCCAGACAAAGGCACAGGAGGCTGTTGAGCTGACCTAGCTTTGTGGGGCGGCAAAAATGTCACCCATCCTTGGGCCTGGCTTCATCTGAGATGTCAGCATCAATACATTATTTTTTATTTCTACAACGCATCCTAGGCGAGTGTATGTATTGCGGGCGGGGTGGGGGGGGGGGGTTGAACACAGGAGAAGAGGGGTTGGTAGTGGAGCCTAGAACCCTCTTTCCTCTCCCCTCCTGCCAGGGTTGCTGTACAGGGAGTGTCGGCCACGTTTGGCGCACTGTCCCAGGCCCTAGGCGAAGGTGGCCAGGGAAAATGAGGCTTAGGGATTGCTAAGCAAACGGCACCATTGGTAGGCTCTAGCGCCTGTGGAGGTAGGATTGTTTTCTTTCTTTTAAGGGGCGTGTGAGTTTGTTCTTTTCTGGAGGTGGGAGGGAGGGAGTTCGTTCGTGCGCTACGGGTGTGTGTGTGTGGGGGGGGTGTTGCTGCACTGCCAGGGTCCCCGAAGGAAGGGTGCGGGGATGTCTACAACTGTACAGTAATTATTCCTGGGGCGTAAGAGAGCGATTAGAGGGACGGGGTGGGCGGCACCTCGAGCTGTGGCAGTGGCAGCAGGAAAGGTCGCGAGGGGCTTACCCGGGCGGGCGGGCGCTGTCCTGCCGCAGGTGAGGGAGGGCGCGCGCTAGGCAGGCGCGAGGAAGGGGGGAGAGGAGGAGGGCGCGCGCGCGCACACCTGTCCTGGACAGCGGCGCAAGCCGAGCTGCGCCTCACTCGAGCTCTGCGGGCTGAGGAGGGAGGAGGGCGGACTGGCAGGCGGGGGCGGGACGCCGAGGGGAGGAGGAGGAGGCGACTCGGACGGCTGGCTCGGCTCTCGCTCGCTCTCCCTCCCGCGGGCAAGCCCCGCTCACACCTTGCTTCTCCCGCTCACTCACAGCCCCCTTGGCTCTCCCTCCTCCTCCTCCTTCCCCTGCGGGATCCGCTCGCCGCCGCCGCCGCTGCAGACGGCAAGTCGTGGCAGCCAGACGTCGGCGCGTAACCCGGCGCTCCGTGCGTGACTCCGGGCGACGTCAGCGCGCGCCCCGCGCTACCCCCACCCCCCCCTCCGTGGCTCGCGCCCTCCGCCCTCGCGTCCCTCCGTTTCAGTTGCCGCGGCGGCGACCGCCAAGCGCGCTCCCTCCGCCCCCATCTTGCGCGTGCGCGCGCCCTCTCCACCGTTGGCGCGTCAACAGTCAGCGGCCCAGGCCTTGGGGCGCGTTTGAGGAGGGGGCTGCCCGCGGCCTCTTTGCCCGCACTTCCTCCATCCGCCGCCAGTAGCGGCCCCTGGAGGACTTATCCCTTCTTAGGCTTTGAAGGCCGAAGCCAGGCTCAGGCGGGAATAGAGTCCTGTAGGACCTGCGTCAGCTCCAATTTAGGGCCCTCAGCGTCGTAGTTGGTGCAGCTACCACCGCGTCACCCTCTCCCCCGCCCCCTCCGGTCCCCGTTCCGCCCTCATTTCTCTGGAGGCAGTGGGCCTTTCATCTCCCGGGAGGGTCTCACCTTGGCCTTCAGACGCCGGTCGCGAGGGGCTAGAAGGGCATAATTAGCATGGAAGAAAGTGGCTAGACCACGTTCAGGCTCTAGCCCAGGAATCCTTGACAGGAAGCGTGGGGTTGCTGCCCAGCCTCCCACGCAGTGTAGGTGAAATGGGCCCCTTTGAGGGGCTGTGACTAAGGACAAAACTCTGATAAATATTATTCATGCGTCCTTGGGCCGAGAGAGAAAGTAAAGAGGGCGAGTTAATTTTCATAAATTGCTATGCAGAAATGGAAATACAGACCTATAAAATGTCCTTTAAGAGTTGTCTTGAAATCTTACCAAGTTTGACAAGATTTTCGGTGCAAGGCAACTTTTTCCCTCGTCTTCTATGCTGTCACATCTCCATTCTGCAACACTGCGTACATAGAAAGTGGATCAGTTAAAAATTATGGGCTGCAAAATAAACACAAAACTGCTTTCACCATCTTTATAATAATTTAATCTCAGAAAAGTCAGTCTATGATTTAGGAAAACTTAGCCACTGTTCTAACTTATTTAACTGAATATATTTTATTTTGAAGTTACTGTTCAATACACCATAAGATACACTTTTATTAGGCAATAGTAGGTTTTATTTTTATTAAAAAAGTTTTTTTTTCTTTATTGCTTTTAGAGAGAGAGGAAGGGAGATGGAGAGAGAGAGATAGAAACATGGATGCCATGCGGTTGGCCGCCTCCTGCATGCCCGCCACTGGGGATTGGGCCCCACAACACAGACATGTGCCCTAACCGGGAATCAAACCAGTGACCTCTTGGTGCATGGGTAGATACTCAACCACTGAGCCTGACTGGCCAGGAAGGCAATAGTAGGTTTTAAAACTCACTTATTATAGGACTTTTTCCAAGAAGCTTATCTAGTTAACCTGGAAGGCAAGTAGGAGCAAAGTGAAATTAACCCCCATTTTATAGATGAGAAAATTGAGTACAAAAATATAAGTATTAGTTCACAGTTGCAAGGAGTCTATCTGTCACTCCTTGAAGGAAACACCATAGGTCTATTATCACCTACGTTATCCACTAAACCGGAAATCCCTCAAATGTTTACGGCCAGGTATCTTTTAATGCTCTCCTTACCCCCCCAAGTATGATAGGTGGTGCCTAATGTCTGAAAGAAACAAATTTGGGAGGTATTCCTGGAGACCCCAAATCACAGAGGACTTGAAAAGATTTGAAATTTGAGCTTGAAATTTTCTGCCATAGAAAATTGCAGCTCATGTCCTGGCCGGTTTGGCTCAGCGGTTAGAGGGTTGGCTGGTGGACCAGAGAGTCCCGGGTTCAGTTCCCACTAAGGGCACGTACCTCGGTTGCAGTTTGTCCCCAGCCCCGGTTGGGGTCATGTAGGTGGCAACCAGTCGATGTGTCTCTCTCACGTCGATGTTTCTCTCTGTCTCTTCACCCCTCTCTCCCTCCTGTTCTATCTTAAGATAAATGCAAAAAAATGTCCTCGGGTGAGGATTTAAAAAAAGAAAAGAAAATTACGGCTCATCACTAAGTTGTTGTGAAACATTTCAACTTCCATACTAACAACAAAATATTTATTAATGCCTGGTTAGAGGTGAGAAAATGGTTGAGACAGATTTAAGAATGATGGGTCATTTCCTTTGAATTGCTTCTTTATTCACCTCATCTTTAGGTGGCAGCACTACTATATGAATATTTTTTAAACTGTAGTCTTTTGCAACTTGATATCCTAAAGAGTGTTTTGTCCTAAATGCTTCCAACTACATTGTGGAGATTAGAAGCCAGTGAAAATAGAAAATCATAGCTGAGAATTGGAATACTTAGGAGGTTCTAGAACAGGAAAAATAAGAAGGCTTTCAGAGAAATAATTAAAATACATGGAGGTACTGAGGGAAAAGATTAGAAAGTTTCCCCCAAAAAAGTCTTTTTTTTTTTTTAAACATTAACACGAGAGGGACACATCGAGTGGTTGCTTTCTGCACAACCCTGACCAGGGCTGGGGACGAACTGCAACCAAGGTACATGCCCTTGGCCAGAATCGAACCCAGGAACGCTCTAACCGCTGAGCAAAACCCGGCCAGGGCCAAAAAAGCCTTTTTTTAAAAAGCTATATGAAGAGCAAGCATCTTTACTGTGAACCTGATCTCTTATTGAAACATAGCACAAGATAGCCTTCCAAAGGAAGCCATAATTTTTCAATACTGTATATTTATCAAGCATAGACAACTTTATTTTTTTATTTAAAAATTATTTTATCCTCATCCAAGGATATTTTCCCATTGCTTTTTACATAGAGTGGGAGGGAGGAAGGGGGAGAAAGAGAGACAGACAGACAGACATTGATTGGTTGCCTCCCGCAAGGCCCCTGGGGATCGAACCTGCAGCTGAGGTACCTGCTTGCCCTTGACCGGGAATCAAACCTATGACTCTTCAGGCCGATGCTGTAACCGCTGAGCCAAACTGGCCAGGGCAGGCATTTACAACTGTATAGTTGCTAGTAGTATAGTTGCCAGTATTCTAACTACAATTTTAAAACTTAGGTGCAGTTTTCTTCAAACTACATCAAGCTTATGAAGATCCCAAATAAGACCTAATTATTGAACCTTTTGAAAGAGAAGAGCTCTTCTTGGCTTCTTTCCTCACTTCCTAAATTGTTCATATACAAAGTAAATAAATGATCGCTCAAACTCAGAAAAGTGAGAGAACAAACTAAACCAAATGTAAAATAATAGCAATTTACAGATATTCTGTATTTTAATTTCTCTCACATTTTTGAGGGTAATAAATTGTGATATATGGAGGTTATTTGGAGCAAATGTTTTCTAAGTAGAACTTTGTCATAACTAATTTAGTTCTCCCTGTACCCCTTTATCCAAGCAACCAAACAAAATTGAATTCACATGCATTTCAAAATAGACTGCATTAGATTTACAGCATAAACATAACCATCAAGGAATATAGAAGTATGACCATCAGGAATGGTAAATCAAATTATTTCTGGATAGAGGATAAGTCTTAATAAAGTCTTTCTTGATGGCAGCTTTCATCTTTCTCAAGTCAAATTTGGGGAAGGAGTCTCAAGCAAATTGGTAGAACTCAAACTCAGCAGTATTATGTTAAGATTTTTAAGCTCTCTGGTGCCAGCAAATCATGCAGCCTGGGGCCTTGGCTCCTAACTTCTGCCAACTCCATTTTGGCAGTAAAGTGTTCTGTTGAACAAAGTTTGCACGTGTTTGGGGTGTGAAGTGGTTCCTCAGGCTTTTCTCTGGTTTTATTCCAGTTTTGGGACTTGAGGAACCGAGGGTCAAAAGCCTGAGACTTGTGTAGTTCATATGTGCCCTGACACAGACGATGCTAGTGATCTTGAATTTTCACTTAAACAAGGGTAGCTTTTTCTTTGTTGGTGTAGGAGTTGTTGAAGTGGACCTTTTGGTTCCTTAAATACATCATATTGAACCAGTTCTCAGAAGCAGGTAAGCAGGACCCTCTCTGCTAAAGGTATAGAGCTGTGGAAATTCACCCTTCATCCTCCTATCCACAGTACCACCTAAATGTGATTATCTAGATGACACTCACTAAATAATATGCAACTTGAGAGCAAAGGGGCCAGTAATTATTAAAACTCAATCTCATTGTCAGATTGTAACTATGAGCCTCTGATCTTTTTTAGTATGAGTTGTCTGGCTTCATCTCTTTTAACCATCTCCTTCCGTCCTGAAATCATTGGTTAAGAAGCAACACCTGGCCCTGGCCAGTTTGCTTAGTGGTTAGAGCATTGGCCTGCAAACCAAAGGGTTGCAGGTTTGACTCCCAGTCAAGGGCACATACCGGGGTTGCAAGTTCGATCTCCTGCCCCTGCTGGAGTCATTTGGGAAGCAACCAATCGATGTGTCTCTCTCACATTAATGTTTCTCTCTCTCTCTTCCTCTCTCCCTTCCATTCTATCTAAAAATCAATGGAAAAATATCAAAATATCCTTGAGTGAGGATTAAAAACAACAACAAAACAACAAAAAACACCACCACCTGGCCCAGATGTGTGTGCTAACTTGTCTTATTTCAGGAGTCCTTCTTCCTAAGGGAAACATATACAATTTTCAGTATTTTTTTCAAGTAAGTCTAATAGAAAAATCCTTGTATAATCTGGGGTAACAGTCTGAAAACCACTAAAGTGCTGTTAAAGCATTCTTTTTTTTTTTTTTTTATCCTCACCTGAGGACATTTTTTCATTTTTTGTTCAGATAGAGTGGGAGCGAGAGAGAGGAAGAGAGAGAGAGAGAAACATCGATGTGAAAAGGACACATCGAGTGGCTGCCACCCGCACGACCAACCAGGGCCGGGGACAAACTGCAACCGAAGTACATGCCCTTAGCGGGAACTGAACCCGGGTCTCTCTGGACCGCAGGCCGACGCTCTAACCGTTAAGCCAAACCAGCCAGGGCTAAAGCATTCTTTTATTTTTGTTTTTGGGGTTCTTTTTCCTATTTTAAGGGTAATGGAAAGGAAAAAGTGCAAAAGTAACAGATGTTGAAATATGATTATCTTACCTTTTTAAAAATATATTTTCTTTATTGATTCCAGAGAGAGGAAAGGAGAGAGAGAGAAACATCAATGAGAGAGAACATCCATCAGCCGCCTCTCACATGCCCGCCACTAGGGACCAGGCCCACAGCCTGGGCATGTGCCCTGACCGGGAATCGAACTAGTGACCTCTTAGTGTATGGGTTGATGCTCAACCAGTGAGCGACACTGGCCAGGCTGATTATCTTTAACCATGATTAATTGAATGCCAATTTATAAGGTACAAGTATGGTAATTTGAAAATGGTAGTTATTTGTGATACTTTTGCCAAGAGTGTGGCCTAAATTCTTATTTGTACCTTTCCCTTTTCTTTCCTTCTCTTTAAAAGTAATTCCCAAGTCACAACTAATATATGGACGAGGTTAGAGATGGAGAAGAAAACTGGACCTTTCCAAGAGTGGATCTATCTGGACTGGAAAGTAGTATTGAACATTGTACATTTTATGGTGATTCCCAAACTCTTTTGCTTGCTTACTTTAGAAAATCAATATGTTGCCATTTTACCACCTGGAGCAAGACTAAACACATACAAGCAGATACCACTGCTCTCGAAGCTAATTTAGGCCTTTTTATTGTTGTTGTTAATCCTTACTTGAGGATATTTTTCCATTGATTTTTAGAGAGAGTGGAAGGGAGAGAGAGAGAGAGAGAGACATCGACGTGAGAGAGACACATCGATTAATTGCCTCCTGCACGACCCCAACTGGGGTAGGGAATCGAACCTGCCACCCAGGTACATGCCCTTGATCAGAATCAAACCCTCAACCCTTCGGTCAGAGGGCTGATGCTCCAACCACTGAGCCAAACTGGCCAGGGCTAATTTAGGCCATTTTAAAAACAGAATGTAATAGCACTTTGCAATTAGATGAAGATCATTTGGGTTTCTTTTACAGTGAGTAAAATGTGTGTGTATTGGTGGAATACAGAGTAAATTTTTTAATGATTTGTGCTATAGTATTTTTTTTCTTTTAAGTATACTTTTTCTTCTTGTTTACTTAAATAGTCAAAATTATTAAATGTAAATGTAGAGTAAATGTAATGATTAGTTTTTACTTTCTAGATAGTAAATCAATATTTACTTGATAAGTATGTATATAAAGAAGTGTTTTTAATTACTATTTACTATTTTAGAATATCATTAATATACATATTACAGCTGACACAAACATATTATAGCTGATGTTTAGATTACTTTTTTTTTTTGCCTTGAATTTCCCTTTTTTGTTGTTGTTAATCCTCACCCAAGGATATTTTCCCCTTGATTTTCAGATAGAGTGGAAGGGAGAGAGGGGGAGAGAGGGGGGGGGGGGGAGGGAGAGAGAGAGAAACACCAATGTGAAACACCAATGTGAGAGAGACACATCAATTAGTTGCCTCCCAAATGACCCTGCCTGGGGCCAGGGGGCCCAGGGATTAAACCTGCAACCCAGGCATGAGCCCTTGACCGGAAATCAAACCTGCGATGCTTTGGTCCACAGACCCACACTCTAACTGCTGCGCCAAACCAGCCAGGGCTTGAATCTTCTTTTTAAAGTAGGTATTACCTGATACATCAGGACTAGTGTTTGGGACCCACCACTGTTTATGGTGGCCTTATTTTCTTCAGTCATTTATTGAATAGTATCTATTAAATGCCTATTTGCCAGACATTGTTCTAAGTGCTTGAATAAAACAAATTCCTGCTCTCATAGTTTGCCAGTCTAGAAAGACAAACAAATATATAATATAATGCTAGATAGTGATAAGTTCTAAAAAGAAAAAGATAGGGGAAAGAGTTTTCTGTGTGATTGTGTGTGTGCATGCCTCCCACCTGAGTATGGTCAAAGAAACCTCTCTGAAGAGGAAATAACATTTGAGCAGAAACCTGAAATAGTCAGTCATGGGAATATCTGGGGAGATGTTTCAGGCGTTGTGAGCAATTTAAGACACATAAAATCCCCAAGTATAAACCAGGTAACATCCCATGTGATAACTACGTATATATCTTTTTTTTTTTAAGCGAAAAAAAAAACACATTAGGTTTTCAGAATTTTGTTTATTTAATATCACTGTTGCTATATATTTCCCATGATTATATCATATTTAATATAATACAATTTATGGCTCTATAGACAAAGCTTCACAATGACATATCTGCAATTCCAAAATCCAAAAAAATTTTTCTTAATTTGTTTGGTGGCAAAAACTGGAATTGACATGACTCTAAAATCTTCATTTATTCCATTTCATGTGACTATTGATGCATTTCATTGTGGAAATATGTGTTTGATTAAGGGCTGCTGCCCAGGATGACACATGTTAAGTAAAATGTAGACAGCATAATATATTAAATTCCTAAAATATTAAAAAAGATTTAATTTAGAAACTCATCTGGCCCCAAGGATTTGGAATAAAATATTGTATACCTGTATCAGGCTTCTTCTTGATTCTCTGATTAAATATCACCATTGATGTTAATCTTTAGATATCTTTTATTAAAAACTGGAATGTTTATACAGTGCTCTTATTATAAACCTGGCACTGTGTAAACACTGTATATATTAGCTCATGAAGTCCTCACAGCAACTTTATAAGTAAGTTCTATTACCTCATTTTACAGATGAGAAACCTGAGGCACAGAGAGATTAAGTAAACCTGCCAAAATCACACAGCTACTAAGTGGCAGAGCTAGGAATTGAACGTAGACAATTTTCTTTCAAAGCTTGCACTCTTTGCTATTGAACTAACTCTCCCTGTCCTCATCCCTCCCTCCCATACCTCTACTTTGGAGAAGTTTTGAATATTGACCCTTTCTAAGAATGTGTTTTTTTTCCTTCTACTCTGAAATATCAGACATCAGTCTATGGCCATACCACCCTGAACGTGCCCGATCTCGTCTGAAATATCAGACATCAAAACTTTACATTTCTTTACAAATATCTTTCAATAATTTAAAAAATTTTATTTGGTCCTGTTATAATTTGAGCCATTTCTATTTCTAATAGAAACTGGAGATTTACTTATCCTCATTCTTTGTCTGATAAATGTTCATGTTAACCTTGTCTTTCACCATCCTTTTCCTTTCCTCTGAATATTCTTGGATAATAATGAGGCACCTCCCTTATTATTGTGGCCTTGTCAGATGTCAGGTCACATTAAAAATTTGAATCTATGCTCGGTTGGTGTGGCTCAATGGATTGAGCGTTGTCCCATGGACCAAGAGGTCCTGGTTTGATTCCCAGTCAGGGCACATGCCTGGGTTGCGGGCTCAATCTCCAGTAGGGGTCGTGTGGGAGGCAGCGGATCGATGTTTCTCTCTCACATCGATGTTTCTATCTCTCTCTCCCTTCCTCTCTCTCTAAAAAAAATCAATAAAAACATATTTAAAAATTTGAATCTAGTTTAATGAGCAGTAGCATCTGCTAAATAAAGCTCTGTCACTGCTTTGTGGATTTCTTTCAATGAATTGCATAACTTGCTTCGGATTACTTTATTCTAGGCATATTAAATTAGCATTTTTTAGTTGGGATTGATTTTGTTTTCATTAGTTTGTCCTCGAGTAAGAGTTCTTCCATAAACAATTAGATATTGAAATAGTTTATGTTCCTATTTATTTATTTATTGTCTATATAAAAATAAGATTGAGTATATATCATGAAGTTTTGTAAAGACTCTATTATATATAACTGTATAACATAGGTAAGGTCAATTTGAGCAAGTATAGTATATTGAACTTTCCAAGTATCTGTTCTTGATTGTCCCAGAGATTCATTGTGAAAAATTAAAACAAATCACTTTAGTTGTTCTCTGTAAAAATTAATGTGTTTTCTTTGAATAGAAAGATGAAGTTTCTGCCCGGCTGGTGTGGCTCAATGGATTTAGTGTCATCCCATGGACTGAGAGGTCCCGGTTTGATTCTCAGTTAGGGCACATGCCTGGGTTGTGGGCTCCATCCCCAGTAGGGGGCATGCAGGAGGCAGTCCGTTGATGTTTCTATCTCCCTCTCCCTTCCTCTCTCTCTCTAAAAAAAAAAAAAAAAAAAAAAAATCAATAAAAGATGAAGGTTCTGACACACACTCAATAAAGCATTCTCTTTTGTAATGTTGATAGACTTGTTCTGAGCTAAACACAATTTCTCTGGGGTCATTCAACAGTTCATGTTTGCTAAGTTTAGGGGTGCAGTTCATGATCACCCAAGCTAAAAAGGAATTAAACCCATCAATTTTATCTCATTAGCCTACTGCTGAACAAAATGAACCTAACAAATCAGTTATTAAATTACTGAGAAAGAAATAGAGACTGAATAAATACATACATGCACTGAGATTAGTTGTTAAGTACATCAGTTTTTTATATGAGAAATTGATGGCTTTGCCAAGGCTTACCTTGAGTAACTTTCTGTCTCCATCTCCTCAGGGATCAAAAAGATGAGATTTTCTCCTAAGATCATGATCCTGAAGACACAACTTTTCTCCACTAGTTTCTCTGCAATATTCTACATTCATAGTGTCCAGAATAAAACTTTTGAGGTATACCATTAATATTTACCAAGGTGTGCCCTGGCTGGTGTGGCTCAGTTGGTTGAGCATCGCCCCATGCACTGAGAGGCTGCCAGTTCGATTCCTGGTCAGGGCATGTGCACAGGTTTAGGACTTGATCCCCAGTAGGAGGCATGCAAGAGGCGGCCAATTGATGTTCCTCTCTCATTGATGTTTCTCTCTCTCCCTCTCCCTTCCTCTTTCTCTCTCTAAAATCAATTAAAACATACTTTTCAAAAAATTTACCAAGGTGTAACAATGTCTAGGGATAAAAATTTAATATGTACAATTTACCTCACCTGTATATAAACAAACTTTAATGAATGTATGTGCTGAACAGCTTTTTCTAGCTCTTCTGTTTTTCTCAACTTTTATTTAAGAAATTCCTCTTGTGTGGTAGTCAGACTTGGGCTGGGTAATCTAATTTCCTGTCTTTAAAACTCTGCTTTCAAATTTCTAACTATGTGACTTTGGGCAAATTACTTAACCTCTATAGGCCCCAGTTTCCTTACTTATCAAACGAGGATAATAATATCAACTTTCACATCGATATATTATCAGGATTAAATTAGTTAATTCATAAAAAGCATTTAGAAGAGGATCTAGCACATGGTAAGCACTCCATAAATGTGAACTCCCACCTGCTGTGGCACTAACTTTTCCTGCCTTCCTCTCAAGGTCCACGCTAAATTCTCCCCCTCCCCCACCTTTTTCTTCAGATTTCAGTCTCAGCAGCTTTGGCCTAAGATTAAAACTGTCCTCTTCCTCACTAGATTCATCAACTGCATTGTTTTGAAAACCTCCAAGTATTCTTTTCTTTTCTCAGTGTTGGGCCATTTTACTCTCTTTCTTTCTCTGAACACCTTTTTTATTGGTTCTTTATAGTAAGTCTTCCATTTACACATTGAAAGGTTTTTCTGTGATTACTAGAGTATGAGTTCCTTGAGGGCAGGGACTGTGTCTTAATTATCTTTTTTACTCCAGTCCCCTTTCCACTCCCTGCTGCAAGTCTGTGCTAAAGAAAGTTTTGTTTAATGAATGAATTAATTTATTTAGCCTTTGTATTTTTTGCTCATTTTATGCTAGGTATTCTATTCTGAATCTCTAGTTTACCTGAAAATTCTCTTTCCCTCTTTATCTCTGGACATTTTAACTTCACCTGGTGATGCTGAGATCCCATCCTGGATCATCACAATTTCTTGGCAAGCGGAGGTTCAGTTTACCACATACTCCATTCATATGTTAGAAAAAAATCCCATTTAATTCATCTCGATTTAATTTTACTTACATTCTCTTCATTTTAGAAAATCTGATTATTCTCTTTAAAGTCTATCAGTAGCTTTGAGAGGGGTTCTATTTTGTACAACTCTTTGTCTCATTTTCTTTATTTGAAGATAGAGCCATACAACCTTCAGTTTTTTCACATGTAGAATAAAAATCAGCTCTCTCTCACTTGGAGGAAGTAAGGATGAATTATATATATATAATTATATATATTTATTATATATTTATTTTTTTATTTATTCTTTTTAAAAAGTTTTATTTAAGACATTGCATTTTCCACTTTACAATAGTGCTTATAAAGTGCATTATTTCCTTTCCCTGTGCACATAGTCCATATTCAAGTATTAAGAATGCCCAGTTATTTACTATACAGCAACTCAACTTTTAAAACTGCCATTGGATTTGCTACAAATTTGGGTCCTTCGATACTCTTTTGTGGAACAATGCTAATCTATGCTCAAAGTTGGCTTAATCAACCTCTTCAATGGTGGGCCCAGAGGAAGCACTACCAGAGGGAGGGGCTCTACCACCAGGGAAGCCCCCAGGCATTCCTCCAGGCATTCCTCCTGCACTCTGGTACAGCTTGGTAATGATGGGGTTGCAGACTTTTTCCAATTCTTTCTACTGATGTTCAAATTCTTCCTTTTCTGCAGTCTGGTTCTTATCAAGCCAGGTGATGATTTCATTGCACTTGTCAAGAATCTTCTGTTTGTCCTCATCATTGATCTTGCCTTGAAGCTTTTCATCTTCAACAGTTGCTTTCATGTTGAATGCATAGGATTCAAGTGAATTCTTGAAAGACACCTTGTCCCGCTGCTTCTCATCTTCAGCTTTGTACTTCTCAGCTTCCTGGACCATGCGCTCAATGTCCTCCTTGCTCAGACGACCCTTGTCATTGGTGATGGTAATCTTGTTCTCTTTTCCTGTACTCTTATCCACAGCAGAAACATTGAGGATGCCATTAGCATCAATATCAAAAGTGACTTCAATCTGAGGAACACCACGAGGTGCAGGAGGTATGCCTGTGAGTTCAAACTTGCCAAGCAGGTTGTTATCCTTGGTCATGGCACGCTCACCTTCATAAACCTGAATGAGCACACCAGGCTGATTGTCAGAGTAGGTAGTGAAGGTCTGCGTCTGCTTGGTAGGAATGGTAGTGTTGTGCTTGATGAGAACAGTCATGACTCCACCAGCAGTCTCAATGCCAAGGGAAAGAGGAGTGACATCCAACAGCAGCAAATCTTGAACATTTTCGGATTTGTCTCCAGAGAGGATGGCTGCCTGGACCGCTGCACCATAAGCAACAGTCTCATCTGGATTGATGCTCTTATTCAACTCTTTTCCATTGAAGAAGTCCTGTAGGAGTTTCTGAATCTTGGGGATACAGGTAGAACCACCCACCAGGACAATATCATGGTTCTGGGACTTGTCAAGCTTGGCATCCCGAAGGGCTTTCTCTACAGGGTCCAAGGTGCCACGGAAAAGGTCAGCATTCAATTCTTCAAATCTGGCACGGGTGATAGAGGTATAGAAGTCGATTCCTTCATAGAGCGAATCAATCTCAATACTGGCCTGGGTACCGGAAGAGAGAGTACGCTTAGTACGTTCACAAGCAGTACAAAGGCGACAGACAGCCCTCTTGTTCTCACTGATGTCCTTCTTATGCTTGCATTTGAACTCTGCAATGAAATGGTTGACCATTTGGTTGTCAAAGTCTTCTCCACCTAAGTGGGTGTCCCCAGCTGTAGATTTGACCTCAAAGATTCCATCTTCAATTGTGAGAATTGACACATCGAAAGTGCCACCTCCCAAGTCAAAGATCAGCACGTTCCTTTCAGCTCCAACCTTTTTGTCTAAGCCATAAGCAATAGCAGCAGCAGTGGGCTCATTTATGATTCTAAGTACATTGAGACCAGCAATAGTTCCAGCATCTTTGGTAGCCTGGTGCTGAGAGTCATTGAAGTAAGCAGGTACTGTGACAACAGCATTGGTAACGGTCTTCCCAAGGTAGGCTTCTGCGATTTCCTTCGTCTTTGTCAAAACCATAGATGACACCTCTTCTGGATAGAAACTCTTTGTCTCTCCCTTGTATTCTACTTGGACTTTGGGCCTGCCAGCATCATTCACCACCATGAAGGGCCAATGCTTCATATCAGATTGGACAACAGCATCATCAAATCTACGTCCAATCAAGCGCTTGGCGTCAAAAACTGTGTTGGTAGGATTCATTGCAACTTGATTTTTCGCAGCATCACCAATCAATCGTTCAGTATCAGTAAAGGCAACATAACTTGGGGTGGTTCGGTTTCCCTGATCGTTGGCAATTATTTCCACTTTTCTGTGCTGAAAGACACCCACACAAGAGTAGGTGGTGCCAAGATCAATGCCAACTGCAGGTCCCTTAGACATGGTTGCTTGAGTGTGAGCACGGCTTCCAGACGCCCGAGTGGTACAGTGCCCCCGTGTTCAATGAGCTATTATATATTTATATATAATTTTATATATATATATATTTTTAAATCCTCACCCGAGGATATTTTTCCATTTATCTTCAGATAGAGTGGGAGGGAGGGAGAGAGAGAAACATTGATGTGAGAGAGACACATCGATTGGTTGCCTCCCTCCCCACCCTGACCAGGACCAGGGACCGAACCGAAACCGAGGTACATGCCCTTGACCGGAATTGAACCCGAGACTGGTCTGCGGGCCAACACTCTAACTGCTGAGCCAAATCAGCCAGGGCGAATTGTATCAATATTTTAGAAGTTTTCTTTTTAATATATACAAAGGATATATGTAACACATAAGCTTAATAATATAATAAAATATCCAACTCGAGAGCGAGAACATTTCTCAGTAACTTGCATCTATTTTTGTGTTTTTCCTCTATCTCTTCCTCCTGCCCTCAGAAGTAACCAGTATTCTACATTTTGTGCTTATCATTCCATTGATGTTTTCTTTTTGAAAATTTAGGTTTATGACAAATGTATATATGCTAAAACAATATGTTGTTTAATTTGTGCTTTTGAGCTTCATAAAAATGCTACCATCCAATATATAGTTTTTTGGGATTTACCCTATTAACATTATATTTCCAAGATTCATTCATGTTGTTGTATAGAATAATTGTTCAGCCCTGGCCGGTTTGGCTCAGCGGTTAGAGCGTCGGCCTGCGGTCCAGAGAGACCCGGGTTCAGTTCCTGCTAAGGGCATGTACCTGGGTTGCAGCTTATCCCCGGCCCTGGTTGGTTGTGTGGGTGGCAGCCACTCGATGTGTCCCTTTCACGTCGATGTTTCTCTCTCTCTCTCTCTTCCTCTCTCTCCCTCCCACTCTATCTGAACAAAAGATGAAAAAAAAAATGTCCTCAGGTGAGGATTAAAAAAAATAATAATAGAATAATTGTTCATTTTCAATACTATATAACATTCCATTGTGTGAATATACCACAATTTATTCTCCTGTTGATACATAGTTGGGTTGTTTCTAGCCTCTTTTTTTTTTTTTATCCTCACTAGAGGGCATTTTTCCATTTTTTGTTCAGATAGAGTGGGAGGGAGAGAGAGGAAGAGAGAGAGAGAGAGAGAGAAACATCGATGTGAAAGGAACACATCGAGTGGCTGCCTCCCACACGACCCAACCAGGGGCTGGGGACAAACTGCAACCGAGGTACATGCCCCTAGTGGGAACCGAACCCGGGCCTCTCTGGACCGCAGGCCGACGCTCTAACTGCTGAGCCAAACCGGCCAGGGCATAGCCTCTTAAAATTATAAACATTGCTGCATTAAAAATTCTTATGCATGTCTCCTGGTCACATATTTCTCTTGGTTATATACCTAGGAGTAGGGTTACTGGTTTATGGAGTTTGCACATATTCAACTTTGTGAGAAAATGAATGCCAGATCGTATCTCACTCTCCCATAGTTTATAAGAATTCTATTTATTCCTTAATATTTGATATTTTTACACTTAATTTTTGCCAGTCTAGTGGGGGTTAAATGATATATGTCCATTTTTTTTTTTTTTTTTTGTATAGAATGGAAGAGTCATCTTTACCTAAAGCTTTTTAAACTTCCTCTTCCTTTCTATATTAAGAGTTTGCAGCCTGATTAGACATTACTTGGGATTCCATTGGGAGAAAGCCATTTATTTGTGTGATAGTTTCTGCTAAGGGTATAAAAGCTGAGATAGAGTAGAGGCTGGTAACTGGGTTGTTTGAATGTTGCTTTTAAGTTGATCTTACATAAATACCAAATTATACACAGTCTAAAATTTCTTGTTAATACTCACAGAAATGGAAATGTGTGAAATTTTATTCTTTACTATTGGCCCATCACAAATTAATTTGGTCTTGAGTTTATACCTATCTGTAAAACTATTTTAAATAAAAGTCTCCTTCAATCTGTTGATCTGGAATATTTCCACTGAATCAAGTTTAGTAAAGCTATCTTTATATATTTCCTTGTATTTTAATTGTAACAAAGAGATTCAACTTACCCTTTTTTGACATGGTTATATGATCCAACACAAATTAGTCTCTCAAAAAAATTTCAGAACTCCAAATGTTCATCTTACTACCATTATTCACTGAATTGACACACACATTAACCAGAAAAATAAGACCAAACAGATGGTACTGCTACACTGTGCCCTAAAACATGTAGGTTTTTTTAAAACATAAAAAGCCATCTTGTATATAATGGTTTTCATCAATAACTAAAAACACATAGAGACAGAAAAGAGAATCCAAGATAAGTGGCAATATATGTATATTTAAAAGAAAAACACTTATAGCGCCTTGTGTTTATTGTCTTTAAAAACAAACACCAGTTTGTCATTTTTCTATTTTCTCTTGCCTTTGAATGAAAGATATTTTAAGAGAGGGGCTGTGTGTTTATGTTTCTTTATTATATTGTTAAATACAGTGTCATATCCTAAAGGGGAACTCAGAGAATAGGAATTGAGTGCAAAAGTCCCCTCTTTACCATCATATTTGTCGATTGACAAAATGACTGAGTGAATATTTATAACCAAACCATAAGAAAGCTGCAGTTTGCTTGCTTCTCTATGGTCTGTAGCTATTATTGAAAATAATCATTCACCAGGGTGAATACATTTATGCCAGGTGAGTGTTTTTCAACTGTGCTTATATAGCTAAAACTGTGTTCAGTAAAGTTACTATCAGTGTTTAGTTTCTTTCTATGTTCTCTTTTCAAGACAGGTGTTAACCCTCATTTCCTCATTCCCATGATGCCAGATGTTCACCACTATACTGATCAAGGAGCTACTGAAGGAAGACAGCTCCCTTCAAGTGGGGGCTTTTTATTTCTATCATGCAGTGTAAGTGAGCTTTTTGTTGTTTGCTTGCTTTGTTATTTGTAAATGATAAGCTATAAGATGGGGCAAAGCTAGAGGTTAAGACTTTACTTCTCACATGGATTGCAACATGACAACATCCTCACCATGGTAAGCAGCCGCCAAGAAGGCCCTCAGTGGTTCCTGCCTTTTATAGTCCTCTCCCACGTTGTATGAGGATTGGTCTGTATGATCAACAGAATCTGGCAGAAGTAGTGGTATGTCACTTGCAAGATTAGATTATGAAAGACTACAATGACACAGGGACCACAGGCCGAATTGGAACCTCAACTAGTTCTAAATGGAATTGTATCTGAGGTTGGAAAGTGCTAACCCAAATTCTGAGCCAAGAAGGTCCAGGTCTTTCTTGGATCTAGAAACAGCGAGAGAGAGAAAAACCTAGATATGTAAATAGAAATAAGTAGACATTTCACTAAAAGATAGTGGAAAAAAAAGAGAGTACCTAAAACAAAGAAACGAAATACCGATACATGCTATAACATGGTTGAACCTTAAAAATATGCTAAGTGAAAGAGGTCAATCACAAAAGACTAGATATTGTGTAATTCCACTTATATGTAATGATCATAATTAGCAAATCTATAGAGACAGAAAGTAGATTGATAGTTACCTAGGGTTGGAGGGTTGGGGGTGAGGTGGGGGTTTGGGGTGTCATGGCTTATTTCAGGATTTCTTTGGAAGTAATAAAAATGTTCTAAGACTGATTGTGGTGATGGTTGCAAAACTCTGTAAATATACTAAAGCCATTGAATTGTACACTTTGAATGGGCGAATTGTATGGTTTATGAATGATATCTCAATAGGCTGTTTAAAAAAAGACTGTGGCTTCCATCTTGGACTTTCTCTTATTTCTATCACTTGTTCTGAAGGAAGTCAGCTGCCACGTCTTGAGGACGCTCAGACAACCTAACTATGGAAAGACGTATGTGACAAGGAACTGAGGTTTCTAGTTAACAGTCACTGAGGAACTGAAGCTTGCCAAATAAGCTTGTCAATGATCTTTGCTAATCCTATAGGTGGAAAATGGTGTCATATTGAAGTTTTAATTTGCACTTTCCTATTATGAGTACTATTAGGCATATTTAATATGTTTAAAGGCATTTGTAAAAGAACAAGAAATAAAAACGTGAACTATATTCAATGATGTGAAGAAACTTTTTTTTTTTTAATCTTTACCCAAGGACATTTTTGCATTCATCTTCAGATAGAGTGGGAGGGGGAGAGGGAGGAAGAGAGAGAGAGAGAAACATCAATGTGAGAGAGACACATCTACCGGTTGCCACCCACACGACCCCAACCGGAGCCGGGGACAAACTGCAACCGAGGTACGTGCCCCCAGCGGGAACCGAACCTGGGCCTCTCCAGTCCGCAGGCCAACGCTCTAACTGCTGAGCCAAACCGGCCAGGGCAAGAAACATTTTTAATCCCAATGTATCAAATATGAAAAAGTGGATGGAGAAATGACAAATGACTTAAGTTAGAGAAAGGCAAAACCTAGGTACTGCAGAGGACATCAGCAATAAACACACAGATTTGTCCAATGGAACCTTAGAGAGCCACAGGAATTAGAGGGGTAAAGAATATGTGCAGGGAGGGAAGGGGCTGAAGAGGGTGGATTTTTTTTTCCTTTATTGATTTTAGAGAGAGAGGAAGTGAGAGGGAGAGAGAGATAGAAACATTGATGAGAGAGAACATCGATTGGCCGCCTCCTGCATGCCCCCACTGGGGATCTGACCTACAACCTGGGCATGTGTCCTGACCGGGAATTGAACAGGCGACCTCTTGGTTCATGGGTCAATGCTCAGCCACTGAGCCACACCAGCTGGACAAGGGTGGATTATTTAAAAGTTTGTATAAGGATCAAGTAGAACCCTCCACTGCCACCCCAAGTGGACAGATGCTTTCTTCTCCTTTAAAATACTGGAGAAATTGAACTAAAGAACTTCTGGACTTGGTTACATCAGGCTCTGAGGAATGCGCATGAAAACAAATGTATGAGCCCTGGCTGGTATGGCTCAGTTGGTTGGAGCGTCCTCCTATACACCAAAAGGTCACGGGTTTGATTATCGGTCGGGGCACATACCCAGGTTTTGGGGTTTGATCCAAGGTTGGGGCACATGTGGGAGGCAACCAATGGATGTTTCACTTTCACATAAATGTTTCTCTCTCTCTCCCCCTCTCCCTCCCTCTCCTCTCTTACTCTCTTTACAATCAATAAAAGCATGCCCTAGGGTGAGGATTTTAAAAAAAATCCAGCCTTGGCCGGTTTGGCTCAGCAGTTGGAGCTGTTGGCCTGTGGACCAGAGAGTCCCGAGTTTGTTTCCCCCTAGGGGCACATACCAAGGGGGGAAAAAAATCCGTGTGTAACTTAAAAAAAAAAGAAAACAAATGTATGGGATGAAAACATGAAAGTCTATATTCTAAACAGGACACTCTGCTCTTTTCTCTACCCAGCTCCAGAAAGTTAACAACCAGATTGTTGTTATCACCAGGCAAGAAATAAGAGGATCTTTCTTTGGAAAACTGAACTGATACAGAGGAAATATCACTTTTTCTACTTTAATTAAAAAAAAATTTTTTTTAAATAATTTTTCTTTATTGATTTTAGAGAGGGAGAGGGAGAGAGAGATAGAAACATGGATGAGAGAGAACATTGATTGGCTGCCTCCTGCATGCCCCCCACTGGGGATTGGTCTACAACCTGGGCATGTGCCCTGACTGGGAATTGAACCTGCGACCTCTTGGTGCACGGGTCGATGCTCAACCACTGAGCCACACAAACCAGGCATCTACTTTAATTTTTTAAAAAGCCAGCTTCATAGTATAATAGAATTCATAACATATCTAGACTATAACCACCTCTCCCCACCTTTACTTACTACCATTCTGGTGCTAGCCACCATCATTCCTTACTTGGACTATTGTAGCATTTTCCTATCTGGTCACCTGCTTTTCTGTCTTTATCTCTAGAGCTCATTCTCAACTTAGCAGTCAGAAGAACCTTTTTATAATGGAAGGCAGATCATGTCACTTTTCTATTCAAAACCTTCTAGTGATTAGGGTTTCAATCAGAATAAAAACCTTACCATAGTCCACAAGAGCATGCATGGTCTGTCCTTCTTACATCATCTGCTTCTCTAACCTTGTGTTCTTCTGGTCTCCATTTTGCTCACTCTACTCCAGTCATTTTGGCATCCTTGAAAATGCTAGCCTCTCTCTCACTTCTGGACCTTTGCTTTTGCTGTTCTCTTGACCTGGAACTCTCTTTCCTGGATATTCCCTTGGCTAATCCCCTCACTTCCTGTAAGTCTTGCTCAAATGTAATCTTAACAGACAGGCCTTCCCTGGTCACCCTATAGTGAATAGCATTCTTACAATTATTGTCTCTCTCTATTTTTTTCATAGCATATAGTTCCAGATATTATATATTTATTTGCTTAATTATTTATTATATATCAACCTTGACTAAAATGTAAGCTCTCTAGGGCAGAGACTTTTTCTATTTTTGTTGACTGTCATATCCCCAGAACCTAGCATAGCATAAGTTTGTTGGCTGAAGGAATCAATCAATACATCACTGAAATGGGATGATCATATACTTTTTCTCTTTTGATTTTTAAAAAATGGCTAGTTATTACAATAAACTTTCTGATGTTGAACTGTCCTTGCATTCCTGATGTGATTCCACTTGTCTGATATTTAATTCTTTTAGGATGCTGCCGAATTTTATTTGCCAGTATTTTAATTAATATTTCCTCAGTAGTTCTCCGTTAATTGTGGCACACTTACTGGATTTTGTTCTTATATCTGCTTTGGATTGAAACAAAGGAGCATTTTTTTCCCCTTCAAGGCAGCCTAAATTTATCTTGCTTAGCAGAAGAGAGAAGAATATGCTCTAATTTAAAGAACCAGGATTATTTCAGCTCATATTTTTCTCCAGTGTCCTTTCAACTCAAGTCCCATTTACTGATCATGTCCATCAAAGATAGTGAAAAATTCTCTGAAAAGATGTTTATCTCCTTCGGAGGATTCTGACCTTCCCATTTGCTTGGTTAGAAATAATCTTTCTAGCACTGGCCGGTTTGGCTCAGTAGTTAGAGTGTCAGCCTGTGGACTGAAGAGTTGTGGGTTCAGTTCTCAGTCAAGGCAGGTACCTCACTTGTGGGTTCGATCTCTGGCCCCAGTTGGGATCGTGCGGGAGGCAACCAGTTGATGTGTCTCTGTCACACCGATGTTTCTCTCTCTCTCCCTCCCTCCCACTCTATCTGAAAAAAATCAATGGAAAAATATCCTTAGGTGAGGATTAAAAAAAAAAAAGAAAGAGAAATAGTCTTTCTAGTCCTGGCCATTGTGGCTCAGTTGGTTAGAGCATCGTCCCATATACCAAAAGATTGCTGGTTGGATTCTGGGTCAGAGCACATACCTAGGTTTCAGATTCGATCCCCAGTCAATCCCGGTTGGGGCACCTATGGAAGGCAACCAATCAGTGTTCTTTCTCATGTCCATGTTTCTCTCTCTCTCTCTCCCTCCCTCCCTCTGTCTCTTTCTCTCCCTCTTCCCCTCTTTCTAAAATTAATAAGCGTGTCCTCGGGTGAGGATTAGAGAGAGAGAGAGAGAGAGAGAGAGAGAGAGAGAGAGGGAGTCTTTCTAGGATCCTTAGGTTTCCCTTTATTACACCCTTTCTCTGGGATGAAGTTTCAGGGAAAGGAACCTCTGATCTGAATTTTGATCCACTCTTAAATAGAGTGTTGACCATAATTTAACTTTTAATTGATGACTCAGGATAATTATTAGGAACATCAGTTATATATGCTATAACAATGATATCCTTATTGGCTATTCCAGTAGGTGTGTGTGTTTTCCATTACCTTAAAGAGACTTGTGCATTTTGTTATTTTGTCAGCATTCTCATTTTTGCTGTCCCTCCCTTCTTAAGTTTTCTTTTAGAAATAAACATTTTTTTTGTTCCTTTTCATTTCCCATTAGTTTAAAATATAGCAACACAATTGTTAAAATTGTTCCTTGAGCCTGAGAGAATTCCTTATGACAAAATGGAAGACATTAAAAACTTTTGACATCTTGTTTGGCTGTTCAGAGTTTTTTTTTTTTTTTATGTTTATTATTCTAGTCTAGATTATCTACTATACTATTAGATAATTAGAAAGGCAGTGTAGAGCTGCCTACATTCAAATCATGGCTAGCTCTGGGCTTTGGGCAAGAATCATAACTTTCTGTGCCTCAGCAAAATGAGGGTAATAATTATATTTACCTCAAAGGGTTGTTGTAAGGCACAAATGGTTTAATACATGTAAAACATTTAGAATGAACATATTAATACTCAACTTTAACTTTTATTATTATTACTATATTCCTAGAGTAGCTTTCCTTGATGTTCTTTTTTTGGAAGGTTTGGAAACAGAAATATTTATTAGAGGTTTTGTGTCTGTGTGTCATGTGTATGTTTCTCTCTTCTTTTTTTAAATTTAATATGTTTTTATTGATTTTTCAGAGAGAGAGGAAAGGAGAGAGATAGAAACATCAATGTGAGAGAGATACATCGATTGGCTGCCTACTGCATGCCCCCTGCTGGGGATCAAGCCCACAACCTGGGCATGTGCTCTGATCAGGAATCTAACCAGGACCTCTCAGTCCATGGGACAATGCTCAATTCACTGAACCACACCGGCCAGGCTGTTTCTCTCTTCTTTTCTTTTCTTTTTTTAGTTTATTGGGGTGACATTGGTTAATAGGATCATATAGGTTTCAAGTATACATTTCTGTGATACAAGATTTGTATATTGCAGTGTGTACTCACTACCCAAAGTCAAATCATCTTCTGTCACCATGTTAGGCCCTCTCCACCTCCCCCTTTCCTCTGGTTACCACCACACTGTTGTCTGTGTCCGTAAGTTTCAATTTTATATCCCACACATGAGTGTAATCATATGGTTCTTAGCTTTTTCTGATTGACTTATTTCTCTTATAATAGTCTCAAGGTCCATCCATGTTGTCACAAATGGCAGCATTTCATCTTTTCTTGTGGCTGAATAATATTCCATTATATATATGTACCACATCTTCTTTATCTAGTCCTCTATCGAAAGACTCTTTGGTTGTCTTCATGTCTTGGCTACCATGAATAATGCTGCAATGAACATAAGGGTGCATATATCTTTGCAAATAGATGTTTTTGAATTTTTCGGGTAGGTACCCAAGAGAGGGATTGCTGGGTCATATGTTAACTCTATTCTTTTTTTGTTGTTGTTGTTAAACCGCCAGAATGTTTTCCTTCGTGGCTATACCAGTTTACATTCCCACTAGCAGTGAATGAGGGTTCCCTTTCCTCCACAACCTCTCCAACACTTGTTATTACTTGATGTATATATTTAAATCTATATATAATGCTCTAACCACTGAGCCAAACCAGCCAGGGTTAACTCTCTTAAATATTTTATATATTTAAATCTATTATATATAGATTTACTTATTGGTTGCCTCCCACATGACTCTGACTGGGGCCAGAGATTGAATCCGAAACCAAGGTAGTGCCCTTGACCAGAAATCAAACCCACAACTCTGGTCCATGGGCCGACACTCTAACTGCTGAGCCAAACTGGCCAGGGTAAGAAATCTTTCTATTAAAGTTGCTGCACTGTGGTGTTCCTGTAGCATTTTATTCACACTTTTATTATTGCACTTACAATGTTGGATTATAATTTATCTTTTCAAACAACTGTCTCTTCTTCTAAACTGTAAGCAATTAGAGCACAGTGTCTGAATCTTATGTCTTGTAATTACTGGGTCATGTAGTAGCTGTCCAGTTAATGTTTATAGAAAGAATAAATGATGTTTGATTTTGAGATCAAAATACTATTTTTACTCCCTGCTGAAAAGGATATATCTCCTTACTCTTTTGATCTTGAAATATATTTTAATTAAAATTTTCTTCTAATCAATCTATAGTAGAAGCTATGGGTATGGCTGGCTAGTTATTTTAGGTTAAGAGGCACAGATGACTGTATTTTAGTAGAGTGATTATGCTCTGCACTCTAGTAACCAATAATACTTTAGACAGTAGTAACCTGACCCACTCTTGAGAAAGAAAATAACATGGTGGTAGTAAAGGAATATTACTCTGTTACTTATAGGCAAGATAACTAGAATGCTGTTGCATTAATCTGATGAAAGGTCATAGAGGTAATAGAGAAGAAAAGAGGAAACACATTGTATATATGCATTTTTTATTAATTTGATTTTTTTCTGATTTAAAAGTAATACTTTGGTCCTGGCCGGTTTGGTTCAGCGGTTAGAGCGTCGGCCTGCGGTCCAGGGAGACCCCGGTTCCGTTCCCGCTAAGGGCACGTGCCTCGGTTGCAGTTTGTCCCCGGCCCCTGGTTGGGTCATGTGGGAGGCGGCCACTCGATGTGTCCCTTTCACATCGATGTTTCTCTCTCTTCCTCTCTCTCCCTCCCACTCTGTCTGAACAAAAAATGGAAAAGTGTCCTTGGGTGAGGATTAAAAAAAAATAATAAAATAAAATAAAAGTAATACTTTGATTTTCAACAAGGGTTCCAAGACCATTCAATGGGGGAAAGAATAGTTTTTTCAACAAATAATGCTGGAATAAATTAATATCCACATGTAAAAGAATGAAGCTGGACCCTTATCTCACTCCATATACAAAAAGTAATTCAAAATAAATCAAAGATATGGATCATTATATTTAATAAGAGCTGAAACTATAAAACTCTTAGAAGAAAACTTATTGTCACTTTATGACCTTAAATTTGGCCATTGTTTTTTTATTTTTTGGCAATTTTTTTATTATGACACCAAAAGCACAAGCAATAAAATAAAAAAATAGACATGACACAGAGAGCAGACTGATGGTTGCCAGAGGGGAGGGGGTTTGGGAGACTGAGTTAAAATGTAAAGAGATTAAGAAGTACAAATTGGTGGTTATGAAAGAGTCACATGATGTAAAGTACAGCATAAGGAATATAGTCAATAATATTGCAATAACTATTATGTTGCCAAGTGGATATCAGAAATATTGAGGGGAATATTTTGTAAGTATGTGATTGTCTAACTACTATGCTATACACCTGAAACTAATATAAAATAATATTAGTTTAATTGAAAAATGAAATTATAATAGAAAAAAATAGATAATTTGACTTCATAAAAATGTGTATATAGAGTGAGATTGGGGTCCAACTTTATACATAAAAATTTAAATATTTTGTGCATCAAGAGAGTAAATATACAACCCACAGAATGGAAGAAATTATTTATAAATCATATATCTGATAAGGGTCTAGTATCCAGAATATATAACAAACACAACTCAACAATAGAAAGATAATTCAATTTAAAAATAGACAAAAAACTTGAATAGACATTTCTCCAAAGAATATATACAAATGTCAACAAAAACATGACAAGATACTCAACACAGTCATTAGGGAAATGCAAATAAAAAAGAGATACCACTTTACACCCACTAGGATGGTCATTTAAAAAACAAAAA
Organism: Tadarida brasiliensis; assembly: GCA_030848825.1. Lineage (NCBI taxonomy): Eukaryota > Metazoa > Chordata > Mammalia > Chiroptera > Molossidae > Tadarida > Tadarida brasiliensis. Next base: position 91,815,935 of record CM061259.1, on the reverse strand, counting down.
CAAAAAAACAAACAACAGCCCTGGCCAGTGTGGCTCAGTTGGTTGAGCATTGTCCCATGCACCAAGAGGTCGCTGGTTCGATTCTTGGTCAGGGCACATGCTGGGTTGTAGGCTCAATCCCCAGTAGGGGGCATGAAGGAGGCAGCCAATCAATGTTTTGCTCTCACATTGATATTTCTTTCTCTCTCTCTCTCCCCCTTCCTCTCTTTCTAAAAATCAATAAAAGCCTGGCCAGTGTGGCTCACTGTTTGCGCATCGACCCAGGCACCAAGAGGTCGCTGGTTCAATTTCCAGTCAGGGCACATGCCCAGGTTGTGGGCCCAATCCCCAGTGGGGGGCATGCAGGAGGCGGCCAATCAATGTTCTCTCTCATCGATGTTTCTATCTCTCTTTCCCTCTCCCTTCCTCTCTGTCTAAAATCAATAAAGAAAAAATATTTTTAAAAAATAATAAAAATCAATAAAAGATCCTCTCCCTCCTGGAAGCATGTCGGCACCTTTCCCTTCTACCTCCACCTCCTCAACCCCCAGATCTGGCACCTTTACCTTCCTCACTCTAAGCTCCAAGGGCCCTTCCTTTACCTCTATAATTTGTTTCCTATGCCCATTTCTTCTACAAATTACTTCTTCTACCTCTGTGATTTTCCAAATAAATCTTCTCTTATAGTTTGAGTCTTGGCTCTGAATTCTTTCCTAGCTAGACTCAAGCACCAAGGTTGCTGAACCCAGGTGTGGTCTGATCTCACTGGTGTAACACCTGATGCTATTCTCACCACCCCCAACATTATGGTGCCATGACTCAGATTGTGTGGCAGGATTCCAGAGAAGCCCACCCAGGATCAGACCTGGACCAGTGGGACCCATTGTGCCCTACCAGCTCCTCAATTTGTATCAGGTGGACTTGGGTTACAAGCCCCACTCGTACTCAGGAAATACCACCTCTAGACACCATCACCACCTCCTTCCATGCCTTGGCCTCATTGTCCCTCTGACAGAGAGCAAGGATCTCTTGGCTCTGAAGGAAAACTTCACCCCTCTTCAACAGGAAGCAGCTACAGAAGGGACCCTGTGCTCCTTTTGTCTGAGAAAATTCAGAACCAAGACCCTTGAGTGGGGAATGTGGTAGGTAGTTAGACAGACATGAGCAGAACAAGGACGATGGTCTAGGTGCAGAAGGTCACCAGGGCAGGAAGCCCTGGGTCTCTAGTAAAGGACAACTGTAGGGTGGGACCTCATCCCCAAGGTGACCTTTCCTCCCCTAGCATATCTCTGGTCATATGGTTTGGACCCCCTGACCTTTCCTCACTAGAGATAATATCTAGGCCTCAGCTGTATTTCATCTCCAGGCCCAGAAAAGCTGCAAAACCAGACAAGCAATGCCACAGCCAAGGCTGACCTCAGGACCAGCTGCATTGAATAATGACACCCTGCCCTGGTGCCAACCAATCAGTGGAGACTCTGATCCTGAAAGGACACACCTGGAAAACTGCTGAATATTCTACTGAGATCTTCCCCTGGGACATCCCCTAAAGTCTCCACACTTAAAACCTTTAGAACAGAGGACCCATCAAACTCTCCCTCCTGGGAGCACACCCTCACCTTTCCCTTCCACCTCCCCCTCACCGTTTCTCCAGGCCCTTCACCTTTACCCTACTCACTTCTAAGTTCCACGGGCCCTTCCTTTACTTCTATAACTTGTTTCCTAAGCCCATTTATTCTATGAATTACTCCTTCTACCTCTATGGTTTTCCAAATAAATGTTCTATTATAAAATAATAAGAATAATAAGAAGAATCAATAAAAACATAATTAAAAAACAAAATAACAAGTGTTGGTGAGGATGTGAAGAAATTGGAACTCTCATACATTACTGATGGGAATGTAAGTGGGTGTAGCCCACTGTGGGAAGCTGTTTGACAGTTTCACAGTTCCTCAAGAAGTTAAATATATAATAGAATTACATATGATCTGGTAATTCCACTCCTGAATATACTTTCAAAATAATTGAAAACAGCTGTTTGAATATAGACTTATATACAAATGTTCATAGCAGCCAAAAGATAGAAACAACTCAAATATCCACCAGATGAATAAAAAAAATATGGTGCACCCATACAATGGAACATTATTCAGTCATAGAAAGAAATGAAGTACTAGTAAGCTTGAGAACATTATGCTAAGTGAAAGAAACCACGCATGAAAGCCCAAATATTGTATGATTCTATTTACTATATGAAATATCTAGAAAAGGCAAATCTGGATATAGTCTCTATAGTCTGAGAGACAGAAGGCAGATTAATGGTTGCCAGGGGAAAGGGGAAGGAGGGAATAGGAAATGACTGCAATGAGTAAAAGGTTTAGCTTGGGATGATGAAACAGTTCTTAAACTAGATGGTGGTGATGGTTGTACAGCATTATAAAATGTACTTAATGCCATTGACTTTTACACTTTAAAAGGTTAAAATGGGCCTTGCCAATGTGGCCAAATGGATTGAGCATTGTCCCATGGACTGAGAGGTCCCAGTTTGATCCCTGGTCAGGGCACACACCTGGGTTTCAGGCTTGATCCCCAGTAGGGGACATGCAGGAGGCAGCTGATCAATGTTTCTCTCTCACATCGATGGTTCTATCTCTCTCTCTCTCTCTAAAAAAATTAAAAAATAAATAAATAAAAGGTTAAAATGGTAGATTGTATATATATATATATATATATATATATATATGTATTTTTTTTAGAGAAAATCTATTTTATTTTTTTAAATCCTCACCTGAGGATATCTTTCCATTTTATCTTCAGACAGAGTAGGAGGGGAGAGAGAGAGAGAGAGAGAGAGAGAGAGAGAGAGAGAGAGAGAGAAACACCCATGTGAGAGACATCTATTGGTTGCCTCCCGGGCCAGGGATGAATTGCAATTGAGGTGCGTGCCCTTGACCGAATCAAACCCATCACTCTTTGGTCCGCAGGTTGACACTCCAACCGCTGAGCCAAACCGGCCAGGGTGGTAGATTGTATATTATACAGAGTGGGGCAAAAGTAGATTTACAGATGTTCATATGGAAAAGAATACAATAATTAATAAATAATAATACAAGAGTAAACTTTGTGTTTCATATACTCACAACTGTAAACCTACCCACCCTGTATGTATTTTACCACAATAAAAAAGTAATACCTTATGCTTTGACCCAGAAATTTCAATTTTAGGAATTCACTCAGAGGAAATAATGGGATAGATGCAAAGATGTAGCCAAAAGGATGCTCACTGATCAATTATTTCATAATGCTTTTTAAAATATATATATATTTTTTATTTTTAGAGAGAGAAGAAGAGAGAGGGAGAGAGAGAAAAAGACATCAATATGAGAGCGAAACATTGATTGGCTGCCTCCTGCACACCCCCTACCAGAGATGGAGCCAGCAACCTGGGCATGTGCCCTGACTGGGAATCAAACCAGCAACATTTCAGTGCATGGGACAATGCCCAACCAACTTGAGCCACACTGGCCAGGGCACTGATTGGTTAATTAGAATGGTAAAAAAAAATTGGGCCAGTCCAGAAGTAGGGCGTTGGCTTAGTAAATTATGATAGCTCCATATTATGGAATAATATACAGTTATCAAAAGTCATATTGGAGAATAGTTATGGACATGGGGAAATGTTCTGGATAATATATATGTCAAATAAAAACACAGATCAAAGAGCAGATATAATTATCATCTTTTTAAACAAGAAATTAAGCTACTATAAATGGACCAGAAGGATATATACTAAAAGGCTAACAATCATTATCTTTGTATGTTGAAATTATAGGTGAATTTTGATAGTGTTCCTTTAATTTTATGTGTATTTTCTAAGTTTTCTACTTTGAAAATGAATTATTTTTGTAACTTGAAAAGAATAAATAATAAGTGCTATATATAGCAAGAAAACTATCCAGGATCATTAAGAAAATCTAGAAAAATAATTTTTAAAGTAGAAAGTAGAAATCATCTAGTATCCCACTACTTTATGAAAACTACCATATTGTTTGGCATGTTTTCTGTTTTTAAAAATATATTTTTATTAATTTTTCAGAGAGAGAGGAAGGGAGAGAGAGATAGAAACATCCATGTGAGAGAGAAAAATCGATGGGCTGCCTCCTGCACGCCCCCTACTGGGGATCGAGTCCAAAACCTGGGCATGTGACCTGATCAGGAATTGAACTGGGATCTCTCAGTCCATGGGACAATGCTCAATCCACTGAGCCACACCAGCCTGATTTGGCATGCTTTCTTTTACATGAATTAGTGCTTACTCTTGCACTCACTTTGTGTGTGTTTATAATATATGTGAATTAATAAACCCACATAAATATAGACTATATTAATTACTTCAGTTATTATATATATATCAATCACTATAAATTAATCTTTAATGTAAAAAGGGCTACATGACCATTGTAAAAATTTAAATGGTTACAGAAGCACTTTAAAAAAGTCAACTGTTCCCCCAATCCCACTCTAAATAAGTAACTACTAATATTGATATTGTTCTAGAAAGTGTTGATAATAAACATATATCATACACACACACTAAATATATATGTATATATATTTATATATTTAGTTTTACCTAAATTGGATCATACTATTTATGCTGTTCTGAAATGTAGGTTTTTTTCATAATCTTGGAAATATTTGCATACTGTTATATATAATATTTCTTACTCTTTTTAATAGTATCAGAGTTTTACATAGTATGAATTTACCATAATATATTTAACCAGTCTCCTAATGATGGACATTAAGTTACTTCCTATATATATATATTTTTTGGTGTGGCTATTAGAACAGTGGTGAGGGAGCCCCTCTGTTTATATATCTCTGCATGCTTTTCATAGTATTTCTCTAGATGTGTACGACATTTTAAAGGAAGAAATGATAAGGCTTGGTGACAAGTTGGTCAGAAGCTTCATTTTTATCAGTTCAACAAGAGTTGAAGTGGGCATCAATTCATACAAGCCTCTGAATTATAAAACAGGACACCACTTCATTAAATTATAGTAAGAGGTGTATCTGTTTGGAAATAGAAATTCATTGTTCAGAGCACTCTTTTTCTTGGTTACAAATTATCCAACAATCAGAAAGTTGATTCAAAAACAGGATATTTTATTTTATTATTTTTTAAATTTTTATTTGATTTTTATATTTTTCCATCATCATTTATCCCCTCTATGCCTTCCCTCTTCCACCTTTACCCATCCCCACCCACCCCCACAATCACCACACTGTTGTAAGAACAGGGTATTTTAAAATAAGGAGGTTAATTTAGATACATTAAAGGAATTTTTTCTAAGCTGTGAAGGACTGGGTCATCCTACTTCACTGAACTATCTACCTGTCACACAGATTGCAAGGCTCGCCCCTCTGGTTCTCCTAGTTCTGGAGGCATGTTGACATATTCTTACTTATCTGTTCTACTCTTTTAAACAACTCTATAATGAAATTGCCCTTGCTATTTACAATATCAATTTCCATCAGTTTGGTTTGCATCTCCTTTTGGACCACTAGTTTTCTGTCCGCTATGTGTTTCTTTAGATGAAATTCTATGCGGTGTTCATACCAGAATACTCATTTTCTTTCCTTCATTCTTTCAGTTTCCAAAGGGGCTGAGGAAGGAGGAAGGAGCAACACTCCTTCCTTTCCTCCATTTTACTCAGTTCTTCATTCATTTCACCTCAAACGGAGAAATCAGTTAACTGGAACCCTCAGACTTCCCACTGTTTTTTTTTTTTTCTTCTTCTTGCTTTCTTTTCCCTCCTTCTTTCCTTCCTCCCTTCCTCCTTCCCTCCCTCCCTTCCTTCCTTCCCTCCCTCCCTCCCTCCCTCCTTCCCTCCTTCCCTCCTTCCCTCCTTCCCTCCTTCCCTCCTTCCTTCCTTCCTTTCTTCCTTCCTTCCTTCCTTCCTTCCTTCCTTCCTTCCTCCCTCCCTCCCTCCCTCCCCCCCCTCCCTTTTTTGACTTCCTACCGTTTAAGGGTGGCCTGGAGGAGGAAAAGAGGGCCAGTTTCAGCTTTTAGGGGCTCTTGGCTCAAATTCCTACAAGAACAGTAGTGGAAGGGGGTGGCTATTTCAGTCATGAGTGATTATGTTCTCCAAGGCTAAACCTATAAATATTAAACGTCAGTTTTTGTGGTGGTAAATGTCACCAAAGTGGATTGCCTTTAAAACTACACATAACCCTGGCAAATATAATTTCAGCTCTTTTCTTATCCTGCGGTGTCCTTTTACTTACGCCATAGTTTGACAGAAAAAGAATGGAACAAGCTTCATTTTGATTCATGAATGTTGTTTTTATTCTAAATGCCCCATGTGAAGGGAATGCAAATGGACACAAGATATATGCAAATTTGCTTGCATATCCAGAGAAGGCAAATGAGGCTTAATTCTTAGATTCCTTGATCAGGCTCCCTGGGTGAAAAGGCTAAGGAAAGAGGTGTCTGTAACTGAATTACAGAGAACGTCATGTTTGAGAAGGGAGAGGAGAGATGTTGGCTGCCATACAGCTCCCAGCATTCCAGAACCTGCATATAAAAGTGAGTGCAGCTGCCAAGGCAAGTGAAGGAGCTCAATGAAAGAACGGCCTTCACTGGCATGCGGGCGCCCAGGGCACAGAATGCATAGAGCAGGATAAAATAGAATCTCCAACTTGGGCTCTTGACCCCAAATCCCTGCATATAAGTCTTTAAACCACTGACTATCTCTTCCTGCCTCCTCTCCTCTCTCACAGCCCAGGCCAGGACCAGGGTGCAGTGAGTGAGGCACAAAACTTAAGGGGAGCAAAAAAACTCAGCAATCAAGGTAACGTTTTAACGTAATATTTTTAAAATTCAAAATTAGTGCAAAAAAAAATCCATGATGAAAAAAAGTCAACATTTTAAATAAAGACAGAATTCTGTGCTGTACTTGTACAACCCTGCCTTAGTCACTTCACCCTAAACCTGACCCTGATTCCGATAAAACTTTACTTGTAGGCGGCTGGCTATAGTTTTCCAATTTGATTCTTTAAACTACTGTATTAAAATATTATTTATCTTGATTACGGAGGTTTTGTGCGTGTGGTGTGTTTTTGGGTTTTTTGTGGCACCTATTAAACTTGATGCCCAAGGGGAGTGTTTATTCACCTTACCCTGGTTCCGTCCCTATTTGAATCTCTCGTTTTTTTTTCCTTTTTTAAATCTTATGATGGTTCTATTTGTGAATAAGCTTTCTCCTGAACTTGACTTAATATAATGAGAACTGGGAATATGCAGGACGTACTGGTTTTTGCAGAGAGCTTTTCTCATTCCACCTTCATTCTCTGACTTCGTTCTCTGAACTCGGTTCCCTGGCAGAGCACTCTCAATTGTCCTTTCCTGTCCTCTTGTTGCTTTTCTTTTCCAAGCAGCATCTCCTAAATTTCTTCATCTCAGCTAGCCAAGGTCTGTCACCTGTCATCTCAAAATGCTCCTCAATTCCTGTACTGACTTTAGACAACTAGGAGAAAAGACAATTTCCCTTTGCTTGTGATGGAGGTCCTCATGCCTGACCCATGTCCACTACTCACAGGGTAGCGTAAGATGACTTGCTTAGAAAAATGGACATGTGCACACACCATGACAGAGACATGTCAAAATATCCCTGAGGTACTTATGCCTGTGCTGTGTTTATTTTTTTTTTTTATCCTCACCCGAGGACACTTTTTCATTTTTTGTTCAGATACAGTAGGAGGGAGAGAGAGAAAGAGAGAGAGAGAAACATCGATGTGAAAGGGCCACATCGAGTGGCTGCCACCTGTACAACCAACCAGGGCCGGGGACAAACTGCGGACAAACTGCAACCGAAGTACATGCCCTTAGCGGGAACCGAACCCGGGTCTCTCTGGACCGCAGGCCAATGCTCTAACCGCTGAGCCAAACCGGCCAGGGCTGTGCTGTGTTTAAAAAATGGATTTATTAATGGTCTTATACTTTGGGTTGCCTTAATGTTTCTGTTCTGTTCTAGGTTTGTATTACAGTGTGTAACATCAGAAGTATTTTTAAATTATATATATTCAACTATACACGATGAGAGAGAGAGTGGAAAGGAGAGAAAGAAAGGAGAAAATTTAAATTTTGAAGGTAAAGCTGAGCTATTCCCTGAAATGAGGATATATTCCAGAGCATGAGAAGGGAGACGTGAATCTGTTGTTTCTTTACAACACTGTGTCTATAGAACTGTACTTTATGAAAAGCTTTAAGGACTTTTAGAGTAATTTGTCTGTGATTAGTTTTTTCAATGCTATTCCACTAGATAGTAATGAATGATTGTTGCTATTGTGTTTGGTAATACTGTTTTTCACTTGTTTTCTCATCCCTAATATTGGGATAATACTAATACTAATACTAACCTCATAGGGTTATTAGATTTTTTTAAGGAAAAAGCCCTGTAAGTCTTCTGAATATTTAATTTCTCTTCTCCTCTTGGCAAAAACTTACAGGGAAAGATAAAAAGGGTATTTTACATATACTTTTTTCTACTTAGGGATTTCCTTGGTAGTTGGCTTTGCATCGTTAAGCTGAGAAATCCCCCAGCTTGTATCACTTCTTTCTAATCATTGCTTAATACCATTAAAATTGGTTTCTCTAGAGCAGAGGTATGGCCTACAGGCCTGCTGCCTGTTTTTGTAAATAAAGTTTTATTGAAACACAGTCATGCCCATTTGTTGACCTATTGTGTATGGCTGCTTTCCTGCTACAGCAGTAGAGTTGGGTTGAGACTTTATGGTCTAAACGCCTAAATATTGACTGTCTGGCTCTTTAAGAAAGTGTTTAATAGACCCACTGCTCTAGAGCATCTATAGTTTTCAGCTGTATTGTTAGTTGTCTGTTGCTGAATAACAAATTACCCCAAAATTTAGCAGCTGAAAACAACAGCTAAATATTGTTTCACAGTTTCTGTGGGTCGAGAATTCAGGAGTTGTTTAACTGGGTAATTCTGACCCAGGGTTTCCCATGAGGTTGCAGTCAAGCTGTTAGCCAGGACTCCAGTTAACTGAAGCTAAACCATCCGAGATGGTTCATTCACACGGCTGTTAGTGAAAGGCCTTCGTTCCTCGCTGGCTCTTGGCAGGAAGTCTCAGTTCCTTGCCACACAGACCTTTCCATAGAACTATCTGAGTGTCCTCACAACATAGAAATTGGCTTCCCCCAGCAAGTGATCTGAGAGAGACCAAGGTGAAGTCTGTAACACTTTTATAATCCAGCCCCGGCTGGTTTGGCTCAGCGGTTGGAGCTTCAGCCTGCGGACCAGAGAGTCCTGGGTTCGGTTCCCACTAAGGGCACATACCAAAAAATAAAAAATAATCCAGTCTCAGAAGTCATACATCCTTATTTATGCCATATTCTAGTTGTCAGAAGGAAGTTACTAAATTCAGTTCACACTCAGAGGAGAATTAAGCTTCACATTTTAAGGGAAGGTGTATCAAAGAATTTATGGACATATTTTAAAACCACGAAGCTTGATTGCAAACAATTGTTAAGGTGTTTTTTAAAGGCCTAAAATGAGTTGACAAACTTTTTCAGTAAAGATTCAGTTAGTAAATATTTTTGGCTTTGTGGGCCAAATGATCTCTGTTACAACTATTTAACTGTGCATCAGGAAAGTAGCCATAGAAAAAAGGTAAATAAATATGCATGGCTGTATTGAATACAATTTTATTTACAAAAATAGGCAAATGCCCTGGCTGGTACGGCTCAGTTGGTTGGGCATTGTCCCGTGCACCAGGAGGTTGCCGGTTCGAATCCAAGTCAAGGGCACATGGGTGGGTTTCAGCATTGATCCCTGGTAGGGGACGTGCAGGAGGCAGCCGATCAATGTTGCAGTCTCACATCAATGTTTCTCTCTCCTACTCCCTTCCTCTCTCTCTAAAAACCAATAAACTATTCTTTAAAAAAAAAAGGGGGGGCAAGGATTTGTATTTGGTTCATGAACTGTAGTTTTTTGACCCCCAGTCCAGAATATTCTTTCTCAAGAACACAAATAAAAAAGTCAACTCACATAGAAGACACATAATTTAAAGCCAGAGATCTGGCCCTGGCCAGTTTGGCTCAGCAGTTAGAGCGTTGGCCCGCAGACCGGAGAGTCCCGGGTTCAGTTCCTGCTAAGGGCACGTACCTCAGTTGCAGTTTGTCCCTGGCCCCCGTTGGGGTCGTGTTGGTGGCAACCACTCAATGTGTCTCTCTCACATGATGTTTCTCTCTCTCTCTCTTTCTCCCTCTCTCCCTCCCGCTCCATCTGAGGATAAATGCAAAAAATGTCCTCAGGTGAGGATAAAATAAATAAATAAATAAATAAATAAATAAATAAAGCCAGAGATCTGTGCACCTTTGACCCTTTCCAAATAGGTCATAAGCTCCTCCAGGATAAGAACCATGGCTTATACTTTTTATTCTCCTTCAGCACTTATTAAGATTCTGAGCATGCTCTTGCTATTTAATTAATAAGTGTTTATTATTTAATGGGTTCATAGTATTCCATTGCATGACTACTCTGTAATACTTAACCAGTTGTTTCTGGTCTTTGTTAGTACAAATAAGCTGCAAAAAATATGCTTCTACATATATATGTGCGTATGCTTCTATAAATATATAGATATATGTATACACATGTGAGTATATTCTAGGAGAGACTCCTAGAAATATAATTGCTCAGTCAAAGATCATGTGTACTTTTAATCTGACAAAAATAGTTTAAAATTAAAGTTACAGTTTAATTTATCTCATATACTATATGTACAACATTTCAAGACAAAGAAAAAGCTATATAGGGTGACTTTACCTTTACTTATGGACTTGTGATCTTCATAGAACCCTTTATGCTCTTTCTATGTAAAGCAGTACAATTGAATGCTGATGACCAATGTACCTATTGTGAACGTGGGGTCTGTAGGTCACAGAGCAGGCAGAAATGAACCATGTCTCCCATTATCATGCTTTCAGAAACTTCTTCAGATGTCTCATAGAATGTTTAGATTTCCCAGAACATAATATAGGAATCACCGCTAGCACTGCCCTTACTACATCAAAAATTCTCTCTTGCAAGTCTTTGTTAAGACACAAATATAGCCCTGGCCAGTTTGGGTCAGCGGTTAGAGCATTGGCCCGCAGTCCAGAGAGTCCCAGGTTCTGTTCCCGCTAAGGGCATGTACTTCGGTTGCAGTTTGTCCCCGGTCCTTGTTGGGGTTGTGTGGGTGGCAGCCAGTTGACGTGTCTCTCTCACATCGACGTTTTTCTTTCTCTCTTCCCCCCTCTCTTCTTCTTGCTCTATCTGAAGATAAATACAAAAATGTCCTTGGGTGAGGATTAAAAAAAAAAGACAAATATATTCAGGAAGCAGTATATTCTCTTATCTCACTGTCATGTCAGTGCATCCTATGGAAAGTCCCAAGGGATTGTTGGCCTTACATCAGTGCACCAAGAAAGGGTGACATTTTAAAGAGTTATTCTCAACTAAAAGAATTATTATTGTGGGAAAGGGGAGGAATAGACTGATATGTATTAAGTACTTACCAAGTAGCAGAGTCTTTACTCATATTTCCTGTTAAAGTAGATATTATTATCTCTCTTTCACAGATGAGGAAACATGTTCAGAGGGTTTATTGACTTTCTGGTCAAAAAGCTAGTAAGTGGTGGTCAGAATTGATTTGCATTGAGGTCTTTCTAACTCCAAAGCTAGTTCTACTATATTATGCTGCCTCCCAGTGTGCTCAGAATGCATTGATATCATCATGATAGAGACACAGAAGACTTCAGGGCATTGATCCCTCTAGTCTGGCCTTATGACATTTCAGGAAAATTGCAGCCATTGTTCTGTTTTGCTCTGTCCAAGAAGAAAGAAGCAGGAGCTGTCCAACTGAAAGCAGACTTTTTAGTATGTAACGGGAAGCCAGCAGAAGAGATAGATGGGATAATAGGAAGGAATGACCTTGACCTAGAGTTGAGAGAAATGATTTAATTCAGTCATATTCTCTGGTCATTATGCTATTTAGAGGAAATAAAAAGAGGAAAAGAAAGAGAAGGCAAATAGAAAGAAAAAGGGTGGTGCTTAGGGGGAATACCTGAGAAGAATGAAACTATTTGCTATTAATGGTTCCAATGAAGCAAAATCAAAACTGAAACCTATTTGATGTGCCTCTTCATTATTTTACTTTAGAGGAAAAAATCTATTTTAGTGTATTTCAGTTTCTCTACCTAAAAAAATATTATAAACAACCTTTGTGATTCTAATAACTACTTTTCTCCCTGGTCTAGGAGTTTGTCCATGGATTGTATTTCTTCCTAATATATTATGTAATATGTATAGACATATAATATAATGACAAAGCTAGAAGAAAATTTCATTTATGTGGACTCTAGTAATTCAGAATTTATAATAAAAATCAGTCATTGATCGTGTTAAAATTTATGTAATTGAAAATACAGTCATGTGTCACTTAACAACAGAGATGCATTCTGGAAAATGTCATTAGGTGATTTTGTCATTGTGCAAACATCATCAAGTGCACTTACATGAACCTAGATGGTATAGCCTACTACATACCCAGACTATGTGGTACAGCCTATTGCTCCTGGGCTACAAGCCTGTACAGCATGTTACTGTACCAAAGACTGCAGGCAATTGTAACACAATGGTAAGTATTTGTATATTTAAACCTATCTAAACATATAAGGAGTACAGTAAAAATATGGTATAAAAAAATAAAAAATGGGCACTGGCCGGTTTGGCTCAGCAGTTAAAGCCCGAGGACCAAAGGGTCTTGGGTTCAATTCCCAGCAAGGGCACATACCTGGGTTGTATATTCGATCCCTGGCCCTGGTTGGGGTCGTGCAGGAAGCAAGCAATTGATGTGTCTCTCTCACATCGATGTTTCTCTCTCTCTCTCTTTCCCTCCCTCCCTTCCTTCCACTCTATCTAAAAATCATTGGAAAAATATCCTCTCGTAAGGACTAGAAAGAAAGAAAGAAAGAAAGAAAGAAAGAAAGAAAGAAAGAAAGAAAGAAAGAAAGAAAAAGAAAAAATGGTATACCTGTATAGGACACTTAACATAAATGAGTTTGCAGAATAAGAAGTTGCTCTGGATGAGTTAGTGAGTGGTGAGGGAATGTGAAGGCCTAGGGCATTACTGTACATGATTATAGACTTTATAAATACTGTACATTGAAGCTACAGTACATTTATAAAATATGTTTTTCTTTCTTCAATAATCTTAGCTGAAGGGATTAGGCAAAGCAAACAAACCTCAAAAACAAAACCTCATAGACAACAGTATAGTGATTAGCAGTGGGAAAGGGGTGTTGGGGGAGGTAGAAGAGGGTAAAGGGGAGATAAGTGGTGATGGAAGGAGACTTCACTTGGGGTGATGAACACACACTACAATACACAGATGTATTATAGAATTGTATACCTGAAACCTATATAATATTACTAGCCAATGTCACCCCAATAAGTTCAATAAAAGTGAAATAATTATTATTAAGATAAAAAACATAAATAATCTTAGCTTACTGTAATTTTTTTACTTTATAAATTTTTTTTATGTTTTATTTATTTATTTTAATAACTTTTTTTTTATCCTCACCCGAGGACATCTTTTGCATTTATCTTCAGATAGAGTGGGAGGGAGAGAGTGAGGAAGAGAGAGAGAGAAACATCAATGTGAGAGAGACACATCGACTGGTTGCCACCCACACAACTCCAACAGGGGCTAGGGACAAACTGCAACCGAGGTACATGCCCTTAGCGGGAACTGAACCCGGGTCTCTCTGGTCCACGGGCCAACGCTCCAACCGCTGAGCCAAACCGGCCAGGGCTTATTTATTTATTTTAGAGAGAGAGAAAGGAAGAGGGAGAGAGAGAGAGAGAAACATCAATGAGAGAGAACATCGATAGGCCATCTCCTGCATGTCCCCCACTGGGGATCGGGCACACAACCTGGACATGTGCCCTGACCGGGAATCAAACTGGCGACCTCTTGGTGCATGGGTCAATCCTCAACTACTGAGCCATACCGGCTGGGCTGTTTTATTTATTTTTTAATTGATTTTTAGAGAGAAGAAGGGAGATAGAGAGAGAGAGGGAAAAACATCGATGTGAGAGAGATACAACTACTGGCTGCCTCCTGAACGACTCCGTCCAGGGCCAGGGATCAAACCTGCAACCCAGGTATGTGCCCCTGACTGGGAATGGAACCTGAAATCCTTTGGTCCTCGGGCTGACGCTCTAACCACTGAGCAAAACTGGCCAGCGCTAAACTTTAAACTTTTTAAAACTTGATTTAAAAAAATTTTTTTTTTCATTTTTTTTTTTTTTTTTTTGCTCAGATAGAGTAGGAGGGAGAGAGAGAGGAAGAGAGAGAGAGAAACATCGACGTGAAAGGGCCACATCGAGTGGCTGCCACCCACACAACCAACCAGGGCCAGGGACAAACTGCAACCGAGGTACATGCCCTTAGCGGGAACTGAACCCGGGTCTCTCCAGACCGCAGGCCGATGCTCTAACCGCTGAGCCAAACCGGCCAGGGCTTAAAACTTGATTTTAGAGAGAGAAAGGGAGAGAGAGAGAGAGAGATTGATGTGAGACAGAAACATCAATCACTTGGTTGCCTCCCGCATGTGCCCCAACCCGGTGTTGAACCTGCAATCTGGGAATGTGCCCTGACCAGAAATTGAACCTGCCACCTTTTGGTGTATAGGACGACGCTCCAACCAACTGAGCCACACCTGCCAGGGCAACTTTTTTTTTTATTTTTTTATTTTAGGGCACGTTTATTAAAGCTGGGAACTGTGAAACAAGAAAGGACTGTGGAAATTAGCCTAGGCCAGCCAGGGCAACTTTTAACGTTAAAAAAACCTTTCTACTCTTTTATAATAACACTTAGCTTAAAACACAAGCACATTATGCAGCTGTACAAAAACACTTTCTTTGTATCCTTATTCTATACGTTTTTATCAAGTATTATGTATTGTAGGTTGTCCTAAGATCTTATGTGGCTTCATCACTAGGCAATAGAAAATTTTCAGCTTCATTATAATCTTATGAAACTGCTGTCTTATATGCTGTCCATCATTGACTAAAATGTCCTTATGCAGTGTATGGCCATATATAGAGAGAGACAATGAAGTCATTGAAAAAACAAATGATGATATTCACCTCATTTAAGAAAATTAGTTACCTATAACTAATTTAACACCTATTTGATGTTTACTGCTTTAGTCTGAATTCAGAACAAAAGAATTGTTATGTGATTCAGGAGAGAAATTCTTGTTTACATGACATTAAATAAAAATTGATCAGCTTTTCAGGAAAGTTGAAAGTAAGAGGTTAAAAAATGATTTTTGTAAGGAGGGGTCATGCCAAAAGGAAGTAGAGAATTAGAGTCTAGAAAATATTGGAATTCACTTGTAAGAGGTTTTTTGGTGACATCCAGAGGTTAGTTTTGGTATTGTGATGTGAATGGAAGCAAAATTTCAGTGTTTTAAGGAATGACTAAGTAGTAAAGAAAAGGTAGCCTCTAGAGAACATTCATTCCAAATGTTTGGCTTGGAAATGAAGGAGAAAAAGGATAGTAATAATGGGAGAAGGGGCAATAAGTGCAAGTGAGGATCTATGGGAAAAGTGGGGAACTTCTGCATGATTGAAAGCAGAGAAAGAAGACTATGCTAGAAAAGAACAGGAAGGAATAGGATTAAGAGGCTGGGCAGCCCGGCTGGTGTGGCTCAGTGGCTGAGCCTCGACCCATGCACCAGGACGTCGCCAGTTCGATTCCCAGTCAGGGCACATGCCCAGATTGTGGGCCCGATCCACAGTGGGGGCATGCAGGAGGCAACCAATCAATGTTCTCTCTCATTGATGTTTCTGTCTCTCGCCTTCTCCTTTCTTCTCTCTCTAAAATCAATTTAAAAAACATTAAAACAAAAGAGACTGGGCAGAAAAGAAAAAATAAATAAATTAGACTTTGCAAACTAAAAAAAATTCTGCTCTTTGATAGATGCTCAAATAAATGAGAAAATAAGCCACACACTGGGAAGAAACATTTGCAAAACACATATCTGATAAAGCATTGGTAACCTGAATAGGTAAAAGACTCTAACCTCAATAATAAGAAAACAAATAATCCAAAAAAGAAAAAATGATAAAAAGATATGAACACTTTACAAAAGAAGATATACAGATGGCAAATAAGTACTTGAAAAGAAATTACATGATCAATCATTGGAAAAATGCAAATTAAAATGACAATGAGGTGTTTTGCTGGTGTGGCTCAGTGGCTGAGCCTCGACCCATGCTCCAAGATGTCACTGGTTTGATTCCCAGTCAGGGCACATGCCCAGGTTGTGGGCCAAATCTCCAGTGGGGGGCATGCAGGAGGCGGCCAATCAGTGTTCTCTCTCATCGATGTTTCTATCTCTCTCTCTCTCTCCCTTCTCTCAAAAAATCAATAAAGAAAAAAAATTAAAAAAAAAAATTCACTCTTGTAAGGTGTAAAGTTCTATGAATTTTGACAAACTTATTTATAGGGGTTACACTGGTTAATAAAATTATATAGGTTTAAGGTATACAATTCTATAATACATCATCTGTATATTGTATTGTGTGTTCACCCACCCCATGTTATATCTCTTTGCATCACTATTTATACCCCCTTTACTCTCTCTTGCCTCCCTGCACCCCCATTTCCCTCTCACACTTCTTTACAAAGAACCTTCTTTCTATTTTGGGATTTTGTAAATTTGTTTGAAAATCACCTATTTAAACTAATATTGCCAATTAGTTGGTTATGCTGCCACCTGCTGGTGTATGTTGGGATAGCAGGATATGTGTTTAGATGAATTCCTGTGCATTTAAATAAATTAAATAAAGCAAGGATTATAAAACTATTGATGTCATTGTTCAGAATATTGCCATTCTTATCTCTACATTATGAATTTTTATTCATATCCCAAAATATCAGTATTGCCTTTATATTAAACTGTTCTTATTACACATGGTTAGTTCCCCCCAAAAGGAAAAAGCTTAATGCACAAAAATTATACAAATAGTTAATATTTGTTGATGCTTACTCTGTGCCAGGCACCACTGTAAGTTCTTTCATGAACATCTCATTTAATATTCACAACAACCCTATGAAAACCATTATGCCTGATTTGAGGAAATTGAGGAATAGAAAGATAAGTAATTTGCCCAAAGCTTCACAGCTAGTCAATAACAGAACTGAGATTTGCTTATAAGTAAGATGTTCTAAAGCTCTTATGCTGAATCATTGTAACATTGTTTAAATCAGAAAAAAATTGAAAATAATATAAATGTTGAACAGTAAGCAAATGGCCCAGTAAACTTTAGTGTCAATTTGATAGAATGCTATGCAGACATTTAAAATGATAGATTCAGTCTGGCCGGTGTAGCTCAGTTGTTGAGCATCGACCCATGCACCAAGAGATCACCGGTTCGATTCCCGGTCAGGACACACGTCCAGGTTGTGGGCCCGATCCCCAGTGGGGGGCATGCAGGAGGTGGCCAATCGATGTTCTCTCTCATCAGTGTTTCTATCTCTCTCTCCCTCTTACTTCCTCTCTCTCTAAAATCAATAAATGAAAAAAAAATTTTTTAAAAAATACCTCAAGCTTGATATTTCCATGTTCATTTCAAAATAAATAAATAAATAAAATAATAGATTAAAAGTTTAGGTAATAACATGGGAAACCATTTATAATGTGAAAAACCTAGCCAATGTTATGCATACAGTATGAGTTATACATCTACATGTGACAATCTAACATATTTTTTATTTTCTAAGTTTTTAAAAACTTACTTGGAAATAATTTTAAATTTATAAGGGGTTGCAAACTTTTTTTTAAACTACAAGGAGCACTCATATACCATTTAGAGACTTCACCTATTATTATCATTTTACTCCATTTGCTTTATCATTTGTTGTCTCTTTCTCTCTTTTTTTACACACACACACACACACACACACACACACACACCACATATACACACATTTTTTTAAAAAACCATTACAGTTCTTTATCCCTAAATACTTCAGCATGTATTTCTGAAAAATAGGGCTTTGCTCTATAGTTCTTAACTTCATACATTTACATTGGTGTAATACTTTTATCTAATTTACTGTCCATATTCTAATTTTTTGCTGTTGTTAATCCTCACCCAAGTATATTTTTCCATTGCCTTTTGTTTGTTTGTTTGTTTGTTTTTTTGTTTTTTTTAGAGAGAGAGTGGAAGGGATGGAGGGTGAGAGAGAAAGACATCAATGTGAGAGAGGCACATCGATTGGTTGCCTCCTGCATGACCCTGAATGGGGCTGGGAATCGAACCTGTGACCCTTCAGTCCTCGGGCTGATGCTCTAACTGCTGAGCCAAAGCTGAGCCAAACTGGCCAGGGCCCCATAATTTTAAATTATTGTAATAATGGCCTTTATAGGGTTTTCCCCTTCCAGTTCAGGTTCAATTTTAGGGTCAGGTATTGCATTTAGTTGTCATATCTCTTGAGCTGCCTTAAATCTTGAACATTTTGCAGTCTTTCTTTGTTTTTTATTTTTATTTTTAATATTGCCATTATTGAAGACTTCCCCCTCTACCCCCTGCCTTTGCCCACCTCCACCTACCACTTCCTCTTTTTGGCCTTCACCACACTGTCTGTGTCCATGGGATATGCATATATGTTCT
Source organism: Tadarida brasiliensis (assembly GCA_030848825.1). Taxonomy (NCBI): domain Eukaryota; kingdom Metazoa; phylum Chordata; class Mammalia; order Chiroptera; family Molossidae; genus Tadarida; species Tadarida brasiliensis. The sequence goes on along the minus strand of CM061259.1, from coordinate 91,797,195 downwards.
TTAGCTCAACCCTTCAACTTCTTTTTTTTTTTAAACATTTAATTTTTATGTTTTTTATTGATTTTTTTAGAGAGAGAAGAAGGAAGGAATAGAAACATCTATGTGAGAGGGAAACATTGATCGGCTGCCTCCTGCACACCCCCTACTGGGGATCAAGCCCAAAACCTGGGCATGTGCCCCGACCGGGAATCGAACTGGGACCTCTCATTCCATGGGACAACACCAATCCACTGAGCCACACTGGCCAGGCAAGAGTTCCTTCTTTTTATACAGTTGTATAGTATTCCATTGTGTAAATCTACCACATCTTTTTTATCCGTTCATCTGCCGATGGGCACTTGAGCTGTTTCTAGGTCTTGTCTATTGTAAACAATGCTGCTATGAACATAGGGGTGCATATATTCTTTCTGATTGGTGTTTTGGGATTCTTAGGATATATTCCCAGAAGTGGGATTGCTGGGTCAAAAGGCAGTTCCATTTTTAATTTTTTGAGGAAATTCCATACTGTTTGCCATAGTGACTGCACCATTCTGGATACCCACCAACAGTGCACTAGGGTTCCCTTTTCTCCACATCCTCGCTAACACTCTTTGTTTGTTGACTTATTTTATTTTCTATTTTTAAATCCTCACCCAAGGATATTTTTCCATTTATCTTCAGCTAGAATGGGAGGGAGAGAGAGAGTGAGAGAAACATTGATGTGAGAGAGACACATAGACTGGTTGCCTCCCGCATGACCTTGACCAGGGCCAGGGACCAAACCGAAACGTGCCCTTGACTGGAATCAAACCCGTGACTGTTTGGTCTGTGGGCCAATGCTCTAACTGCTGAGCTAAACCAGCCAGTGCTGTTTGTTGACTTATTGATAGTAGTCATTCTGACAGGTGTGAGGTGATACCTCATTGTAGTTTTAATTTACATCTCTCTGGTGATTAGTGATCTTGAGCATTTTTTCATATGTCTATTGGCCATCTGTCTGTCCTCTTTGAGAGTGTCTATTCAGGTCCTTTGCCCATTTTTAAATTGGATTGTTTGTCTTCCTGGTGTTGAGTTGTATAAGTTTTTTATATATTTTGGAAATTAACTCCTTATCAGATATATCATTGGCAAATATGTTCTCCCATACAGTGGGTTCTGTTTTCATTTTGTTGATGGTGTCTTTTGCTGTTCAGAAGCTTTTTAGCTTGCTGTAGTCCCATTTGTTTATCTTTTTCTGACCTACCCTTGCCCTCGGAGACATATTGGCAAAAATATTTCTACTAGAGATGTCTGAGATTTTACTGCTTATATTTTGAGTTTAATCTTGTAAATGGTGTATGTTGGTGGACTAGTTTCATTTTTTTTTGCATGTACCTATCCAGTTTCCCCAACACCACTTATTGAAGAGACTATCTTTACTCCATTGTATACTCTTGCCTTCTTTGTCAAATATTAAACATTTTTTTTCTTTATTGATTTTAAAGAGAGAAGAAGGGAGAGGGAGAGAGAGATAGAAACATCGATGAGAGAGAACATTGACTGGCCACCTCCTGCATGCCCTCCACTTGGGATTTGGCCCACAACCTGGGCATGTGTCCTGACTGGGAATCGAACCAGCGACCTCTTGGTGCATGGGTTGACACTCAGCCACTGAGCCACACCGGCTGGGCTTCTTTGTCAAATATTAATTGGCCATAAAGCTGTGGGTCTATTTCTGGACTCTCTGTTCTGTTCCATTGATCTATATGCCTGTTCTTATGCCAGTACCAGGCTATTTTGATCACAATGGCCTTGTAGTATAGTTTGATATCTGGTATTGTGATTCCTCCAACTTTGTTCTTCTTTCTCAAGACTGCTGAGGCTATTTGGGGTCTTTTTTGGTTCCATATACATTTTTGGAATATTTTTTCTAGTTCTGTGAAATATTTTCTTTGTATTTTTTGACATTGACATTTTTGAAGAATAACTCCTCCACACCTCCACCTTTTTTTAAAAAAAAAAATAGAGGCCCTGGGTGGTTTGGCTTAGAGGTTAGAGTGCTGGCCTGCAAACCAAGGGGTCATGGGTTCAAGTTCCGATCAAGGGCACGTATCTGGGTTGCAGGTTCCTTCCCTGGCCCTGGTCGAGGTCATGCAGTAGACAACCAATTGATGTGTCTCTCTCACATCCGTTTCTCTCTCTCTCTCTCTCTCTCTCTCTCTCTCTCTCTCTCCCCCCTTTCACTCTATCTAAAAATTAATGGAAAAATATCCTCGAGTGAGGATTAACAAAACAGACAAACAAAAAATAGAGCACTTTTTGTTTTCTGTTTGTTTTCTCATGATTATACTGAGTTTATACACCATTAGTAGGAATACTGCGTAGATGATTTGTAACCTCCTCAGACTATTACATCTGGAGGCACATGATGGCCAGCTGTCCCTCACATGTGATAATTAATATATTTTTAATTTTTTTTTTGCATTCTTATTATTAATTTATTTTTGTTACAGATGTTTCTCCTTTTTCCCCCATTGACACCCTCCTCCCCCACCCTCCCTGCCCCGTCCCTAGTTTTGTTGTCCATGTCCATTGGTTATGAGTACATGCATACAAGTTCTGTGGTTCATCGCTCCCCTCCCCCCCTTCTGGCAATTGTCAGTCTGTACCCTACTTCCACGTCTCTGGGACTACCCTGTTCCTCAGGCTATTATGTTCATTATATTCCAGAAATAAGTGAGATCATATGATATTTGTCTTTCTCTGCTTGGCTTGTTTCGCTTAGGATAATACTCTCAAGGTCCCTCTATGTCGTCTCAAAGGATAAGAGATCTTTCTTTTACAGCTGCATAGTACTCCATTGTGTATATGTACCACAGCTTTTTTATCCATTCGTCTACTGATGGACACTTGGGCTGTTTCCAGATCTTAGCTATTGCAAATAGTGCTGCTATGAACATGGGGGTACATATATTCTTTCCGATTGGTGTTTCAGGCTTCTTAGGGTATATTCCTAGGAGTGGGATCACTGGGTCAAATGATAATTCAATTTTTAATTTTTTGAGGTAACACCATAGTGTTTTCCACAGTGGCTGCACCAGTCTGCATTCCCACCAGCAGTGTACTAGAGTCCCCTTTTCTCCACACCCTCGCCAACACTTGTTGTTTGATGCTTTGTTGATGGCGGCTATTCTGACAGGTGTGAGGTGATACCTCATTGTTGTTTTAATTTGCATCTCTCTGATGATTAGTGATGTTGAGCATTTCTTTATATGTCTCTTGGCCATTTGTATGTCCTGTTTGGAGAGGTGTCTATTTAGTTCCTCTGCCCATTTTTTAATTGGGTTCTTTGTCTTCCTTTTGTTGAGTTGTATGAGCACTCTATATATTTTGGAAGTTAATCCCTTATCTGATATATCACTGGCAATTATGCTCTCCTATACAGTGGGTTGCCTTTCTACTTTGATGGTTGTTTCTTTTGCTGTGCAGAAGCTTTTGAGTTTGATGTAGTCCCATGTGTTCATTTTTTCCTTTGTTTCTGTTGCCTTAGGTGATATATCAGTGAAAATTCTGCAGCGTATGATGTCTGAAATTTTGTTGCCTACATTTTCTTCTAGGATTTTTATGGATTCATGAGTCACATTTAAGTCTTTTATCCATTTTGAGTTTATTCATGTGTATGGTGTAAGATGATGGTCTAGTTTCATTTTTTTGCATGTAGCTGTCCAATTTTCCCAGCACCATTTATTAAAGAGGCTGTCTTTACTCCATTGTATGCTCTTGCCACCTTTGTCAAATATTAATTGAACATAATGTTTTGGGTCAATTTCTGGGTTCTCTATTCTATTCCATTGATCTATGTGTCTGTTTTTGTGCCAGTACCAGGCTGTTTTGATTATAGTAGCTTTGTAGTATAACCTGATGTCCGATATTGTGATCCCACCTACTTTGTCCTTCTTTTTCAAGATTGCTGTAGCTGATAATTAATATTGATCACCCAGTCAAAGTGGTGCTTGATTTCTCCACTGTATAATAATTATTTTTTTCTTTCTTGCAACTAATAAGAAGTGTGTGGGGGAGATACCTTAAGACCATGCAAATATCCTATTCTTCACCAAAAATTTTCCTCAGATTTAGTATCCATTGATAGTCCTTGCTTCATCCAATCCTTACCATGAAGCTTTCAAAATGATGATTTTCCAAATAGCACTGTGTCCACATAGACCAGTTATCCCTCACGGGGACACATTATGACTTTCATGAGCCTTGTGCTCTTTTGCCTTTGTGGTTCCCTTTCTCTAGAAACATTTTTTGAATTATATGTTATGACTATTTTGGTATAAAGATGAGTATGATCAAAGCTGGGTTTATTGTTATTACATTATTTTTCTTCTAATTTATTTTAAAAGAAATAAAACTGAAAACATTTTCATGGGCCTTTAAAAGTATCACGGGCTTTAGACGCTGTGTCTAACGGCTAGGTTGGCTCTAGGCCCTCAGCATTCTGCTCTAAGTAAGAGACCTCCCTTCTCCCCCATTTATTTAGCCACCTCTCATCTCTCTATCTCTCTATCAATAATCTCTCTATTAGTTATATTGACTCATAGGTTGCTAGTTTTTCCAACGGTTTATAATTCACTATTTTTACCTAGTTTGGTGCTCCAATTGTCCGGGATTTGGCCAGTGGGAAGCTTCTTTAAGCTAGCCCTCATATCCTTGCAAAGTGCTCCCTTCATCTTTTAGCATGCATTTTCTGGCATAAGATGTTCCAGGCTTCAACTGTACCTGCCTGCCCCAGTCCTGGAATCAACCATTTCTCGAAGGAGCCCAGGTTCTTTTTAGTGGGGAATGGTATTAGAAACCAAGATCTGGGCATTAGGCATACTCATTGTTATTAGGTTGTATTTGCTTCTTGGACCTTTGAACAGTCAGAACTAAGAAATATAGGCATGTATTTACATATACATATATACATATACATGGGCACATACATAAACATGTATATAAATATACATATTCATATTTTAGAAATCATCAATTCACAACAGTTTCTTAAATTCCAATCCATCTTTACAGAATATTTTCTGGCTTCCCCCTTTCCATACTTACATGTCTCTTCTTCCACAGTGAGAAACTTGGCTCCCAATAATAGCAACACATTTACTCATTTGATCAATCTTAGATTACATCTAAAATAGTTTCATGCCCTGGACAGTTTTGCTCAGTGGTTAGAGCGTCGGCCCTCAGAGCAAAGAGTTGTGGGTTCAATTCCGGCCAAGGGCACATACCTCGGTTGCGGTTCATCCCCGGCCCTGGTTGAGTAGTGCAGGAGGCAGCCAGTCGATGTGTCTCTCTCACATTGATGTTTCTCTCTCCCCCCAACCCCCTACTCTATCTGAAGATATTTGGAAAAATATCCTTGAGTGAGGATCAAAAAAAATTTTTTTTAAATAGTTTAAGAATTGCTTTGCCCATATCATGATTAACAACCATACTAAAAAGAGTTCAGTACTTGTTTGCTCTGTTCTTTCTTCACCCCCTCCAAAACTGAGGATATACTGTGTCCATAAGTTTGTTGGAATAGTTCTTTCTTTTTTATCTTTTCCCATTCAGTGTAGTCATGGCATTCATTTGAAATAAAGGATGTTTATTTGTTTCAATTATCTTTTGGTTTTAGTTTTCCCCCTCTTCTTACTGATTTGTTTTTTGAATATGTACAATATTAATAGACTTTCAAAAGTCAAAACTATATAAAACTTTACATTCAGAGAAGGGTCACTCCCTTCTGTGTCCCTTCCATTCATCTTGCCCACCCTCACTCCTTGTAGAAAACACATTCTGTTGTTTTCTAGTTTATCCTTCCTGTGTTTCTTTTTGTAATGCTAATGCATATTTTCTTATCCCACCCCCTTTTCTTACACAAAAGGTAGCGTATTATATATGCTCTTTTGCACTTTGCTTTTTCACTTATGATATCCTAGAAATCATTTCATATCAGTTCATAGAGATCTTCTTCATTCTTCTTTACAGATGCATAATACTCCATTGTATGGATGTACCATTGCTTATTCAAACATCTTCCTGCATTTAGATATTTAGGTAGTTTCCAATATTTTGAAATTACAAATAATGCTGTAATGTATAATCTTGCTCATGTGTATTTTTATATTATTGGAGGTATAACTTGAGGACAAATTTCTACAAGTGGGATTGCTGTGTAAAAGGATAAATTTGTAAGTAGTTTTGTCATATTCCCTCCAGCAATGTACAAGAGTATCTGTTTTCCTATATCCTTACCAACTGAGTATATTGTCAAGCTTTGGGGGTTTTTTTTGCCAAACTAATGTGTGAGAAATAATATCTCAGTATGCTTTAATAATTTACAGTTCTCTTATTATGTTGAATAATATCTAGTATGTTTAAAAATGATCTTTATATATATCTTTGTGAATAGTTTGTTCATGTCTTTTGCTTATTTTTCTATGGGATTTTGGTCATTTTTCCCCCTCTATTTTAAGGAGATTTATTTTATTTTATTTTTATATTTTTATTCTCACCCGAGGACATTTTCCCACTTTTTGTTCAGATAGAGTGGGAGGGCGAGAGAGGAAGAAAGAGAGAGAGAGAAATATCGACGTAAAAGGGACACATCGAGTGGCTGCCTCCCGCACGACCAACCAGGGCCAGGGACAAATTGCAACTGAGGTACGTGCCCCCAGCGGGAACCGAACCCGGGTCTCTCTGGACTGCAGGCCGACGCTCTGACCACTGAGCCAAACTGGCCAGGGCAGATTTTTTAAAAATTATTTATTTATTTATTTATTTATTTATTTTTTATCCTCACCTGAGGATGTTTTTGCATTTATCTTCAGATAGAGTGGGAGGGAGAGAGGGGGGAAGAGAGAGAGAGAAACATTGACGTGAAAGGGACACATCGAGTGGCTGCCTCCTGCACGACCCCAACCGGGGCCGAGGACAAACTGCAACCGAGGTATGTGCCCTTAGCGGGAACCAAACCCGGGACTCTCTGGTCCGCAGACCAACGCTCCAACCGCTGAGCCAAATCGGCCAGGGCTTAAGGAGATTTTAAAGTAAATTTGAAATATTAATCCTTTATCTGTGATACACTTTGTGACTATTATATCCCAGTTTGTCCTTTGGCTTTTGACTTTGCTTATGATGTTTCATCATACAAAACACTTTCATTTTTATGTATTCAAATTCATCAATCTTTTATTTTTCTTGTTTCTGTATTTTAAATTACAGTTACAAAGTTTTTCTCTACACAGAGGTTAATGAGGAATTCACCCATGTTTTCTTCTAGAACATATATAGGGTTTTTGTTTTTTGTTTTATATTTAAATCTCTGATTCATTTAGAGCTTATTCTTGCATATGGTGTGAAGAATGAGTCCAATTTTATCTTTTTCCAATGGCTCTAATACTAAAAAAGACAAAACACCTAGAAGGTAATTCTCTGAAATGTTAATTATAATTGGTCAGACTACAGGTGATTTAGTTTTTCTTCTTTTCTTTTTTATCTGTATTTTTTCAAGCTTTCCTTAGTGAACTATGTTTTTTAACATGGGAGGAAATAGACATTTGTGACAGGATGTCGACATTCTGGATGCCTACTAATATCACCTCCACCCTCAGAACCCTGATGCACCTACAGTCTACTGCACAGCTTAGGACTCCTTTGACATGTTCCCATGTATTTCTAATTGTTTAATAAATATTAAATATTTAACTGTGAACTTCTTGAGGTCAAAACTATTAATCATACAAGCAGTGACCATACATCCCATAAGTGCTAGGCAAAATGGTTTCTGCCTTTTGCTTGAGTAAATATGGTAACTATTTTTACATATCCTTGAATACTTCATTATATCCAACAGTGATATAAATAAATAGTAATATACTTATTAGTTGATTTAGATATTCCAATCTGGAAAGTGGTAATAGATTTAGTTCTATTTCTTTCCTTTGTCTAGGCTCCAAACAATTTTTGTACATATGTATGTATCCCAGTCTTAACAGGGAGATTACACATTAATTAACATGCTTTTACAGATGAGAACATAGAGACTTAGAGAGTGAAAGAAATAACTTTTAATAGTTTTTAAATTTGGGCCCTATCTTGCTCCAAAAGAAATTTAAAAGTTTATTTATTACACTTTGCTTTATGTAAGAGTGCATCCTAGAAAAGTTTTGTGTATAAAATGTTTAATTAATTGCATCATGACCTCAGTGTTGGCTAATTGGTAATAAATAAAAAATATGCATACATATATTCGTCTATGAAAGCTCAAACATGTACACACAACCCATCCCCCAAACTGGCTGGACTGCCTCTTTCTCTTCTGCAAACCTAACTTAAATTTTAAGTTTTGCTTATACTTTTTCTCCAAGGCTTTTGTTGCTATTTCTTCAAAGGTGATATTATCCATAAAACAATTTTAGGAGGAGGACCCACAGTGTGATTTATCCAGGGACCTGTACCCATTTTAGGGATGCCACTTTGTGGTTGTCTTTGTCTGATACACTTTTCTCCTCCTTGTCCTCCTAGTGAATTCCAGTTTTTCCTTTAGAAACCCTACTCCATCATCACCTCCTTTGTGATATGTTTCTTGACAGGATTAATTTCAGTACTTCTGTGTCTTGTACATACTTCTATTGCTGTATTTTTTTCATACTGCTTTACATTTATATGTTTACAGGTATAGTTCCTCTACCAGCCTGTTGATTCTTGAGGGTTGAACCATGTGCTCAGTAAATATTTACTTAACTGGCCTGGTAGTAATAGAGAAATAACACAGGTGGCTGTCCAGGTTTATCAGCTTGGTGGGAAATGTTGAAAGAATTGGTGGTGCACTTAATTATTGTGGTTCTCTAGGGAAAGATTTCCTGAAGTCTCTTCCAACCTGTGAAAATTCTAATGGGAGAAAGTCTGGGTACTTGCTGAACCTACAATTTTTCTTATGAAATGTGTTCATCATAGAAACAACATTATAACAACAATGAAGGAATTTAAGCAAGAATGACCCACAATGCCACTATCAAAAGTCATCAACTGTATTCAATTTTCTCTGTTCCTGGAGTTATTATCCTTGAACTGTTGGATTGCTGCTGTAAATAAAATGCTTTACTGTTTCCTGTATTTTGATTTTACATACCTACTCTTTTGGTTTTAGGCTTTAAATCCCTGTGGAAAGGGGTCACTCATACATTATTATATCATCTCTACTACTTAAATTAAACTCAAAGCAAGTATTCACACACTTGGCTGGTATTATTCAAGCCACCAAAGTTTTTTTTTTTAAATCCTCACCTGATGATATTTTTCCATTTATCTTTAGACAGAGTGTAAGGGAGAGAAACATTGATGTGAGAGAGAGACATCAACTGGTTGCCTCCCGCTGGACCCCGACCAGGGCCAGGGACCAAACCACAACCAAGGTGCGTGCCCTTGACCGGAATCAAGCTCACGACTCTTTGGTCTGTGGGCCGATGCTCTCACTGCTGAGCCAAACCAGCCAGAGCAAGCCACCGAAGTATTTTTAGGGCCTATTATTCTCAGACACTGTATTCGGCTCCCAGTATACAAAACTGAGTCAAGTGTGGACTCTGACTTTGTGAAAAGTTGTAGGCGCTCTCCCTCTTGGGAGCACGCCAGCACCTTTCCTTCCCCTTCTGTTCCCCTCAAGAGGGTTACCTTTGCCTTTCCCTTGCCTAAGCTCCACGGGCCCTTCTTTTCCTTCTGTAATTTGTTTCCTGAGCCTACTCAGCCCAGCTGGCTCACTGTCTCACTTCTACTGCCTCTGTAACTTTCTTTTAAAAATTATTATTATTTTTTATCCTCACCTGAGGACACTTTTGCATTTATCTTCAGACAGAGCGGGAGGGAGAGAGGAAGGAAGAGAGAGAGAAACATCGATGCGAGAGAGACACATCGACTGGTTGCCACCCACACGACCCCAACCAGAGCCGGGGACGAACCGCAACTGAGGTACGTGCCCTTCGCGGGAACCGAACCCGGGTCTCTCTGGTCCACGGTCCGATGCTCTAACCGCTGAGCCAAACTGGCCAGGCTAAAAATTATTTTTAATTTTATTTTATTTGTCAAGATGCTCTCTTTTCATTTAATTTTATTTTTTATTTATTGATTTGAGAGAGAGAGATTTGTTGTTCCACTTATTTATGCATTCATCGGTTGCTTCTTGTATGTGCCCTGACCATAGATCGAACCCGCAACCTCGGCATATTGGGACGATGTTCTAACCAACTGAGCTACCTGGCCAGGGCTAGCCTCTGTATCTTTCTAAATAAACTTTCTCTTATAATTTGGGGGGAAAAAAAAAGAAAAAGAAAAGTTGTAATCTAGCAGAGGCATAGCTAAAGTACCATGCATGTATTTGGTAAGCAGAAGCTGTTTATAAAGAATGATGTGAGCTGCTTAGGAAATATTTATATTACTATCCATATAAAGTTCTTGAATAGAACTAAGGTTAAGGAATGATATTATTATAATTAATGTTCTTATTTAACAGACATTCATGCAATACATATTTTTGAGTGCCCACTATGTGTCAGCCACTCTTCTAGCCCCTGGGAAAAACAATATTAAAGCCAACAAGGTCTCTTTTCACATGACACTTGCATTCTATTGAGGAGAAACACAATAAACAAAACAAAACAAAAACCAAATAAATAAGCAAACTATTATCAATAAGTGAGTATTGCTGTAATGAAAATAACGTGATAGAGATTGATTGGGGCTACTCCTTAAATGGGTAATCATTTAAGATCTCTCTGAGACAGTGACATCCAAACTGATAACTGAATGACAAGAAGGATCCAGTCATGCAAAGATGTGGGGGAAAGCCCTGGCTGATGTGGCTCAGTTGGCTGGAGCATCGTCCCATACAATAAAAGATGGCAGGTTCGATTCCTGGTCAGGGCACATACCCAGGTTGCAGGTTCGATCCCTGGATGGAACACGTATAAGAGGCAACTGATTAATGTTTCTCTCTCTCTTTCCATCCCTTCCTCTCTCTATGACCAATTAAAAAAAATTTTTTTAAAAAGATCTGGGGAAAGTGTTTCAGGTATAGAGAATAGCAGATGCAAAGGCCCTGAGGCCAATGCAAGATTGGTGTGTTTAAGGAACAGTAAGCAGGTATGTGCAGTTGATAGAGTTGGAAAATTAAGCAGAAGCCAGGTAATATAAGATCTTATAGGCAGGGTAAGAAATTTTAATTTTATTCTAAATGCAATGGTAAATCTTGGAGAATTTTGAGCAAGGGCATGACGTGATTTACATTAAAAAAACCTCTTGGGTAGAAAATGTGAGTGCTTAAGAGATGGTCCATGGCAGAGATGACGGTGACTTATCTAAGTGATGATAGCAGGTGGTAGCAGTGAAGACAGGAAGAAGTGGAAGGATATGCAATATATTTTGCAGGTAGAGTTGACAAGACTTGCGTGAGATGTGGGTTGTAAGGAAAGAGTAGATGCAAAGTAGAGTTTGGGTTTAAGCAACTAGTGAGAGGGAGTGCAGTTTACCAAAATGGTGAAGAATAGTATGGAGATGGGATTGAAATCAAGGTTATATCTTGAGAATGTTAAATTTAAGATGACTGTTAGACTTCTAAGTGGAGATGTCAGCTAGGCAATAGGATATGTGATTCTGGAGTTCAGAGAAGAGGTAGGTGTAGATAGGTGGGAGTCATCAGCTCTTAGATATATTTGAAGTCATAAGATTACCTAGATGGAGAAAAGAAGGGGGTCTCTGTACTGATGCTGGGGAATACCAACAATTTAAGGTTGATCAGAGGACGATGAGCCAGAAGAGGAGACTTTAAAAGCATGACCAGTGAGATAGGATAAAAATCAGCAGTGTGAGGTATAGCAGAAACCAAAAGAAGAAAATGTTTCAAGAAAAGGAGCAATGAACTGTTTTGAATACTGCTGAGAGATGTAGGAAGATGGAGATAGGGATGATTGTTGAATTTGGCGACATGGAAGTCATTGGTGACCTTGACTAGAGCACTTTAAATGAAACTGAGTGGATAGTAACTCAGTTGGAGTGGGTTGAGAGAATAGCAGTTGAGAAAGTGGAGATAGGGACCATAGACAACTGATTCAGGAAGTTTTGCTACGAATGGGAATAAGAAAGTGGGGCAGTGGGTGAAGGGGGTATGGGATCTTTCTTCTGCCACAGTATAGCTGAGTTCATTAAAACAAAATATATATCACCCTGGTTGGTGTGGCTCAGTTGGTTAGAGCGTTGTCCCATACACCAAAGATCCACGGGTTCGATTCCTGGTCAGAACACATACCCAGGTTGTAGGTTCAATCTCCAGTCGGGGCACATGTGGTAGGCAACTGATAGACATTTCTCTGTCTTCCTCTCTAAGACCAATTTCAAATATATATTTGAAATTGCCCAAAATGAATTGCCCAAAATGAATTGAATATATATATATTTCCTGAACTTCCTGAATATATATATATATAAAACATTATGTGTAAGGTGCATAAAAGAAGTAAGCTATATAGTCTCTAGATAGTCTTGCCTAAGACTTTCAGTTGAAGCTTAACAAACTACACCCAAACTTAGTGGCTTAAAACAACAAATCTTTCTCACCATTCTGTGAATTGCCTTGTTTTTCTGCCTCACATGGTATTGGCTGAGGTGCTGAGAATGGTGGAATGTCCAAATGGCCTCACTCTAATGTCTGGCAGATGGTGCTAGCTGCTAGCTGGAAGCTCAGCTGGGCTGTCAGCCAGGGGCCTTGCCTTTCCTCCGTTTGGGCCTTTCCACACAGATACCCGGGCTTCTTCACAGTATGGTGGTCTCGAGGGAGAAGAACTTCTTACATGTTGGACAGCTGAGCTGTTTGGAGGGGATTGAGTATTAGGGTAGTTTCAGCTTTTGGGACCACATTTCACAATTTACCCATACAGTCTCTAGCTGGGAAACCATACCTACATTGTGTCTCACTAATTAACAACAACAGCTGTGATTTTTCTTAGACCTAGAAAATGGGCAAAACTTCATTTCTCCTTTGGTGACTTGAATTTCTTTTTCCAGGTAAAAAACTGCCACCTGTCACCAAGACTCCTTATTTTTTCTGTGCACGTGGCAGATTTATCCCGGATGCAAAATGTTTAAGTCCTTTCCCCCCATACTAGTTATAGCACTTTTCTGACGCACTGTCAAATACAGAAAGAGGGAGCATTGAAAGAATGACTGCACACAGGGGAAATGAAGGGCTGTTGCTTCGGACTCCGTGGATATAAACACAGTCAATGTGAAATTATACGCAAAGTTTTGTGTTCCTGAGAGAATGGAGAAAAGGAAACCTGCAAAACTGGTATGTTCAATGAGTAAGAAACTGGAGTCAGTAAAATATGAAAGACACATATACAAGTAAAATACTGATAGATAATGGCTCCTGGGGAAAAGCCATGTGGCCCATACTGATATACCTATAGTTTTCCATTTCAAAAAAGTTGAATTGTAAGCATTGTAATTCATTTTAAGGGACTTCTGTTTTCCCCTGGATTTACATCACAAAACTGCAAACTAAAAGATATCGGACACTAAATATGAAATTCCACTGGAAAAGGCCATTTTGGTGAGGAAGAGGTTGGCAGGGGAATCAGTCCATGTGATTTTATAACATTGTATCATGCTTGTACCCTATGTCTACTAGAAATTATAGTTCCTATTTGGAAAACTTTATATTTGCCGTGGCTTCTGTATTTTATAGCACTTTCCCTACTTTAAAAAATTTTTTAAATCCTCACCTGAGGCTATTTTTCCACTTATCTTCAGATAGAGTGGGAGGGAGAAAGAGAGAAAGAGAAACATTATGTGAGAGGGACACATTGATTGGCTGCCTCCTGCACCACCCGACCAGGGCCGAAGATGGAACTGCAACTGAGGTCCGTGCCCTTGACCGAATCGAACCCGGGACTCTTTGGTCCGTGGGCGGACGCTCTAACCACTGAACCAAACCGGCCAGGGCCCTACTTTTTAAAAATATTTTTTATTGATTTTTTTTTTTTTTTTTTTTTTTTTTTAGAGAGAGAGGAAGGGAGAGATGGATAGAAACATTGATGTGACAGAAATGCATCAATCAGCTGCCTCCTGCACGCCCCCTACTGGGGGTGGAGCCCACAACCGGGGCATGTGCCCTGACCCGAAATTGAACGGGGACTTCTCAGTCCATGGGAGGACACTCAGTCCACTGAGCCACACTGGCCCGGCAGCACTTTCCCTACTTTTAATCACAACCTCCCCTTTCCAGACCATGGCAATTACCTTCATATTTGAGGCTCCCACTGACTCCCTACAATGATGGAAATCATCCATATTTTCACTATTTAATGCAGTAGCCTCTAGTCACATATGGTGATTGAGCACTTGAAATGTGGCTAGTGCAAATGAGGAACAGAATTTAAAATTTTATTTTGTTTTAATTGCTTACAATTAAAATTTAAATAGCCACATATGAGTATTGGCTACCATACTGGACAGTGCTGCCTGATGGCTCACTTGTAGCTCACAGAATTCTGCTCACCAACTTTTCTCTGGAATTTGAAAAAACTTGAGCTTCAGTATCCTAATTCACTAATGGGCCTTGCCCTCCCATTCAGTTTTGATGTGTAGTAATTTAATTAATGTCTGTCTCCCTCACTGGATCACAACAAGCTCCTTAGGAGAGAGGGGAGCAAGGACTGTGTTTATTTGTTTGTTTTTTCTCACTTTTATATTATGCCCAGCACCTAGACCAGTATCTGAAACATAATATTCAATTCATATATGAATACATTAATTAATTTTAAAGTATCCATAGCCCGACCTGTATGGCTCAGTGGATTGAACGTCCTCCCATGGACTGAGAGATGCCGGTTTGATTCCTGATCAGGGCACATACGGAGGTGTGGGCTTGATCCCCAGTAGGGGATGTGCAGGAGGCAGCCTATTGATGTTCTCTCTCACATCTATGTTTTTATCTCTCTCTAAAAAATCAATAAAAACATATTTAAAAAAATAAAAATATCCATATCCAAATGAAAACTTCATTATCTACTCTCTCTCTCTCTCTCTCTCTGTGTGTGTGTGTGTGTGTGTGAGAGAGAGAGAGAGAGAGAGAGAGGATCTAAAGATGTGGAGAGGAGACCAAGACCAGGTTATTAAAGAGAAATCAAGTTGACTACAGAATACTTTGGAATCAGAACATTGGCTTTATTAATAATAAGATTTCTTAAGCATTTACTATATGCCAGACAGTATCTTAAGTACTTTATGTAAAGTATCTTATATTATGTACTCCTCACAAAATGACCCTATGGAATAAGTACTATTATTATCACCATTTTACAGATGATGTGGATGACAAGAGGAGTAACCTACTCAGGGTCATTCAGCTGGTACCAAGTAGAGCAAGTATTTAAATCCACACAACCTGCCCTGGCCAGTTTGGCTCAGCGGTTAGAGCGTCGGCCTGCGAACCAGAGAGTCCTAGGTTCGGTTCCTGTTAAGGGCACTTAAGGGCACGTACCTCAGTTGCGGTTTGTCCCTGCCCCAGTTGGGGTTGTGTGGGTGGCAGCCACTCAATGATGTTTCTCTCTATCTGAAGATAAATGCAAAAAAGTGTCCTCGAGTGAGGATAAAAAAAATAAAAAATAAATAAATCCACACAACCTGACTTCACAGTCTACCTTCATAACCTCAGTGCTGTGTTGCTTTCTTGTTTGATTGTGTCCATGTGGTGACAGAGGCCTAGTGACCTCAAATGTCCGTATTAGGCTTTGTCTAAATGTAAGCTTCAGAAAGCCAGTGTATCCTGAGGTTGAGACCTCTTTCCAATGGTGCAGGTAGAGGGGAGGTGGGAGTAGTGAGATCAAGGATAATAGGATATAAAAATTAGCACAGGATTCCTTTTCTCAAAAAGTAAAACAGCCCGGCCGGTGTGGCTCAGTGGTTGAGCATCAACCCATTCACCAAGAGGTCGCCAGTTTGAATCCCAGTTAGGGCACATGCCTGAATTGTGGGCCAAATCCGCAGTGGGGGGCATGCAGGAGGTGGCCAATCGATGTTCTCTCTCATTGATGTTTCTATCTCTCTCTCCTTCTCCCTTCCTCTCTCTCTAAAATCAATAAAGAAAAAACACACACACACAAATATTTTTACCTCTAGGATTTATTTGCCTTGTATATAATAAAGGGAAAATAAAACCTTTTTAATAAACAAAACACAAAATAATCAACCCCCCTCCTCCAAATCTCTGGTGTAGCGGGAACCGAACCCGGGACTCTCTGGTCCGTGGGCCGACGCTCTAATCGCTGAGCCAGACTGGCCAGGGCCAAAGTTGTTTTTTAAAAAATATGTTTTTATTGATGCTTTTAGAGAGAGATGAAAGGAGAGAGAGATAGAAACATTGATATGAGAGAGAAACATTGATTGGCTGCCTCCTGCACACCCCACACTGGGGATCGACTCTGCAACCCAGGCATGTGCCCTGACTGGGAATCAAACCAGGACCTCTCAGTCCATGGGACGCTCAATCCACTGAGCCACACTGGCCAGGCGGGACTGAAGTTTGGACAAACTCTTTCTTGTTAGTCCCTGGATGCCTCTACATACTTGTTGTTTCCTTGAACTCTGCCCACATCTTCATAAATAGTCCATTTAATAAATTACTTCCAGTAAATTGTTTTGAGTAGGCCCCTGCCTTGATATACTTCCCCTCTAGCAGTCTTTTAAATTTCTTAAAGGCATGGAACAGACCTAGTCTTCCCAATAGATATAAAATTAAATAGGCCTCAGGTAGATTGTTCCACAAATTGGATTAGGAGATTTTATCACTCTCTTTCCAACACTGTTCAGGGGAAAGAGATTCTGAATGTGACAGACACGTGTGTCCCTATTATGTGTGTCAGAGATAGTTCATCAGGCTTTTTTTACCGCTTGAATGAAATGACCTCAAGGTTATTCATTCCCTTTGCCCTAAGACTCTGATCATCAAGCAGTCTTGTGATTACTAAATTGGTTTCCTAGGTAACTTGATCCAAAGAAAGGGACACCTTGGAGGGTGGACACCAACATTCCAGACCCTGGAAAAGTATAGACTCTTCTCATATTAATCAAATTGGTATTTTTAAAGAAAGAAAAGAAAAAGAATAGTTTCCCACCTTCCCCCTTCCACATGCATACTGCCTTTTTTTTCTTTCTGGCTTGCATTCCTAATATGTACTGTTTGCAAATATTTCAGTTTTATTAAAATTCACGTAGTTACTGGACAATTATTTACATAAAGTAGTATGTAAAATTTTACTGTTTATACTTATTATGGACATTATTATTTCTTTTTTAAAGCTAACAACCCCCTCTTTTACACACACACACACACACACACACACATTTTCTTTCTTACTTTTTTTTTTTCTTATGGTTTCAGTCTTGTGTTAAAATGAAGTTTCCTGTTACCCTATAAAGTAATCTGTATCTCTACTCTGATAGTGTATCCATTCTGTTTTCCTTCCTGTTATAATAGAAGAATCATTTTTCGCACCAAAGAGCCACCCCTCTCTCTATGCTCCTTGTGCCCATCCTCTCTTGTCTTTTACATTTTTTTAAATTTATTTTTTATTTTTTTTTATTGGGGTAACATTTATTGATAACATTATATAAGTTTTAGGTGTACAACTTTATAATACAACATCTGTATGTTCCATGTGTGCTCACCTCTTGTCTTTTTTCCCCAAATATATTTTTATTGATTTTAGGGAGAGAGAGAGAAACATTGATCGGTTGGCTCCCATACACACCCTGACACAAAACCAAACCCGAAACCTGGGCATGTGCCCTGACCAGGCAACATTTTGGTGCTTGGGATGACCGCTCAACAAACTGAGCCACACCAATCAGGGCCTCTCTTGTCTTTTGAAGGGCTTCCTTCTTCATTTATCTCCTTTCTCCCACAATACTTATTCCTCCTCATTGAACATTCCCATTAGCATACAAGCATGCTCTAGCATCTCCGGTTTTGGTAAAAACCCTCCCTTCACTCCACATCCATCTCTAACTAGTGCTTCACTTCTGTTTTTGTCAGCACAGCAAAACTTTCTGGAAAACTTGTTTATATGGCTGTCACCACTTCCTTACCTTACATTGACTCCATTCTGGCTTCCTTCCAGGAAGCCATTGCTCTACTGAAACAGCTTTAGTCAAGGTCATCGGTTGACCTACGTGTTGCTGAATTCTATTGCTCTTTCTCATCTTACTCAGCCTCTTTAAACATTGGACACAGTTGACCAGTCTCTTTTTAAAATGCTTTCTTCTCACCCTGGCCGGTTTGGCTCAGTGGTTAGAGTGTTGGCCTGCAGACCCAAGGATCTCGGGTTGGATTCTGGTCAAGGGCACGTCTGGTCAAGGGCAGGTTTGATCCCCAGCCCCGGTCCGGGTTGTGCAGGAGGCAACCAATTGATGTATTTCTCTCACATGGATGTCTCTCTCTCTCTCCCTCCCTCCCTTTCACACGCTCCTAAAATTTCAATGGAAAAATATCCTCGGGTGAGGATTAACAACAACAAAATGCTTTCTTCTCTTGGCTTCTACGATACCATTCTCTCAATCTCCTGCTCCTCCTCTATTCAACCTCTAAGTGTTGGGTTGCCCCAGGGTGGTTCTAGACTTGCACCATGCATGTGACTATTGAGCACTTGAAATGTGATTGATCTGAATGAGATATACTGTAAGCATGAAATACACTCTGAATTTCAAAGACTTAGTATAAAAAAAGAATATAATCCTTGAACAGTGTAGCTCAGTTGGTTGGGTGTTGTCCTGTGCACAGAAAGGTTGCTGGTTCAATTCTGGTCAGGGCACATGCCCAGGTTTCAGGCTCGATCCCTGGTAGGGGGCATGCAGTAGGCAGCCAATTGATGTTTTGCTCTCCCATTGATATTCTCTCTCTATAAAATCAATAAAATCTTTTAAAAAAAGGATATAATACGCATAACTGATGGACATGGACAACAAAGCTGAGGACAGGGTGGGGGGGATGGGGAGGAAGGTGTCAATGAGGAAAAAAGGAGAAACATCTGTAACGAAAATAAATTAATAAATAAATAAAAAGTTTCCTCTGGGAAAAAAAAGGAATATAAAATATCTTGTTAATAACTTTATATGATTACATATTGAAATAATATTTTTGATATATTGTATTATAAAAATGTATTCCATCTGTTTCTTTTTACCTTTTTAAAAAAAAATTTATCTTTATTGTTGAATGTATTACAGATGTTCCTCATTTTTCCCCTATTGACCCCCTCTTCCCCACTCCTACCCACCTCCTGCCTTTTCCCACACTATTGTCTGTGTCCATTGGTTATGCATATATACATATAAGTTCTTTGGTTTATCTCTTCCACTCCCTACCCCCCCTTCTCTTTGAGGTTTGTCAGTCTACCAACCGATTTGTACTTCTTAATCCCTTCACCCATTCCCCCAACCCCCCTCCCATCTGGCAACCAACAAAATGTTCTCCATATCTGTGAGAATGCTTCTGTTCTGCCTGTTCATTTTGTTTATAGATTCAATTGTCAATAGATATGTATTCATTGTCATTTTGTTTGTTCATATTTTTTATCTTTTTCTTCAAGAAGACCCTTCAACATTTCATATAATAATGGTTTGGTGGTGATGAACTCCTTTAGCTTTTTCTTGTCTGGGAAACTCTTTATATGGCCATCGATTCTAAATAACAGCTTTGCAGGATAGAGTAATCTTGGTTGTAGGTTCTTGCTTTTCATCACTCTGAATATTTCTTGCCACTCCCTTCTGGCCTGCAAAGTTTCTTTTGAGAAATCAGCTGACAGTCTGATGGGAACTCCCTTGTAGGTAACTAACTGCTTTTCTCTTGCTGCTTTTAAGATTCTCTTTTTGTCTTGAACCTTTTGCATTTTGATGATGATGTGTCTTGGTGTGGGCCTCTTGGGGTTCATCTTGTTTGGGACTCTCTGTGCTTCCTGGACTTGTATGTCTGTTTCCTTCACCAAGGTAGGGAAGTTTTCTGCCATTATTGTTTCAAATAGGTTTTCGATTTCTTGTTCTCTCTCTTCTCCTTCTGGCACCCCCAAGGTGTGAATGTTGGCACGCTTGAAGTTGTCCCAGAGGCTCCTTACACTATCCTCATTTCTTTGGATTCTTTTTTTTTTTTTTTGCTGTTCTGATTGGACGTTTTTTGCTTCCTTATATTCCAAATCGATGGTTTGTTTCTTAGCTTTACCTATTCTACTATTGAATCTGTGTAAATTATTTTTTATTTCAGTTAGTGCCTCCTTCATTTCTTTTCTTCTTCTTCTTCTTTTTAAATTTCCTTTATTAATTTTAGAGAGAGAGGAAGGGAGAGGGAAAGAGAGATAGAAACATCGATGAAAGAGAACATCAATTGGTTGTCTCCTGCATGCCCCCCCACACACACTGGGGATTTGGCCCACAACTTGGGCATGTGCCCTGACCAGGAATTGAACTGGCAACCTCTTGGTGCATGGGTCGACGCTCAACCACTGAGCCATACCGGCTGGGCTTTTTTTTTTTTTTTTTTTATCCTCACCCGAGGACATTTTTCCATTTTTTGTTCAGATAGAATGGGAGGGAGAGAGAGGAAGAGAGAGAGAGAGAGAGAGAGAGAGAGAGAGAGAAACATCGATGTGAAAGAGACACATCGAGTGGCTGCCTCCCGCACAACCAACCAGGGCCGGGGACAAATCGCAACCGAGGTACATGCCCTTAGCGGGAACCGAACCCGGGTCTCTCTGGACCATAGGCCGACGCTCTAACCGCTGAGCCAAACCGGCCAGGGCCTCCTTCATTTCTGACTGTGCATCCTTAATTTCTGACTGGTCCTTTTTTATGCGCTTGAGGCCCTCACTAAGTTCACTGAGGTTCTCACTAAGTTCATTGAGCATCCTTATAAGCAGTGTTTTGAACTCTGCATCTGTTAGGTTGCTTATCTCCATTTCGCTTAGTTCTTTTCCTGGAGTTTTGTTCTGTTCTTTCATTTGGGACCTGTTTCTTTGTCTCCTCATTTTGGCCGCCTCCCTGTGTTTGTTTCTATGTATTACTTAGCGAGAGGTGTGGGGCTAGCTGAGACTAGATGCTGCTTGTTTGAAAGAATTTAGGAAAAGCTGAAGCAGGACCCAAGACAGGCCAATCCTATGGTAAAGCAACTGACAACAGCTTGGGTGGGCCCGAAAGTTGGGTGGGGCGGGGCCTCAGGGAATCACCAGGGTGGGACAAACAGTGTGAGCCAGGTTGCTGGAGTCCCAGATATGGCTTGCAAAGTTTCACCAAAGGGCTCACCAAAGGAACAAAGGCCTCTGACAGCACGCCTGTCCAGGAGAAAGCTGCCTCTCCAGCCCTTGCTCCAATGCCAAACAACTCAGTTCTTCCCCATATGTCTCTGGTGCCTTTCAAGCTGCTTCCCCTATGCTGGAGCCTGGAGGGTGGGAGTCCGAGTAAGTCCGTGTGCGGTCCCTTTAAGAGGAGCTACTGGGGGCTCCAGAAGCCTCAGCCTCCCTCCACCTCAGTTCCCACTGGTTTTTCCAGCCAGAAGTTATGGGGATTCTCTTCCTGGCACTGGAACCCTGAGCTGGGCGCCTGGTGTGGGATGGGGACCTCTCAGTCCTCAGGGAGGACCTTCCCAGCCGAGGTGTCCCTCTAATTTTTTTCCACCATACGCCGGTGTGGGACCAGTCTCTCGCACCTCCACCCCTCCTACCAGTCTCGATGTGGCTGCCTCTTTAATTTCGTAGTTGTGGGACTTCCGTTTAGCTCGATTTCAGGTGGTTTTGAATGATGGTGGTTCTGTAGTTTAGTTGTAACTTTGATGTGGTTGTGGGAGGACGAGATACGGTGGTTACATATACCGCCATCTTTACTGGAAGTCTTCTTTTTTTACCTTTTTGATATGGCTACTAGAAAATTCAAAATTACGTATGTGGCTTACATATATTTCCATTGAACAATGCTATTCTAGATCCCCTTCCTTATCAACTTTCTCTTTCCATCATCTTATCTAGTTTCATAGCTTTAAGTACCATCTATATGCTGACTCCCAAATTTAGACCTCTAACTCTGACATCTCCTTTGAAGTCTAGACTTACATCCCAGCTGGTACTTGAATTTCCATTTGAATATCTAACAGATATCTCAGTATTAACATGTCAAAAATGGAATTCCCTATTTTCCCTAGCCTCGTTATGTTACTTGCTAAGTTTTCCATTTCAATGAATGCTGTCATCATCTGTCCAGTTGCTCAAATAAAAAACTGAGTCATCCTTGATCACTCTACTTTCTTTACCCATTTCATCCAATCTTGGTTGGTTGGTTCCACCTTCAAATTACAGTTTGAATTCCACCCATTTTCGCTCCTCTCCAGTGCCACTACCTCAGTCTAAGCCACTGTCACCTCCTACCCAGACTACTATAACAGCTTCCTAACTGCTCTCTTTGCTTCCACTCTTGCATCATTACAGTCTCCGCTTCACACTGCAGAGTGATCTCTTTTCAGTATACCAGATGATACCATTCTTTTACTTAAACCCTCCAGTGACTTCCCATTGTACTTGGAATACAATCCAAACTTGCCATAGCTTGCCAGGCCCAGCATAAATCTGCTTTACTATCTCCCTAACCCCATTCCATGCCAATCTTTCCCTTTGTTAAAGCAATCTCCACCCTCACTGGCCTTTTTTCCATACTTTGATGTCAAGTTTGTTATTGTCTCAGGTCCTCTGTATGGAATTCTTTTCTCTGCCTCAAATGCTCTGCTCCCAGAGTTTTGTGTGGCTCCCTCCTCTTCATCCTTCAGACCTCAGCTCAAATATTATCTCCTTAGAGAGAACATCCTTGCAAGTGGCATTCCATCCTAGTCACTTTCAATTTAACCACACACGCTCTTTCTTTCTTTCTCTTTTCTCTCTCTTACTGAAATGTTTCATGTATTCATTTCCTTTTTTGTGTCTGTTTCCCTTTAAGAGTATAAGCTCTTCAAGAGCAGGACCTCGTGTGTCTTATTTGCACTTGCATTCTCAGCTTCTGGTATAAAAAGCTTGGCCCAGAGTAGGCGCTAAAAATAGTTTTGAGTGATACAATGCAAAATAAATGTTAATCAAATGGATATTTTAAAAGAAAGAATGAATAAAACTATTTTTGGAATAAATAATTTCATTTTGGAATGAATAGTATGGAATGTCTTAGAAAC
This sequence comes from Tadarida brasiliensis, assembly GCA_030848825.1. Taxonomy (NCBI): domain Eukaryota; kingdom Metazoa; phylum Chordata; class Mammalia; order Chiroptera; family Molossidae; genus Tadarida; species Tadarida brasiliensis. The sequence goes on along the minus strand of CM061259.1, from coordinate 91,773,953 downwards.
TAAGGCATTGAGGATCTCGTATTAGCAGATCATATGTTCTCTGCCCATAAGTGGGAGAGCTGAGAGGACAGTGAGACACTGAGTCTGAGAGGCAAATGGGAGAGATGACATTAAAGGAAAATGTATTGGGGGTGAGTGGGAGGTCCAGGGCAGGCACTAGCTCAACCGGTAATAGCTCCTGACTAATTTTGCCTAGATTTTAGCTTTAGCAGGAACCATGGCTATTATTTCTTTAGCACCGGGGTCAGTATGCATAGTAGGTTTTCAAGAAATGCTTTTTGGTAGAATGAATAAGTAAATTTATGAATTGTAAAAACAAACTCAGGAAAAGTTAAGTCTTAAAATTTCTGACCGTGGCTGATATTGGAAGTGTCTAGGAAACAAATGAAAAAGAATGCACATAAACTGGGAATTACAAGTTAGAAATAAGGTTGGATTGGACACTCAGAGAGAGAGAGAGAGAAGGGACAGGAGACAGTGAGAAGAGAGGGGAGAGAGAGAAGAGAGAGAAAGTAGAGAGAAGAGGATTTAGGAATAAGAGAATAATTTCTTCTTCTCATCCTGCTTCACGCCCCCAGAGCTGAATCAACCTCAAAGTTCCTGTTGACCTCAGGAGAGAATTCCAAATACACAAATCAGGAAAACAGAGGGAGGAAAATCTTTGAATGTTAAATAGCAAAAAATTCAGCTTGAGGACATCTAATTTTTTCTCAACCCAAATCAGATATGCTATGACATGTAAAAGAAAACTGATGATGGTGTGAAGCATGAGTATATTATCCGATTGTGATACTGCAGGACAGATATGTCTATGTCCAGATTATACAGCTCTGGTCTATTTTAGGAGCTTCTGGATTTGTATCTAAAAGTGATATCTGGAAAAGAGATAACAATTTGTGCTCACATAGCACTTTTTATCCAAAGGTCTCAAAGCACTTTACACAGAAATAAGTATTATTATCCCAGATGGAACAACTCAGACAGAGGGGCTGCTACCCTTTTCAGCAAATTGGGGAGTGGAACCTCTTGGACTTCTGACATAGCCCTAGGCTATAAATTATTGAATCAGGTCCTCTCTTGATTGGGAGCTGGGACTACGAGTGATGTGACTTTAAAATAAAAATATATATAAAGTAGGACATCAGGTTCTACTCTTAATAATTTTAGCATGTGTTCAAAACATATGAAAATGGGTCGTTTTAAAACTGCTGAATTTGCCCAGCCAGTGTGGTTGAGCGTCGACCCCATGCATCAAGAGGTCGCCAGTTCGATTCCCAGTCAGGGCACATGCCCAGGTTGTGGGCCAAATCCCCAGTGAGGGGCATGCAGGAGGCAGCCAATCGGTGTTCTCTCATCGATGTTTCTATCTCTCTCTCCCTCTCACTTCCTCTCTCTCTAAAATCAATAAAGAAAATAAAATAACATAAAATAAAACTGCTGAATTAGGGGTAAAGTATGGTTACTAAAACTAAGAAAAGTGGTTATTCCAGTCAGTCTAATAATAGCTAAGATGTGCCAAGCATTATTCTAAATGGGCTATATATATTATTTTATTTAAGTCTTGCAACAGTTTTAATGAGGTAGGAACTACTATCGCTTTACCCATTTTTTTCATTTGAGGAAACCAAGACACAGAAAGTGAAGTAACTAGGCCAAATGTCAGTTAAGCAAGTAGCAGAACTGGAATTCAGAGGTGGGCAGCTTGAGTCCGTTGCCCACACACTGTGCCAGATACTGTGAAGCATTTTGCCTGAATTATCTCACTGAATCCTCACAAAACCCCTAACAAGTAGAGTTATTATCCCAATTGTATTGGAGAAGGAAACTAAGGCTTCAAAGGTGGAGTGGCTTACCCAGGCCCACATTCCAGTTGGGGTGGAGCCAGGATGTTGAAATGTAGACAAAAGAGCACTAGTGCCCTTTCTGCCACTAACGAGGCTGTGTGACCCTGAGCGAATCAAATGATGTCTGTGGTCTCTATGTCTTCCTCTGTGAAAGGAGGGCACCGGGCCACATTGATGCTAAAGTCCTTCCCAGTGCTAATAGTCTCAGATTCTCAATATCTGTTTTCTACTTAGTTCTTTGTTTGAAAAATCCTTGGAGGAAAAGAAATTAACCACACAGAACCTGAGAATGACTCTGGAAGCCAAATTTAGAAAACAGACCTCAAAAGGAGAAAAAATAAGTTTACAAAATATCTTTATTCAGAAAATGAGACTGTCCTGCAAAGTGTTTGGCTTGATCTGTGAGACTCAGTGACCACAGAGAGGCCATGCATGTCTCCCTAACGAGCCAGTTCTCCTGGATGTAGGAAGTCATGTAATCTGGTTCAGTGGTCATTTCTGGCCACTGAATTGGCTAAAGCTGGAGGAAGTCCATCTTGTGTGGGAGGGATCTGGGAGAAGAAGCCAAGCTTTTCATGTGGGTGTTCTATCTTGAATTCAGAATGTCTATACCATTCTGTCTACTTCTGTTTTTGTTCTCAGTGATTATTATATAGTGACACAACCCACTGCTACCATGAACCAGTTTTTTCACAAACCTGTGGGGAGTCATAGTGGGTAGTGAACAGGTCTGGCTTCCATGTCTCTGTATGGTTCTGTTCAAAAGTGTGAGCTTGATCCAAAGGAAACAAAATCATTATCTTGAAGAGATATTTATACTCCCATATTCATCGCAAATTATTCACAACAGTCAATGTATGGAAAGAACTTAAGTATCCATCAGTGGATGAATGGATAATAATGGATGTGAATATATATATATATATATATATATATATATATATATATATATATATATATGCCAGATGGAGGAAGACAAATACAGTATGGTATCATTATACATGGAACCTGAAAAAGTTGGACTCATAAAAACAGAGACTAGAATGGTGGTTACCAGGATTTGGGGAGTGGGGGAAGGGGGAGAGTTTGGTAAAAGGATACAAATTTTCAGTTATAAAATGAATAAGCTCTTAAGATCTAATGTATAACATTGTGACTATAGTCGATAAATGTATTATAGAATTGAAATTTGCTAAGAGAGTAGAACTTGTGTTCTCACCAAAAAAAAAAAAAAAAAAAAGGAAATATATGAGGTGATGGATGTATTAATTAACCCAATTGTAGGAATCCTTTCACAATGTATATCAAATTATCACCTTGTATACTTTATTGTTTAATTTTATCTTTATTTATTTACTTTTAATTTATCTTTATTGTTTAAAGTATTATGGATATTCCCCCCTTTTACCCCATTGACCCCCTCCTCCCCATTCCTGCCCCCCCAACTTCACCCCATTATTGTCTGTGTCCATTGGTTATGCATATATGCATATAAGTTCTTTGGTTTATCTCTTCCCATCCCCCCCTTCTCCCTTCCCTCTGAGGTCTGTCAGCCTGTTCTCTGCTTCCAAGTCTCTGGATCTATTTTGTTCATCAGTTTTCACTTAACATAATACTCTCCAGGTCCCTCTATGCTGTCTCAAAGAGTAAGAGATCCTTCTTTTTCACAGCTGCATAGTATTCCATTGTGTACATGTACCATTGCTTTTTTATCCACTCATCCACTGATGTACACTTGGGCTGTTTCCAGGGGTGCATATATTCTTTCTGATTGGTGTTTCAAATATTTTTATTTTTTGTTAATCCTCTCCCTAGGATATATTTTTAGAGAGAGTGTAAATGAGGGAGGGAAGGAGAGAGAGAAAGGAAGAGACGAGAGTCAGACAGAGAAACATCAATGTGAGAGAGACATTGACTGGTTGCCTCCTGCATGCACCCTGGAGATGGAACCTGCAACCCAGCTACGTGCCCTTGACCGAGAATCAAACCCATGACCCTTCAGTGTGTGGGCCAATGCTCTAACCACTGAGCAAAACTGGCCAGGGCACACCTTGTACACTTCAAACATATTATGTGCTCTCTTCGGCAGCACATATACTAAAATGGAACTATACAGACAAGATTAGCATGGCCCCTCCACCAGGGTGACACGCACATTTGTGAAGTGTTCCATATTTTGTGCAGTGCCCCAGTGGGCATCCTCACACCCTTTGATTAGTTCGGAAGAAATATGAGTCAAAGCACAATGTGTGGCACTCACTAGCAAAATCATGACTTTTCACTATAAAAATAATCGTGTAAGGCAATTTGTGAAATGAAAACAAAGCTGAGTTATACCGGGGTTATTTGTGCTAATATGTTAACTTGCATTTCCTTCATACACCTCAAATGTTCTGAAATAAACTTATTTAAAAATATATAAATAAATTACAGTTTTGTCAATTATATCTCAATAAGGCTAGACAAATTAAAATAAATAAATAATAGAGAGAAACCTCCCAAAAGTGTGAGCTTGAGTTTGTGATAAATCTCGGCCTCATTAGTAGTTTTGTGATCCTGGGAAAGTCATTTAAATTCTTTCAATGTCTCAATTTTCCTCATCTTTTTATAAAATGATGCTTATATCACTTGCTTTCTAGTATTATAAATTCCAAGCAGTCTGACACTGGTGAAAGTAATTTGGAGAGATTGGAGACCTCTCAGATGACAGTGACAGTGAGGCTGAGAGATACCTCTTACTCAGAGAGACATGGGGGTATACAAAGCAAGCTTTTCGACAATGGGCAAGCCTAAATGGGAAGCCCAATTCTGTCATTTGGGCAAGTTATTAAACTTCCATAAGTCTCTTCAATTTGTAAAATGCAAAGTTGTTGAGGCATGGGGAAAAAAAAAAAGCAGGCCATTAATATGTGGTAGCTATTATTATTTTTAATATCAATTATTGAATTTACAGTGAAAAGTTAGCAGGTTTAGAATATCGAGCTTTATTTTTATTTTTTTCTTTATTGATTTATAGAGAGAGGAAGGGAGAGGGAGAGAGAGATAGAAACATCGATGAGAGAGAACATCAATTGGCTGCCTCCTGCATGCCCCCCACTGGGGATCTGGCCCACAGCCTGGGCATGTGCCCTGACAGGGAATCGAACCGGCAACTTCTTGGTGCATGGGTCGATACTCAATCACTGAGCCACACTGGCTGGGCTCAAGCTTTATTTTTTAAGACAAGCATGTTAATTCACTTATATCCTCAGGAAAAAGTCTATATAGAATTAGGTTGTCCTAGGAAACCAAATACCCTGCTCTTCCATACTAAATGACTGAAGCTAATTCTGGAAGCTTGTCCTCATACACATCACACCTTAAGGGAAACTGAACAGGCACTTTTATTCCCTTTAGAAGTCTCTGCCTGCCTGGCTGGTGTGGCTCAGTGGTTGAGCATCGATCTAGGCACCAAGAGGTTGCTGGTTCGATTCCCAGTCAGGGCACATGCCCAGGTTGTGGGCCAAATCCCCAGTGGGGGGCATGCAGGAGGCGGCCAATTCATGTTCTCTCTCATCAATGTTTTTATCTCTCTCTCTCTAAAAATCAATTTAAAAAAAAAGTCTCTGCCTAAGCCCCACCTTCTATGGCTACAGGAACTCTTGTAGACTTGGGATCTCAAAAGTTACCTTTGCATGCTAAAGAAGATAAAATTATAGTGAAATAATTCCTAACCCTTTTAAGCATGAGAATATCATTTTAAGGTAAAAAAATTTTCAAGTTATCCCATATAACAATAGTTCTGCTTTAAGTAGCTTTTTTGTTTGTTTCTTTTAAGTAGCTTTTGATTGAGAAAATACATGATAAAAATTAAGCAACACGAACAAAAATTAAGCAACAGTAAAAACTTAGAGGATCCCCTCTTTAAAAAATTTTAATAGGTAGTTTGTGAATGTGATACAAAGTCACAAGGTACAAACGGGAGTACCATGAAAAATACTCTTCTTGTACCCCACTCCTCAGTCACGCAGTGCCCTTTCCAGAGCCAACTATTTTACTACTGTTTTAATTACTGCTGTCTTTTCAAAGGTTATCTATGCTCTGCAAATATTTATATATTTATCTTTTTTTAAAAAAAACAAAATGGTAGCATATCTTGCCACTCTTCTTCACTTTGATTCAGTCGCCTTCATACTAGACAGTGTCTTGTTATACTTTAAAATGGATATATGAAAAAAAAGAAAGAGAGAGAATATGTATTTTTATTCCTCCTAGTGGCAGCTATTATTGAAAAGTTGCATTGCATTTTCTTTACAAATAATTTTTTTTATTGCATTCATTGGTTGATTCTTATATGTACCCTGACCGGGGATCAAACTCACAACCTTGGCATATTGGGACGATGCTCTAACCAAATGAACTACCTGGCCAGGGCTGCACTGCATTTTTTAATATACAGAAGGTCTTAGTGTGCAATAACTACACACTACTTAGAGATTCTCAGCTCTTAAATTCGAAACCACTGGTATATGTAAAATATCAATAATATTCAACCTTAATTTTGGCCCTTACTCTGCAACAGGCATTGTTCTAAGCACTTTACACTTATCTCACATAACCTACATCCTTCCAATCCTAGTCTCAGTTTAAATGTTATCGTCTCAGAGAAGCCTTCTCTTATCCAAGTAGACCTACCCTCTCCCCTTTCCATTATTCCCTATCATTTCATCCCGTTTATTTCCTTTAGGACATGTATTACTTTAAGTAATTTAGTTACTATTTATCTACTTGTTTACTGCTGTCTTCCCAACTAGAGTATGAACTTTGAGAGCAGAGACAGTGTCAGTTTGGTTCACTGCGGTCTACCCAGTGACCAGCACCGTGCATTTGCTTGGCACAGAGGAGCCATTCGATTGGATGTTCATTGCATATGTACATAATGAGCAAAAAACCAGCTTTATGTAGTAGACCCTCTTACTATCTCCATTATATGGGTGAGGAAAGTAAGGCCTGGAGAGTGAAATAGATTCGTCCCAACGTTATTAAGTTAAAAAATTGGATTGAAGCCCAGCTCTGCTTGACTCCAGAGCACAAGCTCTTCCCCACTACTTTGGTCTCAGAAACAGAAGACTGAGTACAGTCTTGGCTGTGTGTGATCTTGAGTAAGTCCCTTTTTCTCCCTGGAACTGTTTCTTCCACTGAAAAACGAGAGGGTGGAGTCAGTAATCTTTCTAGTGATGTTCTGTGATGTACAAGACCTGTGATCTATGAAAAGAAAAGAGGGGCAATGGAGGGGCCAACAAGATGGGTTGTGCCTTTAAGAGAGCTGATTTGCTTTTCACTAAAGATTTGCTGCTCCTTATTGGATAGCAGGCACTGTGCTGAATGTCCTATTGGATAGGAATCCAAAAACTAATAGGGCATAGTCCCCACATTAAGATGACTGGTCTGGTGGGACTAATGCAGCCCCATTAACAGTTGCTTAAAGCACATTATAGGTCAATGCAGTAACATGTATGAGGCACCTGGTAACACAGAAGAGGAAGAAGGATTAGTTCCATCATGTATTGTGTGGGGATAGAAGGGAGGGGTGAGGTTTAATGCTGAGCTGGGCATTGGGGAAAGAATAGTTTTCTAGATGAACAAGGTGGAGGTGAGACGTCCTGGACATGAGAGACATTATGTGCAGAAGCACACCAAGAAGCAGTGCAGTGTGCTGAGGATTGCTAGGGTAGGTGGTTGGATCCCAGAGTGTGAACCAGCTGGTTAGGTCGAGGGAGCCCATGAAGAGTCATGCTGAAGAGCGTGGACTTTACTCGTGAGAGCAGTGGCATTAGCAAATCATATTTACATTTTATTTTTAGAAAGATCATTCTGGCAGTGGGTGATGGAGGAGGGTGATGAGGTGAGGTATAGAAACCAGTTAAGAGATTTCAGTCGTCCAGATGAGAGATGATGAGCACTTGGCCCTGCAGCATTCATGGCAGAGTTGGAGAGAAGCTACATAAATCGAGGTATTTTTAAATGTAGAGCCAAAGGATTTGGTGATTGATTAGATGAGGGGAAATAAGATGAGACTAAAGAATTTATTGGAATGGATTGGGTTGCCAAGTATAAAATGGTGCAATTAATAATGACAGGAAATTTGGAATGGGGTGGGAGAGATAACGCTGCTGGCTTTGGGTATGTTAAGTTTGAGGAGTCTCTCAGACAGCCAGGAGGGAAGGTCTCGCTCCTTCCTTTCCAGAATAGCAGTCCTAGCCTAATCAGACATCCTGGGGCCAATGTCCTGCAGGGGCCAGTGTCCTGCAGGGCCCAGTTGGGGATACAATGCTCCAAAACCTCACTGGAATTCCTGAGCTCCACATCCATACTTCAAGCATAAAAGCTGCGTATTGAAAACTTCCTGGATCCTTATTGCTAGGAAGAGAATAGATCGTGGACTTGCTTTTTAAAATCAGACACTGGCTCCAGTGGAGCAAACTCTCCTGCCTCTTGTAAGCACCATACTTTTAAAAAGAAACCATTTCCTGCAGAGCAGTCCCTGGCCTGACAGGCTCTGGCTCTCAGATTGGCACCAGGAAGCCCCCCTCCTTAGGGAGCGGCTTTTTAAAAGATGAGTTTGCAGCCTGGTCCCTCTTGGCGGCTGGAGAGAGCCCAGATCTTGCGGGGCTGGACCCTCTCCCAACCACCACCCCTAGTTAGGTGTCCTCAATTCGAGACAAGACCCCATGTAGCCCCAACTCTTTCCCAAAAGACGGGGCTGGGATCCTCCTCCACTCAACTAGAATCTCCAGCTCTCACCTGGCGGTGGCAGGGTCAAGCACGTGGGCTCGATTAGGGGCCGGCCTTTAGGGTCCTCCCAGGGAAGGGGACAACCCAGGAGGCAGGAGGCAGGAGGCAGGAGGCAGGAGGCAGGAGGCAGGAGGCAGGAGGCAGGAGGCAGGAGGCTGGACCGCCACCCCGGCAGCGGCAATCTCCTTGGCTGCTACAGCCCCTGGTTAAAGGCAGGGTCACGCCCTGCGTCCCACTCCCGTGTTCATAGGACGGTGCCGGAATCCGTTATCTCTGTTCCGCCCCCTACCCCGCTGTCATGTCGATAAATCCCAGAAGCAAAGGGTAGCACGATCCTTCCCGCGTCCCTGCGGGCCCAGGAGCTGGGCACTAAACAGTGCAGTCCCAAGCTTCCCCTGCAGAAGCCGCGCTCCTCACTCGGTCGGGAGGTAGAGGGGGCGCGAGAGAGCAAGTGGGCGGGCGTCCCATCCTCCGCATCCTCCTCCAGGTCCTGGCGCGCAGGGTGGGAGCGCTGCGCGGCTCCGAGCTGCGCACCGCGGCCCGCTTGCCGCCTGCCCCCTGCCCTAGCTGGGCTACGTCCCCGGGCTGCGGGTGGAGGGCTACGAGGCACTAACGTTACGCTGTTTCCGGTTTTCCAGCAGGCTCTGTTTCCCCTCCCAAGGCGGCGGCGGCGGAGCGGCGGAGCCCCCCAAATGGCCTGGCCAGATGCGGCAGGTTTGCTGCTCAGCGCTGCCGCCGCCGCCACTGGAGAAGGCTCCGTGCAGCAGCTACAGCGACAGCAGCAGCCGCAGCAGCAGCAGCAGCAGCAGCAGCAGCAGCAAGAGGAGCAGCAGCAGCAGCGAGAGCAGCAGCAGCAGCCACAGCAGCATCTCCCATCCCGCTGCGCCCCCAGAGCCGCGGCCGCCGCAACAGCCGCAGCCCCGCAGCCCCGCAGCCCGGAGAGCCGCCGCCCGCTCGCGAGCCGCAGCCGCCGGCGGCATGAGGCGCGACCCGGCCCCCGGCTTCTCCATGCTGCTCTTCGGTGTGTCGCTTGCCTGCTACTCGCCTAGCCTCAAGTCAGTGCAGGACCAGGCGTACAAGGCACCCGTGGTGGTGGAGGGCAAGGTACAGGGGCTGGCCCCGGCCGGCGGATCCAGCTCCAACAGCACCCGTGAGCCGCCCGCCTCGGGTCGAGTGGCGCTGGTGAAGGTGCTGGACAAGTGGCCGCTCCGGAGCGGGGGGCTGCAGCGCGAGCAGGTGATCAGCGTGGGCTCCTGTGCGCCGCTCGAAAGGAACCAGCGCTACATCTTTTTCCTGGAGCCCACCGAGCAGCCCTTAGTCTTTAAGACGGCTTTTGCCCCCCTCGACACCAACGGCAAAAACCTCAAGAAAGAGGTGGGCAAGATCCTGTGCACTGACTGCGGTGAGTCGCCCCCTCTCTCTGCTGGAGAAAGGGGGGAGGGGCGAGGTGGTAGAGATTGGGGGTAGGGCGGGGAGGTGCTGCAGGTGCCCAGGCCTGGCAGCGACCGACCGCTGGGGGTGGGGCCGCCCCTGGGCAGGGCGCCTGGCACGGGTGGGTGAGGGGGTTAAGACTGAAGTGAAGGAGGATCAGGCTCAGAGTGTGCCAGGGGTGGGGAAGGGCGAGGGGAGGCGCTGGCCTGTGCCAGCAGGGATATGCGGCTGATGTATGGCATGTGGGGCTGGAAAGCTGCCATCATAGCCCAGTAGAGGCAGGAAAAACGGAGAGGTCCGTGTGGTGCTGGCCCGAGGCTCAGTGAATCAGGAGTGACCCTTGGAGGCCTTGCGAGCTCTGCTCCCATGGGCCTGCCTTGGCCAGGCTGGCAGGGTCTGCAGGAGCAGCTGGGCAGACTCCCAGGCTGTGAAGGCCTCCGCTTACAAGTTCTCCTCGGGAATGATGGCCCCCGCCCCCTCCTTCCTCTTCTGGGTTCCCGGGTCTGCTCATCCACACCGCTGGCGCAGGCAGAGTTGGACTTTTTCTGCTACTGTTTTCTGTCCTCCATGTGGCTCAGTTTTTTGTTGTTGTTGTGTTTTTTTTTTTTTTTTCTCCATCGTGATTTTCTCAATCGTGATTGCCTGCTCAGCGGGTAGCACAGCCTTCTCTTTACCTCCAGGACTAGCGAGCAGACACTGGGCTGTTTCTGGGAGATCTTACTAGGTCTGTTAATAGTGATGACGATGAAATAGAGTAACTTCTGCCCAATGCTGTAAGTTCAGCTCTGACATCTTACTGGCAGGATGTGTTGACTGCATCTCTCATCTTCATGATGTTGGGTGCTGCACAGGAATGCAGGTGATGAGAAACAAAACAACGAAATCTGTGAAGCTGGGGATGGAGGTCTCCCATGTCAAAAGTCAAAGAAATGTTAGTTTAAGGGTTTTTTCTTCATGTCCCTGAATCCAGTACTTACTTCTCAGGAAGATATTTTAAATCAAATTGTCCCCATACTGGAATATTTGGTGTTAGCTTGTCTTCTGCTTATTCATGTTGGGGTTTCATTTTGTCCCAACTAAGGCTGAATTTAGTGCTTGTGATCTGACTCTGACCTGTGTAATCACTGAACTGTGATAGATGTCCTGGATTGTCATAGAAGTTGGTATGTTTACCCAGTTTACTGATTCTGGGTAGTGTAACAAGGTTTGAGTAAGTAGCAAAGAATGTGGAACAACTCATTGGAAGTTTTGTTGCCTTCATCTTTCTAGATCAATGCCTTTAGCTTTTGGAAACTTCCCTATTCCCCCCTCCCACCACCCCTGTCCTTCAAAAGACAAAGTTTAGTTTAGTGGTGGGAGTATAGCTAAGCCTTAAGTTCAATTGTGACCACTTTACTTTAATGAGAAGAATCTTGCAGTGTCTTAATAAGAAGGGGAAAACATATGGTGATAACAGCAGTTTCTCTCTCTCTCTCTGACATTGTTCTGTGGAATACTGTTGACTGCTCTTTAATGTTGATTTTATGTTCTGAAATGTTTATGATGACAAGTTGAGACCAGTTAAGAATTTCTAATTTTTTATTCTGCTAAGTATTTTATCTGAGATCCCCTGGGGAGCTGTGGAACTGTATTGTGCAGTGGGAAATAGATAGTAAAAACATTTACTGAACCTTGTCCAAGGACAGCTTCTGTTTTGGATTTCGGTAAGTTGCTCCTGAATATGCACAGAGCACATTGTCAGTCTCGCCACTGAGACCCGATGGTAATTGTCAGATAACCCCATAGAGTAACTGACTTCTCTATGTCCAGTCCCCTTCCTCCCAGCAATTATACTTTGTTTTAGTGAGCATTTAAGAGTTGAATGTGGAGATCATGAAAGATTTGGGGGTCAGAAACAGTCTGCTTTTGGGTTATGGTCATCTCCTATGATTAAAATAGCATATGTTGTACAGCTTTCTGAAAGATAAATTTAGGACTGCAGTCACTGCCGAAGAAAAGGCCCTCGCACATCACAAATGATCAAGGAGCAGGAATAGTATGCAGGTAAACATTTTAGAATGCAAAAATATTTGCTTTGAATTGATAGTAAATAGATACATGTCAGTTTTGGGGGGTTATATAAGGAGAGTAGAAATGAAAGGACATGTTTGCGAGAAGAAACTTGTGGAACTGGTGATAATATGACAGAAGAGCATAAACTGCATTTTCTTATTTTCTACTATGTGGTCAAAGAAAACATGCACTGGTAATGGTATATTAAATAAGGAAACAAAATCATCCTAACCACAACACCTTCCTTGTGCTCAGCAGGAAATAACTAACAAATTCATTTTCTGTTTTCTATCTCTAAAGAAAGCCGTCTGGGCCTCAGGGGTCATTGGGAACATTTTCTCCTTGGAGCAGATTTGCCCATTGCAAAATAGGGAAACTGGCATTTGAAGACTGTCATCATGGCCGTTATATTGAGCAACTGTGGTTGAATAGTTACTTTGTTTAGCCAGTTTCAGCTCTGAGTGTGTCTGGGTTCTGAAAGGTGTGGTTCCTAGGGAGATCTAGAAAGTTGTGTTTTGGTGGGCCAGGACTTTGGGATAACGTACTTTATAGAGGGAAATATTATGCTTAAAAGTTGGCACATGCCTCAGTAGCATCAACTCAGGGATCATACTGGACCCCTTCTAAAAGGTTCTCATAAATGGCTCATTTCTCTGCAACTGTGAAATGTTGACACTAAGCCTGTGAAGTCCTCCTGAAATAGCATTGTCTGCCAAAGGGGCATTTTAACTGATCTAATGTGTATCATTCATCCAAAATGACTACCTCTGGTGATAAAGAGTTGAGTAAAATCTTTGCATTTCTAAGAGGATTGCATACATGGAGGGGTTTTCTGTGCCTTCTGTAGAAAAAGAGACAAAATAGAAAGGACGCTCAGGGATTAGCAACTTCGTACAGCTCTATAAAAGCATCCTGTTCTGCAACTAGTCCTGCATTTTTAACAATGGTTGCATATATTTTGCTATAATCACACTAACTTGTTGCTTTCCTATATATATGATTTTAAGCTGTTTTCTTATTGAAGAGCATAAAAAAACAAAGAAAGATTATTCTTCCTTTGGGATTTTCTGATTTGAAGTTTTTTTCCAAAGGGTGGTGTACTTTGTTGTTGAAGACAGAAAAGGTGTATTCCTGGGGGACTTCACATCCTTCAGGGTCATTTTTAATTAATTTGGCACCTAGATTCACATATTAGAGAAAGGTTGTTCACCAAATTCAAAATAGAAAAAGCAACTGCATATTTTTAAAATGTTGTTTATTTAAAGAATCTTTTCTTCTCCAGCCAGCTGGAAACCCAGCTGTGCTGCAACTTGAAGATGGGAAAGTGAAACTAGATTAGAAACTGACCGGTCCTAGTGGTGAAGAGGACAAGTCTTGGTTATAGATTTAGGGGTAGAATTACCATCAAATGTCATTCTTTCTTTCAGTGGCTGCTCTCCTCAGCAGACTGTGATTCTTGGAGGCAGGAACCATATCTTCTCTTTGAATTCTTTTTCATTTTTTAAAAATGTGAGTTTAAAAAAAATTGATTTGAGAGAGAGAGAGAGAGAGAGAGAGAGAAACATCGATTTGTTGTTCCACTTATTTATGCATTAATTGCTTGATTCTTGTATGTGCCCTGACTGGGAATCAAACCAGCAACTGTGGCTATCGGGACGATACTCCAACCTAGCTACCAGGCCAGGGCTTCTCTGAGTTATTGTTTCTCCTTACTCTCCTACCCCCAGCATTTGATGCTGCCCCTGGCTTATAGTGGGACTCTCATCAGTGTCTTTTGAATGGATGAAGTCAAGTGAGGTTAAGAAAGCAAGCCTCCAAATTAATACTAAAACAATCTTAACTTGAAGATCTGTGACAGAGTCCCGTGCTGAAAAGCTAAGTTTGATGATAGCCTTTACCTGTGCTGTGGGAACCTTTCTTCCAAAGGAGTCATTATCAACTAGAGTACTTAACTACAAAGTGCTTAATCATTGTGCTGATTAGCGTTAATGGGATTTGAGCAGCGGAGAATAAAGGTCTTGCTGGAGAAGAAAGACCCTCTTTTTTGGAGGGTGGATTACCACTTCCCCAACCCTATGTTTAAACAACAATAAACTGGCTATCAGTTTGAATGAACAAATGGTAAACTAGAGAGAGTGGTATATTAACTAACTGGGTGATTAACTTCCTCTTGGTCCCAATCCTCTTCACCATCTTTTATGATTGAGGACATTTTAAATTTATTTCCTAACAGCAACTATATCAAGTTAGTTTTTTCTTTATAAAATTGTATTTATATTTTTGAATATATAACACATTTATATGGCTAAATTTATATGGTGAAAAGGCTCCCTCTCATTCTGTCCTCAGCTACCCAGCTCTAAGGCAATTGTAAAATAACATATCGAAATGTGTATTTCTCTAAAGCAGAATGTTTTCAAAGTAGTCATATATATTTTAACAGATGGAGAAGGTTAATTTTGCCATTAAGCTAATTTTATGGTAAATTCTTCCCATGTAATAAATTTATTTTTTAAACTTAACCCAAGATCTTAACCAGTACCCTACCTCACAAATATAACCCTAAGGTCAGGAGTGAAAATACCAACTTACTTCTTAGATACTTTGCTATTAAGAAGTTTTCCATGACAATGAATTTTGTGAGTGAGTCTTAACTGGGATGCTCAGAGGAGAGAGCGGAAGATTTGTTACTGAGCATTGGGGCTGCAGCTGTGCCCATACAGCAGCTCCCACTGTTTCACACTCTTGCTAATCTCACAATAGCATCCATGTGGGAAATCACATGATTCCATATATGGCAACAGAAAACTCCACAGTGCATGATTGCTTTGATTTTCATTTAGAAGCCAAAGACCTCAGTTGCTGATGAAGAGTTTGATTTTGACCATATTCCTGTACAGCTGGTACGATTCCAGGGGGAATTAGCCCCTCAAATACTAGTTTGAAGCACCGCGTTTAAGGTAACGGATTTGAACATGGTGTTAAAATGGCAGAGGGTCAGGGAACTGCTATTTGGATAAATGGGGCAAACGCAAATATGCAAATCTAAACAGTGAGAGGTCTTAACCCTCTAAATCCCTTTGGCTTTATGGTATGTGGCAATTTTGAGCATTAATTTGGAAAAGGAATGATGACGTCAGTGCCAGTGAAGTTCCCACCTGTGCCGTCTTCAACAACTTGTTCCTGAGCCATTCTTTTCCAGGTCTGAAGTGTTGTTAGTATAATTTACACAAAAGGCAAAAGCAATTTCCTCCCAAATTTTGAGTTTGGTTAGATGTCTGTGAAATGGAGATTTTTGTCTTACTTGTTTCTAGTGAATTAACCCTCCTCTCCCAGTCTATTTATTGGAATTTGTACATAGAAATACATTCAGTGTATACATTTCAAGAGATGGTATAAGGAACTCTTTAAAAAACTGGGAAAAGTAGATGGATTGACAGGAGGAAGTAGTAAATAATGACAAGTTTGAACAAAATGACTATTTTATGTGAAATGAAAGTAGAGTCCTTTAAAAACAATAGCACACAGATGGATCGTGGTGAACTAGAGCTCCACGGAAGGCTGTGGGGACTGAAGCAAACCTGGAGGGTGATTAAAAGGCATTAATTAGGATGGCAGGAAAGAAGACATGCTGTACTCAGGCAAAGGCTGAGGAGCTTTTGCCAGTTTGGGGTCAAAAAGACAGGTTCACACGGACTGAGATCATTTGCTACTAATCAGCTGTGATGCTTTTGGTAACTGTGAAATGAGGTTAACTTAAGTCACCTTTTTTCTCTGGCTAGTTGCAGCCGGCAGAGTGTGGCATACAAGCTTCGTTCTACAGTAATGTTCCCTTCCCACTTTGTACATGCGGCGAAATCCAGATAGCCTCTCTAGGGACCTTCTCTGGGCCAGAGCCTGTTAGCTCTTCCCTGTGCCTCTGCTGAGACCTGGTTGTGCTGCTTGCCTCCTGGGGTGGGACTGGAGGTGGTTAACATTCCATTTACCCTTGCGACCTCTCCAGAGTGGCCGAGGCACAGCTGTCCTGGCAGGTTTCTGTATTCTATTAGCAACATCGCCCCCCCCCCCCAAGGTGTGATGTTCGGATTACTTTTTATTTTCTCTTCAGAAATAGAATCCTAAATGGTTCTCTTTTTCCTTCACAGATTTCCTGCCCTGTGCTGAGGACATTGGCTCCCCCTCCTCTTTCCTTCCCTGGTCTGTTTATACAGACTGAGGATTTGTCTTTGTCCTTTAGGCTGGGATGTTTTACTTGGTCTTGGTCTTGATCTTTGTCCAACGAACAGAAGCCAAGCTGAACTAACATTCCTCAGAACTGAATGAATGAGAGGAAGGTCACCACATGGCTAAATACCTGGTCCAGCCCATGGGAAAGTTAGGACATCATTAATTCGATTGTGACAGTGATGTCATTTGGTATCCCAAAGGTTGTACTACTAAAAAAGCTTTCTTTCAATTCTATCTTTCAAATGTTTGCTTCAACAAATATTTGAATATGTGTTCTGTGTCAAGAACTAGGATCCTTAGGTAAGTTGCATCAGACACAGTTCTTGTTATCAAGGAGCTTACAGTCTAAAAATACAAAGATAGAATAGTCATTCAACCCACAATATGATTGAATGCTGTAAGATATACCAACATAGTGCTTTTGGGAGGAGGGGAAGAGTCATAAAGGGAAGATTATACCTGGTTAAAGGATTAAAGAAAGTTTCTTGGAGAAGTAGTTTGAGAGCGGATTCTAATAAAGATAGATGAAGTGAGGGTGGCTTAAGGCTAGAGATGAAATCGACTGATTAAATCTGTTCCATGCAGAAAGAGCAGTGTTCTCAGTAGCAAAGGGATGTGTTTGTAGTACAGAAAATGAGCTGGATGAAAGAGAAGTGGGCAGGTATTCCTTATTTTTTTTCTTATTCTTTGAGTTTTAGTATGTATGGCCTGAAACACTTATATAACACTTACCATTTAATGCCATGCATTTTAATTATTGTTTATGGATTAGTATCTTATTGCCTTCACTTTATTGTAAGATCTTTGAGAGCAATAAGTTAAAATATGGTTAAGTAAATATTTGATTGATGGCTATTACCAAGAAAGAAGGGAGTGAGTCCTTTTGCTTTCCCTACCTAGACACATGTCAAGGTTCCTTAAGTGACAGCCCAGGCTAAGTGACAGACCAACCATGGAAAGCATCTTCAAACAGACTGATAGAGGACAGAAATTTTGCTTCTCAGTTATGTTTCAGTTCAGTTTTCTTTTCCTTGATAGTCCATAGTATTATTTCCTTGCAAGTAATTCTCTCTTCTCAAGTTTTAAAATGATCTCTGGATGGTTGTCCTCATGCATGTCAATATTTTGGCTTGTGTTTTCTTTCTGTCTTGGTTAGTTAACATTCTGCGAAATTGTCCAATTTCACTTGCTATGTGAGCTTTTTGGATATTCCTTATTCTGGTCTGTCACTGGAATGTCCAGTTAGACTCTGTTACTATGGCCTGTTCATGCTTCAAACTGAATAGCTTAGGAGGTAAGAGGTCTGACCAGTGTCTTCTGTAGTAAGCAGAGGGGGTTGTACCTTTTTGCCTAGTAGGCAGCTTGGGGATATCTAGAGGCCAGTTCTGGTTCTTAGATCTTTTTTTTTTTTTTTTCTTAAAAGGGTAGGGTGTGGGAACCCAATGCTTCTTCATGTCTCTCATTAGGCATATTGACTCTTGCACCATTTCCTTGAAATGAGGCGTTTTCTGCCATATGCGATGGGCAGAAGTATCTGGTGGGGATTGTGTGGGGCGGGGTCGGGGGTGGGGGTGCTCTCCAGGGAGAAGTTCTGTTCTAGCTCAGAGCTCCTAAGGACTGCTAGTCATCACTTTGCAGAAGGCTATGCCACTCGGCTTCCAAACCCGCAACCTGGGTATGTGCCTTGACCGAGAATTGAACCCGCCACCTTTCGGTGCATGGGACTACGCTCCAACCAACTGAGCCACCCAACCAGGGCTCAAATCTCATTTTCAGAAGGAAATGCTTTCTCCAAAAAGGCTAGTAACATTCACTGGCCTCTTACTGACATGTAGATTAAATTGTCTTGGCCAAGTACTGACAATAATCCCTTTCAGATAACACCTCTGATGATTCAGGCCAATAATGAGAAGATCCTAGAATGTGGAGCAGGGTTGCATCATACTCTGGGCAGAGCAATATATCACCACTTCTGAGAGAAACTCCTTGCTGCTGGGGGAAAAAAATCTAACTTGTAGGCTGAAGGGAAGCACATGGGTGGCCCCAGATTGGGAGGGAGCTTGCTGTCTTTGTTTCTCATTATGTAAATTATCTGAGTAGGTTTCCACTGTGCGTGGTATGCATTCAGCTAACAGGGCAAGTCGGAGCTAGAGCTGAGACTGGTTCCCTTGAGAATACTGTTTTCACTTCTGCTGGTTTTACCCCAGCTTCTACCTTTGCCCACACAAAGTGTGGGCTCAGTGCTTCTGCGTGGTGTCATAGCCTTAGGACCTCTGATGAATGGTCTGCCTTGGGCCTGGAGCTTGTTGTGTAGAGTAAGAGTTAAAGGCATTGGGCCCGGCCGGTGTGGCTCGGTGGTTGAGCATCCACCCATGCACCAAGAGGTCAGAGGTTCGATTCCTGGTCAGGGCACATGCCCAGGTTGTGGGCCGGATCTCCAGTGGGGGGCATGCAGGAGGTGGCCAATCGATGTTCTCTCTCATCGATGTTTCTATCTCTCTCTCCCTCTCCCTTTCTCTCTCTAAAATCAATAAAGACAAAATTATAAAAAAAAAAAAAAAAAAAAAGAGTTAAAGGCATTGGTTCTAGGTTAGTTTTGTGAAGGGGTCACTTGAAACTAGTACAGGGAGCTGTGTCCAAAAGAAAACATCAAGTTGGGTTTGATGGTCTTCATTGGACCAAAGTCATGAACCATATCTTTTTAAAGTAAATACAAGAGTTTGCTTTTCTCATCTCTGAAGTTAAATAACATCCTAATCATTCCAGGGTAGGGATAAGTCTTGTCATTGTAAGAGGAGAATAGAAAAGGGCAGTAGTGCTGTTCTGTCCACATGGCTCAGGGTATTCTAGCAGACATTACTCTCCATCCTATGGTTCAAAAGATCACTTTCCTTGGAAGAGTTTGTTACTGACAACTGTGGGTTTCAGGGAAGAGTCTCATGGCTGACTTGGACCTAACTTGGTCACTCTTAAAGAGTGAGCTGGTTTGTGGATCCTTCCATAGGCTCCTCCAGCAATGTTGTAGATGTGTTCAGTTCTTTCCCCTCACCCTCTTTCACAGGTCACTCCATCACTGGCTCTTCTTCTTTTTCTTTCTTACCGATTTTAGAGAGAGAGAGAGAAATGTCGATTTGTTGTTCCACTTATTTAAAAAAAATTTTTTTTTCTTTATTGATTTGAGAGAGAGAGGAAGGGAGAGGGAGAGAGATAGAAACATCGATGAGAGAGAACATCGATTGGCCACCTCCTGCATGTCCCCTTCTGGGGATTTGGCCCACAACCTGGGCATGTGCCCTGACTGGGAATCAAACCAGCGACCTCTTGGTGCACAGGTCAACGATCAACCACTGAGCCACACCAGCTGGGCTGTTCCACTTATTTATGCACTCATTGGTTGATTCTTGTATGAGCCCTGACTGGATATCAAATGCGCAACCTTGGCGTACATCAGGATGACGCTCTAACCCATTGAGCTACCAGGCCAGGGCCTGGCTCTTCTTTTCGACTTCCTTGTAAAGACTACAGTTCCTAAGGGACTGTTCTTGGTTCTCTTCTCAGTTTATGTAATCTGTTTTGAAGCTTCAATTATACAGAGCATAGTGGTTAAGACTGCATGCTCTGGGGCCAACTTTGAAGGGTAAATCTTTGCTCTATGACTTACTAGCTCTATAACCTTGGGCAAGTTAATTAACCTGTTTGTGTCTCAGGTTCCCCAATTGTAAAATGGGACCAAAATAATACCTACCTGTTAGCATTTGTGATAAGTATTCACTGATTCACTCCTTGTGAAGTGCTTAGAACAATACCTGCTTATAGGAAACATTTAATGCAGACTAGCTGCAATTACTATTATTGTCATGTCTGTTGGTGATGGAAAGAGAGTGGCTTTGGATTCTTTTATTAAAATCCTGACTCTGGCCCTGGCCGGTTTGGCTCAGCGGTTAGAGCATCACCCCACAGACCAAAGGGTCTCAGGTTCGATTCCCAGTCAAGGGCACATACCTGGGTTGCAGGTTCAAACCCCGGCCCTGGTTGGGGTCTTGCAGAGGCAGCCAATCAATGTGTCTCTCTCACATTGATGTTTCTCTCTCTCTCTCTCCCTCCCTTCCTCCATACCTCCCTCCCTCCCTTTCATTCTGTCTAAAAATCAATGGAAAAATATCCTTGGGTGAGGATTAACAAAAAAAACTTAAAAAAAAAAAATCCGGACTCTGTTCCTTACTAGCACTGTGAACTTGGGAAAATTCCCTTAATCTTCATGAGCCCCAGTTCCTAACTGCCTATGGCACATTGTTTTGGTTATCTATGGTCGCATAAGAAATCACCCCCAAATATAGTGGCTTCAAACAGCAATAGTTATTAGTTATTATCTCTCACATTTCTAGGGATTTACTGAGCTCAGCTAGAAGGTTCAGTATCTTTTATATAGTCTTAGATGGTTGCTGAGCAGACAGTAGCTGAGACTGGGTCATTTCCAAGTTTCCTCTCTGCCATGTCTAGCAGTTGATTCTGGCTGGTTTTCCTCTGGGAGCTTAGCTGGGGCTGAGGACCAGGGACCTTGCCTGGGTTTCCTCGTAGCTTGGTTGCAAGGTCCAAGAGTGAGCATTCCAGGAGAGGACCAGGCCAAAGCTGTATTGCCTTTTATGATCCAGCCTCTGAAGTCACTAGCATCACTTCCACCACATTCTTTTGTTAGAAGAGAATCAGTAAGAACTGACCAGGTTTAAGGGGAGTGGAATTAAACTTAACTTCTTGGTGTAAAGATCGTCAAAGAATTGGTGGATATGTTTGAAACTATTACAGTTGGCCCTCTGGTCACAAGTTATTCATTTATTTAAAAAAAATTTTTTCCCCCTTGATTTTAGAGAGAGAGGAAGTGAGAGGGAGAGAGATAGAAACAATGATGAGCGAGAGCATCGATTGGCCGTCTCCTGCATGCCCCTCACTGGGGATTAGGCCCACAACCTGAAATCGAACCACTGATTTCTTGGTGCATGGGTCAATGCTCAACCACTGAGCCACACCTGCTAGACTGGTCACAAGTTATTTATATTCCTCACACATGAAAAATACACTCATCCTCACCCAAGATCCTTCTTCTTCAAAAAGTCTCATCTGTTGTGGCTGGATCAGGCTTGGGAGCCAGGGTCTCCTCATCCACATTTGGTTTAAGTATGCATGAGGCTTCTCCAATGCAGTTCCCTGAGTAGAGCAACTCGAATGCTATTCCTCTTGATCTGCAGAAGTGAATGAACAAGACGAGCGACCTGCCCCTCACGCACAATGCTGGAATAGACTTAGGATAACTACTATAGATGCCACTTTAAAAAAAATTGGTAATTCTTAAACCTTTTATTTTATTATTATTTTTTTTAATCCTCACGTGAGGACCTTTTTGCATTTATCTTCAGATAGAGTGAGAGGGAGGGAGGGAGGAAGAGAGAGAGAGAAACATCGATGTGAGAGAGACACATCGACTGGTTGCCACCCAAACGACCCCAACTGGGGCCGGGGACGAACCACAACCGAAGTACGTGCCCTTAGCAGAACCAAACCTGGGACTCTCTGGTCCGTGGGCCGATGCTCTAACCGCTGAGCCAAACTGGCCAGGGCAATTCTTAAACATTTTAAAATGATGTTATTTATATATTTTTTTTACTTTAATTTTTGAAATAATTTCAGACTTACAAGAAAGTTGCAAAAATAGTACAAAGAATCCCTTTTGCCCAGGTTCCCCAAATTATACAATCATGTAAAATGATCAAAACTAGGAAATTAGCTCTAGTCAGTTTGGTTCAGCGGTTAGAGTATTGGCCCCTTTGGGTTAGATTCCGGTCAAAGGCATGTTCCTGGGTTGTAGGTTTGATCCCGACCCTAGTGGGGGTCATGCAGGAGGTAACCAATCATGTGTCTCTCTCACATTGATGTCTCTCTCTCCCTCTCCCTCCCTCCCTCCCTTTCACTCACTCTAAAAAACATCAATGAAAAATATCCTCAGGTGAGGATTAACAACAACAATAAAAAAAAACCCAGGAAACTAATAGTATTGATGTGAAACTATTAAACTAATCTATAGACTTCATTCAAATTTTGTCAATTGTCTTACTAATAACATTTTGCTAGTCCAGGATCCAGTCTAGAATCTCATATCCCATTTAGTTGTCATGTCTCCTTAGTCTTCTATCTGGGGCAGATGTTCCCACTTAGAAAGAGGGAAGCCAGCAGTCACTAGTCCGAAGCAATTCTGAAATCCAGCTTGGCACGTTAGTAGGCTCAGTCCCACTGCCTGGGAATGATTCTCCACTGTTCTTGGTTCTACCCTGTGGGCTCCTGATTTTACCCTCTGAATTATCTTTTCTTTTTCGTAAAATGTAGCCTGTCTTTGCAGCTGTGTAGTTTCCTCAGTTTTCTGTGTTCTTTTAGGTGATGGTCAGTTAGGTGTGGCCACCAGAGGAGACCCAGGAGAGGCACAAAAGAAAAACACACAAGTTTACTATGCTTACAAGGGGTCACTGCATGCCACATAGGGTCACAGGGGAAGTACCAGGTTTTGGTCGGGTGGCAGAAAACAGAAAAGGGGCGGGCATTAAGTTAGAGTCTCTTTTGGGGTTTCCTTAGGGAAGGCAAGGTGGGTAGGGAGACAAATTAGGATTGGCTAGTTTGAATAATTTTCATGGCCTCTAAACTATAGGGGTCATCCCTAGTGGCCTAGTACCTGGTCCTGGACTGATTAAGGGTTAGATTAGAGGAGGAATGGCTCTGGGTTGGTTAGTTTGCATATCAAAAACATGCTTCTGGCTGAGTCTTTTGCTATCTCTAAGAATTGGTGAGGCCCGAGGGGCAGTCTTTTCCCAGAAAGAGTTTTTTAAGATGTCAAAACATCATAATATATAGAAAATAAAAACTATGTACAGTACAGTTGGCTTGCTTCCTTCTTGTAGAAGTTTGGGTGTCCACAGGCTTCTTTTCATTTTGTACATACTACTTATTCCGGTTAGTCCAAGCTGGCAGTGTTCCTGCTAGTACACTTTTAAAAAATATCTGTGGTTTGCCTATGAATCTTATCGGGGTTTACTACCTTAGACAAAAGCCACATTCTCAAATCTTATCAAAATAAACTCTTCCCTACCCTGAGCTCCCTGTGAGGCTGCTGTGGGACAACATCCTTCGGATTACTGGAATCCCTGTTCTTTAATGGGAAGGATCTGGGAGGCACTTCTTAGGATCCTTAGAGGGCCTTTTGTCTGTC
Source organism: Tadarida brasiliensis (assembly GCA_030848825.1). Classification (NCBI taxonomy): domain Eukaryota; kingdom Metazoa; phylum Chordata; class Mammalia; order Chiroptera; family Molossidae; genus Tadarida; species Tadarida brasiliensis. The sequence continues at coordinate 91,750,376 of CM061259.1, read as the reverse complement.
TCAAAGATTCTTTGAGGCATTGCCTTTGATCTTTCTGGGATCTTAACAAAGGATACTATCCAAAATGTCTCAGACTGGGCTTATTATCCTCTTCTTACCATATTCCAGTCTGTCTAGGATGACCATTTTAGATAACAACATTGATCTAGACTTTCAAGCCATTAGAAACCTCAAAGTCATCTTTGGTTCCTTTCTTACCTTCATCCCCTGTGTGCAGTATATTGGCAAACATGGCAGTTTTTACTACAGCAAAATGTCTTCAATTCTTTTCTTTCATGCTCTAGTTGGGTACTTATTTCTCACCTAGACTGCTAGAGAAGCTGCTGAATGGAATTTCCTATTTTCAGAGTCTCTGTTCTCTTCCAGCTATAGTGTATTGCTTGAAGTCTCTTTCTAGAACAAATTAATTATCTCTCCCCAACCCAGAAATCTTCAATAGCTCCTTATTATCTATAGACTAGGGGGAAAACTCTTTCCCATGGCATGCAAGGCCTTCTACAATTTGACCCCTACCTGCCTTTAAGCTTTGGCCCACTCTTCCACACTTACTCTTTGCTATAGCCAAAATGTACTGTTTTGAAACTTTTGTGCACATTTTATATTTTTCTTCCATAGTGCTTCTGTGCATTCTATTTCCTTGGCTTGGTATGTGTTTCCTTTCCTTCTCAGTCAATTGGTAGCCTCCTCATCCTTCAAGGCTCAGCTCAGATCCCACTTCTCCTCAAAGCTCTTTCTGATTCCCTCAGTCCTAATGAATCATGACATCCACTATGTTTCTGTGGCAGTTCTTAGCTCTTCTGTAATCATAACAGTCTGTTCTATCACCTAGTTTAATCAGATGGGGAAGGACGGTATGTGTGTATGGTCCTCTGGACTGTGAGCTTCTTGAGTGCAAAATGGAACTGGGGCAAAGGATGTATCTATTTATTTGTGTGTGTGTGTGTGCCTTATATAACTTTGCTGGCTAACAACTGCTTGGTGACTTGAAAAGAGAATGAATTTTAATTTAGAAGTTAAACTGGCAGTTGGAAATGAGCACCTGGTTCATGGGAGGAGATGGGCCTAGGTATGTAATACGTTGGTAGAGATATCAAAGTGGTATATTTAAGCGCCACTTTAGATGAAAATGGGGGTTTGGTTTAGATGCAAAGTGCGCAGTTGACTCTATCATTGTTCCTACTCTTTATAGCAATCAAAACAAATCTCTGATGTGTGCATTGGAGTGTGTTTTATTAGCCTCTATGGGAAGCACCTTAAGAAGATTATTCAGGGATAGGAGAATTTAACTGTTTTGTGTACCATTGTATTCCTATCACCCTCATGGTACTTTGCATGTAACAGGAGCTCAATACATATTAGTTGAGGAAAACATGAGTGCAATGATTTCTTCTCCTATGTGACTCTAGAGCTGCAGTTCTCAACCTGTGGGTTGCGACCCCTTTGGGGGTTGAACGACCCTTTCACAGGGGTTGCCTAAGACATAACAGTAGCAAAATTACAGTTATGAAGTAGCAATGAAAATAATTTTATGGTTGGGGGTCACCACAACATGAGGAACTGTATTAAAGGGTCACTGCTTTAGGAAGGTTGAGAACCACTGCTCTAGAGTATCTGCATGTGCCATACCCAAGGAACAGAGCCAGGAGAGCTTGCTCAAACTCAGCTCAAGTTAAGAGAAGCCTTATTTGTCGCAAATGATTTGTCCAGGGTTCTCTTGATACCCAGAGCGTTCTGCTTTGCCACAGAGGAGTTGGAGATATTAGGGCCTTAGGATGTAGACAGAGTGATTGGTGGCACGTGAATGGCAGAATTGCAATCTGAATCAGGCAGTCAGAGTGACAGGAGCTTCTCTTAGGTGGCCAGGAGGAGAGTCTTGGCTATGTCCTTAGTTAAAGAAGAGGAGACTGTTCAAGCTTCGTCAATTTTTGTTGTTGTTTAATTTTTAAATGATGAGAATCCTTCCTGGAAATCAGCCTCTCCAGGTCCAGTCTCAGCCCACTGCTTTCTGTATGATTTTTTTTGCGGGCTGTACTTATACCCCGGGCTTTGTTTTGAGCTGACAAATGGAGGTTTCTTCTTCAGCTGTGAGAACTGGGGTGGAGAGACTCTTTCAAGATAATTAGGTAAGTGGCATGTGCTTATAGTTTTTCTTAGAAAATTTTAGCAAAATCCTGGGCAGAGGGACAGTTGGATAGCTGGAATACTGAATTTCTTTCTTGAAGCGGGACTTCCCCTGTATTCCATTCTGAGTATCAAACCCGAGAAGCCTCTCTGAGTCTGTGATTGTGATAATTGGATGGGAGGGATTGGGGCAATTTAGGAAGATGATGGGGGCCTGACCTCTTTCTGCCTTTGAAATCCATAAAGGAAGGAGAATGGGGAAAGTGATGAATAGTTGATCAAAAAATGGGGAGTGTCCCTCCTAAATTAGGACAGCTGGCTCAGTAACAAAATTGTTTTACTCTGTTAATGGCCCTCAGAACCAGAAGCTATGGAAACAGAAATTAAACCATGACTTTGGAAAAAAAGAAAATAAACTACGACTTTGGGCAGCTCTCTCCATCTGGTGAGGGCAGTGTAACCTCTTCTCTCTGCCCTTGCCCAGCTGTGGATTCCTCTAGGGAGTCTCAAAAGTCTTGAGAAAAGGGGCTTGTTGGGCACATGTCCCTAGATTCCAGGGAAGGGGTACATTCAGTTGAGAGGAGCCTCGGGGGATGTGGGTTTGGCATCTGCTTGACCTTTGGCTTGTCCTTGAAGACTTTGTGCCTTGTTGTTTTTTGGTAAGGCGAGCTCAAGGTGACCTCCTTCCATTCCATAGATAGGAGAATTGGCCCGCTTGATCTCTCCATATCCCTGAGAAACCGATTTTGCTACAGGGTTGAGTGAACCATATGGCAGCCTAGATTACAGTGATTGTTGGCGTTTGTCAACAGAGAGCGCAGGCTTTTTGGCTATAGCTAATCCCCCAGGTAGGGTTGCTACACCATCTGTGAACACAGCATATAGGATCAGCTAGATGGGTATGCAGTCCTGTTCTTATCCATTCCCTGCTTCCCAAAGAAAAGGAGAGCAAGATCATCTTCAAATATTGGCTAATAGGTATTTTGTTTGTTTTTTAGCTCCTTTATTGTTCTGTTCTTTGAAGGATGCTAGGGAGATCTAGGGAGATCTATCTTGCTCTTGAGAGGCTTACGGTCCAGTTGGGGATATCACATTAATGTGACTCAATAGCAAGCAACATAAAGCAAAAGGTACATAATAATTGCAAAGAGGGAAAATAGACTCCACAGTCCAGAGATAGGGAAGATCAATTAGGGTTGAAATTTTCCAGGACAGAGTTAGGTCTGGAGGTCAGTCTTGAAGAATGAATAGGTTTTGTGATTTAGGAGGATAAGGGAAAGGCTTCTAGGCCGAAAGAACAATATGAGCAGAGTAGAGACAAGCATGATGTCTTTACAAGACCAGAAGGAGCTTAGTGTGGTTGGGGAAGAGATATAGGGGAGATAAGATTAGGAAAGAAGGGCAGGACCAGATTAAAGGGGGTCTCCAGAGACAGGCAAAGGAGTTTGGACTGGGTTCTGGGGTGCTATGGTGCTATTGTAGGCACTAGTGCAGAGATATGATATGAAGAGAGGAATGTTTGCAAATTCTTTTTAGACACTATTTGGAGCGGACTGGAGTTGGAGAGAGATAAATGTTCAAGAGATCAAGGAGGGCGTTATAAAGTCCTTGAAGCCCTGGAAACTAGGGGAAGAGTCAGGAAAACTACACGGTTTCTTTCCAGTTTCTATGAGACTTGGTGATGAGCTGGGTAGCAGGCATGAAGGAGAGAAAGGGGTCCAGGTTTGATCTTGGAAAGCTGGGAAAAATAATAGTGCCATTAGCAAAAATAGGGAAGTTGTGAGAAAAAGTAATTTTAAGGGAGAAAATAATGAGTCTGGCAGTGATTTTATTTACTTGACAAATACTTTTGTGGCACTTACAATGTACTTAGCACTGTATTAACCACTTTACAAATGTTAACTCATTTACTTCTCATAATAACTGTATGAAATAAATACTGTTATTATCCTCTTTATTACAATGGAAAAAACACAAGCATAGAGAAGATAAATAATTTTCCCGAGGTCATGAAGCTATAAATAAATGGCAGAGCCAGGATTCTGAACCCAGGCAGTTTATGCTAGGCTCCTTCTTGTTGCTGAGAGACCCAAGTAGAAAGTGCTTGGACAAGCCCTGGCCGGTTTGGCTCAGCGGTTGTTGCGTCAGCCCATGGACCAAAGAGTTGAGGGTTCGATTCTGGTCAAGGGCACGTACCTCTGTTGCGGTTCATCCCTGGCTCTGGTCGAGGTCATGCGGGAGGCAACCAGTCGATGTGACACATTGATGTTTCTCCCTCCCTCCCTCCCTCCTTCCCTCCCTCTCTCCCTCCTTCCCTCTCTAACTGAAGATAAATGGAAAGATATCCTCGGGTGAGGGTTTAAAAGAAAAAAAAAATAGGAAAATACTTGGACAAGTAGACAGTGGGAGATCAAATATTTTGGGGGTGCGTCCTTTTTGAAGAACTGCAGGAAATGTAACAATGAATACAATGTGACTACATCATCAAGGAGCTTGTGAAGTTCTGGTGAGGGAATAGCAGAAGGTCAAATCATGGTCAAGGGTGCTAAGTTTTATGCTGCACGAGAGGGTAGCACATAAAGAAGGAGAGAGGAGGACAAATACATATCTAGTTAGAGAGATCAGAAAAGACTCCAAGGAGAAGGAGATAGGATTGATAGACCTTGAAAGATGGATAAACCAGTAGTTGGTAGGAGGGGGAAGGTCATTCCTGGTAGAGATAAAAGTTTGAATAAAATCATGAAAGAAAGAAAGCTCAGAACATTTGGGGACCAGCACACTGCACAGTAACTAGCTCAGTAAATGTTTGACCTGAACTAGGGTGAGAGATGATTTCATTAGGCTGCAACATAAAGCATGAGTTGGAGAAGCAGTAACAGAGGAGGCTGGGTATCCAGTTTGCTCAGTGCCTTTTATTGAAGACTGAAGACACTGTCTTTTTCTCCATTGTATTTTCTTCGATTTTTTTTTTTTAAATCATTACCCGTGGATGTTTTTCTCCCCATTTATCTTCAGATAGACTGGGAAGGAGGGAGAGGAGAGAGAGAGAGAGAGAGAGAGAGAGAGAGAGAGAGAGAGAGAGAGAGAGAAATGTGAGAAAGACACATCGACTGGTTGCCTCCTGCATGACCCTGACCAGGGCTGGGGACCAAACAGCAACCGAAGCATGTGCCTTTGGCCAGAATCGAACCCATGACTCCTTGGTCTGCAGGCCGACACTCTAATTGCTGCCAAACTGGCCAGGGCTGGATTTTCTTATTGAAAATTAATTCACCATATATGCCTTCTTACAAGTGATTCATGAAAACAAACTTAAAAAAAATTAAAATGGTACCAGTAAATCTAGAGGGAGAGGGAGAGAGAGAGAAGGCTGGGCTCCCTTGGTGGAGGGCTGGAGCCTAAGTGAGAAGCTGAGACTAGAGACGTAGAATTGCAAGTCCATGGCCTACAAATTAGGAGGGAGTAGCCAATGCTGGAAGAGCAGAGTGCTCCTGGAGGGAAGACTATGGGAAGGGAAGAGCTGAGGGCTGAGGATGGTGCCTTTTGTTTTATGCATGTAGATATGTAAACTATTCTTACTTTGGGAGGAGCCCAAATATTTCTTAAAATAAGGCCTGTTGGCTCGTGGGATGTGGTTGTTCCTCTCCTAGACTGGAAGACAGTTTCTGGCTCTCTGCCTCTGTTCTTCAGGGGTCTAGCAGGTGCCTGAGATCAATGAAGTTCTCATTGTCCTTGTCCCCTAAGTAGCTGTAGACAGGAATCCTTAGGACCCTTCTGCCTGGACTCAAGAAGGAATTAATACGAGGCCATGCTCATGTTATAGGTACAGAGGTGATATTTTAGGGAATCACGAGGGTATAGTATGAAACTTAAGTGTTTGAGATTACTCTCTCGTGGGTCATGGGCAGTGGCTTCCAGAGGATAGCAAAGCACGGTCCATTCTAGAAATCCACACTCCCTAGGCCTTTAAGGATCATTCTTAGGAAAACAGCGTTGAGTAGAGACAGAACTCAAAAATACAGAAGTCAGGCATTACTTGCGGATTTCTGTGATGAACATGCTGGAATGGTCCTCACGTCAGACTTCATCTCATAAAATAGAGAGCGCAGTCCTAGGAGAGAGATGTCAGTTTAAACTCCAATTTGCCACTTACTAGCTCTGTGACCTTGGGACAACTGACCTCTGCAAGCCCGTTTTCACTGAAAAATAGGGTTAGTGATATTTGCTTTTCTTACCAACAGGGACATTGTGAGGCTTAGAGAAAAGAATGTCTGTGAAAGTGCTTGGAGATTGCAGAGTGCTGTATCAGAGGGTGCTGTTATTGTACAACTGCTGACCGGCTTACTCACTCTTACATGAGTGCTCTGAGCGTGCCTTTTGCATAACTTCTATATAGTCCCTCTGCCAAAGACTTAAAGGGCAAGGCGACAGAATGGAGGTTTGAGACGCAGCATAAAATCCTTCCTCAGGCAGACATATTCTATTTCGTTGGCTCAGTGATGCACTTCCCCCACCCTGTCCATTAACATCTCTGAAATTCGACTGTGCCTTACAATTGATGGTATAGTAGTTTGATGACATCAGCTCTTTTCTTGGGGCCAGGTGGGCCACATACACAAACTTTCTTTTTTTCTACATGAATTGCTAAAATGCATAGGGGCATTTTGCTGCCCCAGTAACAGTATAATTCAGTCTATCTTTGAGCATCTTGCCGTATGTCTTATTGCACATATCTCTGGAAGTGCAAGTTTTGCTTGAACATGTATGTCCTGATCTTGGAACATAACCTGCTTGTTGATTTAAAAAAAAAAAAATCCCACTCAGATGGCAATTTTGTTGTTATTTCCTGCTTCCTCCTAAAAGTGGAAGGCAAGATGCATTTTGGTGACTGGATGGTTTACATTACCCTGCATATAACTGTCTTGGGCCCTGGGGTGTTAGAAGGTGAGGAGCTGAGTCTCCTATCCTGTCCTGTAAACCCCTAACATAAACCCCTCCAAGTGACAGGCTAATCGATACAACTCTCCATGAAGCTTCTCTTCAGGATGAATTCTGTCCTTGTTTTCTTTTACCTTTGAAAACTTTAGATTCAACTGCAGATTCCTAGTACCAATGCTTGTTTCACCTCCTATGCATGATCTGGGTGTGGACTTTCTACTTTTTTTTCTTTATTGACTTTAGAGAGAGAGAGAAAGGGAGAGGGAGAGAGAGATAGAAACATCAATTGGCCACCTCCTGCATGCCCCCCACTGGGGATTTTGGCCCACAACCTGGGCATGTGCCCTGACTGGGAATCGAACCGGCGACCTCTTTGTGCATGGGTCGACACTCAACCGCTGAGCCACACCAGCCAGGCGGACTTTCCTTTTGAGCTGAATGGCAAGGAGACTTCTGAGTCACCGACTCTTGCCTTCTGCTGTAGGTTCAGGGAATGTAGAGCAAGAACTTGGAGTTATGAATGTAAACCCTCAGGTAAAGCAGAGTAAGTAAGAAAGATGCACTAACATTTATTGAGCCGTGTACTTTTGCAGACATTACTTCATTTGATTCTCACAACAACCTAAAAGATAGGTCTTCCTTTCCCAATGTTACATCTAGGAACTTCGAGGCTCAGAACAATTACATGAGTTCCAAGCTGGCCACCCTAGTTATAAGTGATGGAGTTCTTCTGAACCCATGCTTTCTAGGCAGAGACAGTCTGAAAACAAAGAGAAGTGATAAGGGGATTACTTGCTTTTACTGATTACACAAATATCCCCTTCTGGCTAAAGTGGAGACTCAAGAGATTGAAGAATCCTGTGTTGTTTTTTACCCTGCCTAACTGTGAAAGTGGGCGGGTGATCAAGGCCCCTGACTGGAGCAGGGCAGTGTTTCTCAGCCTCTGATTGGCCCTCTGGCCCATGCTTCCAGAGCCTCCTGATTCAGGTCAGATGCTACTTGGTGCCCTAGAAATAACAGGGTTTCTAGCCCAGCGTGACTCCCTGGAGCCCCTGGGCCTGCTAGGGCAATGCATGCAGCATCTCGCCCCAAAGGCATGTTTGTTTCTATTATGTCATTTGCTTATTATAGGCAGCCTGCTAAGTATCAGTTTATCACCTTCCTGTGTGGTTCCCTGCCTTTTCTTCTCCTTCTGTCTTCCCCAATGCTTTGGGGACTCTGGGCGACAAAGACTGACCTAGGGGGCAGCCTTCTAACTAAGCTCCTTCTGTTCTTCATTTGGAATTAAGCTTTTCTGCTGATTTTCCCCAGGGATGAGCTTTTGTTAAAAGCACTGGCACTGTAAATGAGCATCCTCTCTGTGGTCCACAGGAGGAGTGCCTCAAAGTGCTGGGAAGAGAGCAAATTGGGGGAGCAGTTCCTGGATTGGGGGGTTATTAGTTTGCATCTGCAGTAGTCAAGTGCTGCCCTGGGGTTTATGTTTTGGCCTCTGTGGCCCAGTCTTCTGCTTTCTATGACGCTGATAAGCACTTGCCCTCTTAAGTCTTTGTGCTCTACGCTGCTTCTGACGTTGGCCTAAGAAATGCTGACTGAATCCTGGTCCTCGAGTTACAGTCATGGCTGTGAGACAGTGAACTGGAGAGACTGCCCCAGATTCCAGTCTTAGGGGAGCTATAGGTTAGGTGCCTGGGCAGTGAGTGACGTGAGAGGCATCTCACTATGGACTGTAGTGTGTCAACTAAGAGTCTGTTAGGCAGCTAGGCAGCCTCTGCCCTTTTCCAAGGTTACCAGGAAAAAGTAACCTTGGAAAGTGTCCTGACTGGGAATCGAACCGGCGACCATCCGGTGCATAGGTCAACACTCAACCACTGAGCCACACCGGCCAGGCGGTAGCAGAGTTTTCTAACTCCTCCTGACTGACTTCCAAGTTGGCACTAACTCTCCTGCACCACCACCGCCCTTCCTGCCTCTTTTACAGGTGACAGCATATATGTTCTCCAGTTGCAAGCAGGGCTCTGGCATCAGGAAGGCTGGTTGCTTCCTTCTTGACTAAAGGGTGTGGTAGGTAGGAGCAGCCTGGCCCACAACTGCAGAATAAGGAGTCATTTCACTCCCCTGCCCCCAGCGTTAGAAATGAATGATGGGCTGCAAAGGTATCTGAGCCAATGCCAGTCTTACCTATTGAGATGTGGAGCCCTGAAAGGAGAAGCACAAGAGATGTGTTTGTTGGAGTAACTTGATTTTCCAGTTTCTAGGTTATCGGCATTTGGTGACCCAAAGCCTGACATTGCAGCTAAAGCTTGTGGGAGCCTGGTTTGCATATATCACTTAGGGACTCACTGTGCACCCACCTGGAAACCCTACCTATGTGCTCTGATGGTGCAGCCTTAGCTAAAGCCTGCAGGGAAGCCCATCTTTAGTAAGGTGGCCTGTCTTCCATCGTGTTTACCTGACCATTTCAGTCTTTCAGAATTACATCCTGAAAGATCCAGAAATGAAAACTCTGGGCTGGGAGTGTCCATGGAATAAACAGGATACTTAGAATATGAACCTTAGAATAATGCTGGCACCTCACATTTCTAGTTTTCAGTTTTTGTTTTTTTTCCTTTTATTTGAATTTTTATTTCTGTCCTGGATACTAAGGACACAGAGATAATAAGTAACATCCCTACCCCTGGGAAGCTCACAGTTTAGTGCTATACCATTTATTTATTCATTCACTTGCTTATAAACATTTTTGGTAGGCATCTGTTATGTGCTAGGCATTATGCTGGGTTTATTCATTCATTCAGCAAAATTTGAGTTCCTCCTCTACATCAGGACTTCTTGCAGATGCTTGCAATATTAACAAACAAAAATCTCTGCCCTTATGGAATTTACTTTCTAGTGGGGAGAGAGCAATAATATAGAATATACATAATAAATAAGTAAATTGAATGGTGTTTAGAATTGGTGAAAACTGTAAGAAGAAATAAAGAACAGAAAGGGGTAAAGGGAGTGTGGGGGTGGGGTTGCAATTTTAAATAGGGTGATTATAATAGACCTAATTTACAAGTGACATTAGAGCAGACTTGAAGGAGATGAGGAAGTGAAAAATATTTCTTTCTTGGTGAAAGAAATTTCGGGCAGAGAGAATTCTACCTAAGCTGGAAGCATGCCTGGCACATTTGAGGAACAGCAAAAAGGCCCATATGTCTAGACTGGAATGAGCTGAGGTCAGAGAGGCAATGGGTGTCAGGTCAAGTAGGGCCTTGTAGGCCATTGTGAAGAGTTGGCTTTTTCTTTTAGTGAAAAAAAGGATTCACAGGAGGATTTTGAGTAGAGGAGTAATATGATCTGACTTATATTTGAAAGAGATCACAAAGTCTGCTATGTTAAGACCAGACTTTCAGGAGAGACAGTGAAAACAGAGAAACCACTACAGACATCTAGGTGAGAGATGATGGAGTTCTGTGTATTGTGGTGACAAAGGAGGGGATGAGAAGAGTTTGGATTCTGGATATTTTATTTATTTAATTTTTTAATTTTTAATTTTTTGATTTGAGAGAGAGAGAGAGAGACAGACACACACACAGAGAGAAACATCAATTTGTTGTTCCACTTATTTATGCATTCATTGGTTGATTATTGTATGTGCTCTGTCCAGAGATGGAACCTGCAACTTGATGTATTGGGACAACACTCTAACCAACTGTGCTATCTGGCCAAGGCTTGGATTCTGGATTTTATTTTTAATGTTTTTCTTTATTGATTTGAGAGAGAGAGGAAGGGAGAGGGAGAGACGGATAGAAACATTGATGAGAGAGAACATCAATTGGCCGCCTCCTGCATGCCCGCCACTGGGGATCAGGCCCACAACCTGGGCATGTGCCCTGACCGGGAATTGAACCAGCGATCTCTTGGTGTATGGGTCGACGCTCAACCACTGAGCCACAGCGGCTGGGTGGATTCTGGATATTTTTTTAAAAGATAGAGCCCAAAGGATTTCCAGATGAATAAAATATAAAGTGGGAGAGAAAAAGAGGAGTAAAAGTGATTTTAAGCTTTTTAAGTGAGCATTGGAAATGTGATATTGCCATTAAGATGGAGAAGACTGTGGGTGGAACAATTTTTGCGGAAGATAAGCTCAGTTTTGGGTAGTTTGGATGTGTTAAGTAGAGAGTTACATATGGGCTGGTATCATCAGCATATAGGTGGTATTAGAAACCAAGAAAGTAGACTGCCCTGGCTAGTGTGGCTCAGTTGGTTGGGCGTTGTTCCATTCACCGAAAATTTGCCGGTTTGCTGGCTCAATTCCTGGTAAGGGTCATGCAGGAGGCAGCTGATCGATGTTCTGCTCTCACATCGATGTTTCACTCTCTCTCCCTCTCCCTTCCTTTCTAAAAATCAATAAAAATATATTTTTACAAAAAAAGACCATTATGCCAAAAGTGGAGAATTAAATTCAATCAGAAAATCATATTTCTAATAAAAAAAAACCAAGAACGTAGACAAGATTACCAAAGGAATGAGTATAAGTAGAACAGAAAACATTGCAGGGACCTGAGCCCTGCACACTGCAATGTTAAGAGGTTAGGGGAAAAGGGAGGAGCCAGCAGAGAAGACTGAGAAGTGACTTGTGAGGTAAGAAGAAAACCAAGTGCATGTGGTGACCTGGAAGCCAAGTGAAGAAAGTACACCAGGTAGTGAGAGAGACTGGTCCAAAGCTGCTGAGGTGTCAGGTAAGATGAGCACTGGATTTGGTAACGTGGTTGCTGTTGCAGATCTTGATAATAGCAGTTTCAGTGTAGTAGTGGCGGTCAAAGCTTTACTTTGAGTGGATTTAACAAAAAATGAAGTAGAAGGAATTTATTGCAAGTTTGGTGCAAAGGGTAACAGAGAAATGGTATGATAGCTGGTAGAAGTGAAATCAGGAGGGGATTTTATTTTTATTATTTTTATTGTGGATAAAATATATATAACATAACTACCATTTAAATCATTTTTATATGTTCAGTTCAGTAGCATTAAGTACATTCATTCACATTGTTGTACAATTGTTATTACCATATCACATTCATCTCCAGAATTTCTTCATCTTCCCAAACTGAAACTCTTATTATTATTTTTTATATGAGAGAAGTAAAAGCATTTTTATGTGCTGGTGGGAGCAATCCAGTTGAGAAAGGGAAATTAATGACGTAGGAGAGGGAGGGAAGATTGTGGAAATGACTCTATTGGAGTAGAGATGGGGTGAGATCTGGAGCACAAGTAGAGGAACTGGCTCTGGGACCATGGATAATTCATCCTTAGTAATAGGAGGGAAGGCAGAGTTGTGTGTATGGATGCTGATAGATGCATAAATATTATGGTGGGAGTCTGTGGAAATTCTCTTCTGATTGTTTCAGTTTTCTCAGTGAAGTAGAAAACAAAGTCATCAGTTAAGAGTATGGGGGTAGAATTGTTAGACCTTTGAGGAGAAAGGAGTGGAATAGTCATCTAGAATAGAGTGAATAGAATAAACTAGAACAGAGATTTTCAACAGGTGTGCCACAATAATTTTTGAAACATGCGATACCTGACTATTTAGTCAGGGCACTGACCTCTTTTCCCTTAGATTGTCAAATAAAAATAGTGACAACAGTCCTGGCTAGTGTGGCTCAGTTGGTTGGGCCTTGTCCCATGCACGGAAAGGTTGCCTGTTGGATTCCCAGTCAGGGCACGTGTCTGGGTTGCGGGCTTGATCCCCAACAGGGAGCATGCAGGAGGCAGTCGATCGATGTTTCGCACTTATATCTATGTTTCTCTCTCTCTCTCTCCATCTCCCTTCTCTCTATAAAAATCATTAAAAATATTTTAAAAAAAATAAATAAAAGATCTTTTTAAAAAATGACAACAACCAACAAAACAGTAGCCATCTGGTGTGAACGCCCTGACTTGAACCATAATATGAGTTGTATCTTATTGGTCACATCGTATAAGGTTGCATCTGATTGGTTAATTCTTGGTACCAGAAATCCTATATACAAGTGTAGGCACCCAATTTTTTTTAAAAAGTCACTTTGTAGCAAAAAGAGTAGATAATTACTATTCTTAATTTTTTTTTTTTGTAAATCAGACCGGCAAAAAATATAACATATGTTTGGGTATGCCTTAGAATTTTAGTAATTAGTTTATGTGTGCCATGAGATGAAAAAGGTTGAAAATCACTGAACTAGAGAGATACAGCATGATTGTCAGACATCATTAAGGCCCCATCTTTGGTTCATGGTCATGAATTTTAAGTGAGACCAATCTATGTGGTTGTATACTTACCTCTGGCTATGTTTAATTGAATGGGTGCAAATGCTAGGTGGGATTTAACTAAGATTGTGGTTTTGCCAAGTGAAGGAAGGGAATTATTATAAGTATTGATTATGAATGTAAGCTGGGAGAGAAGGGAAGAGAGGACATGATGTTCACTGTAAGGACCAGTGAGGAAAGATGGTAGTATTAATGGATTGGAGGTCCTGTTAGGATAAAAGAATTGTTAGAGTTCAAATACTAGAGGGAATGAGCTGGAAAGTCCGAGGTGGTAGTTAGCAAGTGGGACGCATACATTTGAGAGCATGGAAGGTTGCAGTTCTCGATGCCGACCGGGACTTCAGTGTGTGAACGAGTCAGTAGCTAGAGTAGATGGAGCACAAGGTCACTACAGAAGAGTTCAAGGAACTGAGAAGCCAAGGTATTGGAAGGACCACTTACAAGTATAATGAAATGTCTAAAAGTTAAGACAGGGCTAGTATACATACATTTATGAGTGACAGATGTGTGCCCTGCCCTCAAAGAGCTTACAGTCCAGCCTAGGAGATAAGCAAGTCAAAGGCATTGACAGCATAATGTCATAAATGCTCTGATTAGAAAAGTACAGGGAAGGGGAAGGACAAACGGGGGACATCTAAACCCAGCCATGGGCGTTGGAGAGTCTTCCTGGAGGAAGATATTTGAGCTGGGACTTTGAAGAACACATGGAAGTTAACTAGGTAGAGAGAGAGAGAGAAGTACTCCAGAAAGTGGGAACAGTATGTGCAGAGATAAAGGTGAGACAGGGGCATGGGGGACTAACTGAAAGATCAGTTACCCCAGGTTGGGAAAGTGAGCTGAACTGAAACATCATGTAGGGCCTTGAGGGCTGTATTAAGGAGTTTGGATTTATCCCGTGAGCAACGGCTGAAGTGTAGATGGACTGGGGTATAGAAAAGGGTGTTGGGCTCTAGTCAGTTTGACTCAGCGGTTAGAGCATCGGCCTGTGGACCAAAGGGTTGCGGGTTCAATTCCCGGTCAAGGGCACATACCTGGGTTGCATGTTCCATCCCCCGGCCCTGGTTGGGATCATGCGGGAGGCAGCCAGTGTGTCTCTCTCACATCCATTTTTCTCTCTCTCTCCCTTCCACTCTAAAAATTTTAAAAATATGTTTCTATTGATTTTTTTTAGAGAGAAAGGAAGAGAGAGATAGAAACATAGATGTGAGAGAGAAACAGCAGTTGGCCGCCTCCTGCATACCCCCCCACTGGGGATCGAGCCCGAAACTTAGGCATATGCCCTGACTGGGAATTGAACCAAGACCTCTCAGTCCATGGGACCATGCTCAATCCACTGAGCCACACCTGCCGGGCTCCCTTGCACTCTATCTAAAAATCAATGGAAATTATATCCTCGGGTGAGGATTAACAACAGCAACAAAAAAGGAAAGGGTATTGGGGAATGCTTAACAGATAAGTGACATTTGAGCTGAGTCCTCGAATCAGCTATCTATGTTGCATAACAAATTACCCCCAAAACTTAGTGGCTTAAACAAAACAACAAACATCTATTTTCTTATAGTTTTTATGGGTCAAGGATCCGGATGTGACTTGACTGAGTCCTCTGGCCTAGAGGCTTTCACAAGGGTACAGTTAAGATGTCGGCCTGGGCTGCAGTCATCTCAAACCTCAACAGGGGTCTTCCAAGCTCACTCATATATATGGCCATTGGCTGGCTTTTTAGATATCAGGTCTTTTTAGATATCAGTTCCTTGTCACATGGGTCTCACCATGGGATAGTTCATGACCCAGCAGCTGACTTCCCTCAGAGCAAGCAAGGTAGAAGCCATGGTCTTTTTATAACTCAACCATAGGTATGTCATCTCATCACTTTTGTCATATTGTATTTATTAGAAGTGAGTCACTAGGTCCAGCCTACACTCACTCGTGAGATGTTGCATAGGGGCAGGAATATTAGGAGGTGGGATCACTGGGGGCCATCTCAGAGGCTTTCTGCCACAGTCCTCAAGGAGAGCTAAGGAGTTTGTCAGGAAGAGATGAAGAACAACTAGCAGATGGCACAGAAGAATTTTAAGGAAGAGGGAATGACATGGGCAATGACGTAAAAGCATACAATGCACTGTGATCAAAGTGGTGGAAGATACTGCTGCTCAGATAGACTGTGGACTGTTGGAAAGGGTCTTGTGTGCTATGCTGAACAGTTGGGGCTTTACTCGGTAGTGAGAGAAAATCCCTCGAAGGCTTTTAGATAAGAAAGTGACCTGGTTAGTTTTCTTTCTTTCTTTCTTTCTTTTTTTTTTTTTTATCCTCACCTGAGGACATTTTTCCATTTTTTGTTCAGATAGAGTGGGAGGGAGAGAGGGAAGAGAGAGAGAGAGAGAGAGAGAGAGAGAGAGAGAGAGAGAAACATTGAAGTGATAGGGACACATCGAGTGGCTGCCTCCCACAAATTGCAACCGAGGTACGTGCCCCAAGCGGGAACTGAACCCGGGTCTCTCTGGACCGCAGGCTGACGCTCTAACCACTGAGCCAAACCGGCCAGGGCGACCTGATTAGTTTTTGGTCTCTGGCTGTGTGCGGTACAAATGGGATTGGGAGGGATTGGTGACAGAGCACCCTCCAGTGGATGAACAGGACCTGAACCAAGGCAATGGCATGGGCTTTGTGAATGAGAGCCAGATTCAAAGGATATGTGGACAGTAATTAACAAGTCTTAGAGAGCCTCCTGGGAGAGTACGGATGTATCAGATGCTTTGGAAGTTCACTTGGATCCCTGAGGGTTGTCACTGGAATAGAAGATGCCTCATGCAGCATGAGTAAGGCACTGTTCCATGTGAGTGGGAGGGGAAATCAGTCCTGGCATGCTTGGCCTTTACCCGTGAACTTAAGGTACACATTCCTGTTCTATTTGCTGACAGTAAAGAATTATTTAGTTCAAAACATTTCTTTTATTAAAATTTTTCTTTATTGATTTTAGAGAGAGAGGAAGCGAAAGGGAGAGAGAGAGAAACATCGATGAGAGAGAACATCAACTGGCCGCTTCCTGCATGCCCCACACTGGGAATTGGGCCCACAACCAGGGAATCAAACCGGCGACCTCTTGGTGCAGGGGCTGACACCCAACCAGTGAGCTACACCAGCCGGGCAGTTCAAAGCATTTTTAAAGCACTTCCTGTGTGTAGAATCTCATTCAGACTGTTATGAGGAATATAGAGGACAAGGCCCTTCTCTTGAATAACCTTCAGCCTAGTTCCAGGAACAAGAGATCTGGTTTAGGTTTTGGACACTTTGACTCTGAAAATACTTGCATTTCGAGGCCAGACAGGTGAGAGACTCCATGTGTCCCCCTCCTGCAGGAGCAGCAGCATCTGAGAACTGCTGATTTCTCTGTGGGTCTTCGGTGCGTGGCGAGTCCTCATAGTGCAGTTGCACTGCTGAGCTTCCATTTCTACTGATTAGGCAAGGGCTTTCTTCCTCCCCTTAGCATGTTCCAGACCAGACTTCCAGGATTTCTGGGTCACTTAAGGGGCCCAAATCACCCCACGGTGGTTCTGGGCTCCAAGCTGCCATCTGGCTTGGACAGGGCTACTTATGCCCAGAAGGGTGGAGAGACACAGTGGAATTAATCTACAGTGCAGTGAATGCTGCAGCCCAGGGGAGTTTGTGGTGCCATTTTGCTAGGATCTTCTGGGAAAGGGTAGGGTCAGATTGGGAGGTGGGCGCTAAGTGGTTTCTAAGTGCTGGAAAGAATGGCTACTGAATATTTACCAGTGCTAATTGTTTGGCACATATTGTCTCATTCAGCCCTTACAACAACCCTAGGAGGTTGGCACTATTGCTATGATCCCATTTTTCATATGGGGAACTGACACTCAGAGAGGTTAAGTATGTGTACAAGGTCACACAGCTAGTTAGAAGTAGTGGCAGGCCTGTCTAACCTTAGAATCCATACTCTAACCATATTACCAGATTTCCCCTGTCTACATGCTTTTATTTTTTAAAACCCACCAATCTTGTCTCTGATCATATCATTTTGTTAGAAGATTATGTTTCCTCTGCTGCTGGGGTAAATAGGCTATTCTTTCTCCTTCTAGGGTTCAAGTTGGCATTTTATGCTGACCCATATGGAATTCATTGCAGTATATCCACATTTCATTTGATTTTAGTTGTGCTTTTTAGGTCACAAGACAAAGTTAGATTCTCCTAAGCTAGCTCAGGTAAAGAGGAGCTTCCTGTGGGGAAACTTAGAGTGGCGGAATCTTGAAGCAATCCATGCATGAGGCCCATAACAAAGCTGGACCTTAGAGACACTAGATCAGTCCCAAATGGCCTGTGCCCAGCTTGGTTTCTGACATATACTAGATGCTCAATAAATGTCTGTTGAATAGATAGAGCAAACTGTTGTGTGGTCAACTGTCCAGTGAAAGGAGCCAACAGCAGCCCCAGTGGGCCAGAGCCCTTTGTTCTGGCTGAAATGATGTTTCCTAGGCTACTTGGAGGAGATGGCAGTAGCAACACTAGAGATTCACATCTGTTGTGGGACACATCTCTGATCTCCCCACGTATTTCCTGCATAGACTCTGAGCTTGTCCTCAGTGGCTGCAGCCAAGTGTGATACACAGAGGACAGTTTCCCCATTGTGTACACATTCTTGTGTGGGCCCCCCACACCTGCTCTTATGTGAAATGCCACTAGAAAGTGGTGCCTCTGACACCTTTCTCTGACAGGACTGGTGGCTGTGGTCCTACAGCACCAGACTTTCTGGTGACTGAGATGCTGTTAAGGAATAGACAGAATGGAAGATCTGGATTCAGGTCTGACTCTGCCATAACTGTGTGACTTGGGCCTGATCCCTAGCTTCTCTGGGTCTTGGTTTTCTGATCTGTAAAGGGAGGGGGTTTGGCCAAGTATCTTTCCAGCTGTTGAGTCCTGTGAGTTACTAAGTTGGCCCAAGAGTACCGGAAATGCTAGCATCACATTCATGCCCCCTTGGAACCCATAGATAAGTCCAAGCAAGTGGCCCCTATGGTGGAGAGGAGGGCTTCTGAGAGAGAAAGAAACTTTCTCAGGGTTTGGGTGGGGCTCTTTCCTTCTCTCCTACTCTGAAGATACTTAGAAGGAAGCTAAGTCTGGAAGCTAAGTCACCCAGGACTCTTGAGGTGCCGGAAGTGAAGATGCCAAGGAAGGACCTGCAAACGGGCCTCCTGCTCTTCAGTCCAGCTGGCATCACACTGTCAGCGTGCCACTCCCTCCGTCTGTCCCCCACTGGCCTGTCTCCTCTATTTGAGCTCTTGATCTTAAGCTGTGTTCTGTTTTGGCTCTGGAGTGAAATGAACAATTTATTTTTCTCCAGCAGGAAGAGGAAAGTTACCTAATGTAAGTAATAAAGTCCTTGGTGTTCTGCACCCTGGGGCCCGTTAACTGCCAAGTCAGATCCAGTTTGAAGCAGAAGGCACTGCAGCTCGCACAGGATGTGAAGCAGGTTGGATGTGCCTGATGCACTTTAGAGCCACCTGAGCTTTTTCAAAGCCCCGTGGTGGAGGAATAAATTGGTGTCTTCCTTCTCCTAGAGCAGGGCTTCTAACAGTAGCACTGTAGTAAGTCCTCACTTAAAGTCATGGATAGGTTCTTGGAAACTGCAACTTTAAGAGAAGCAATGTATAATGAAACCAATTTTCCTGTAGGCTAATGGGCACATATAAGAGTTAAGTTCCTATGGCATAGTTTTGGTCACAAAAACATCACCAAACTTCTAAATAAAGACCCCAAACACTTCTTTTTTTTTAAAACTGATTTTTAAAAATCTTTATTGTTGAGAGTATTACAGATGATCCCCTCCTTTTCCCCCATTGACCTCCTCCTTCCCAATCCCGCCCCCCTCCTGCCTTCCCCACATTATTGTCTGTGTCTATTAGTTATGCATATGTGCACATAAGTTCTTTGATTTATCTCTTCCCATCCCACCCCCCACATCCCCTTTCCCTCTGAGGTTTGTCAGTCTGTTCCCTGCTTCCATGTCTCTGGATCTATTTTGATCGTCAGCTTATTTTGTTCATTATGTTCTATAAATAAGTGAGATCATGTGATACTTGTCTTTCTCTGACTGGCTTATTTTGCTTGGCATGATACTCTCCACGTCCCTCCATGTTGTCTCAAAGGGTAAGAGAGCTTTCTTTCTTACAGCTGCATAGTACTCCATTGTGTATATGTACCACAGCTTTTTTATCCACTCATCTATTGATGGACACTTGGGCTGTTTCCAGGTCTTAGCAATTGTAAATAGTGCTGCTATGAACATAGGGGTGCATATGTTCTTCCTGATTGGTGTTTCAGGCTTCTTAGGATATATTCCAGGAAGTGGCATCACTGGGTCAGATGGCAGTCTCATTTTTAATTTTTTGAGGAAACACCATATTGTTTTCCATAGTGGCTGTACCAGTCTGCATTCCCACCAGCAATGTACTAGAGCCCCCTTTTCTCCACATCCTCGCCAACACTTGTTGTTTGATGATTTGTTGATGGCCGCCATTCTGGCAGGTGTGAGGTGATATGGACCCCAAACATTGAAATAAATGTGAGCTATACATACATTTAGGAAAGCTCAACAAAAACAAGTAAGATCATTATTTTCCAATCCCCTTATTTCAGTTCAGGTTCACGGGTGCCTGGAGCCTGTCCTGGCAACTCAGTGTGCAAGACGGGAACCCACCCTGGACAGGACACCCTTCCATCGAAGGGCCGTTCACACCCCCAGCCACACTCACTCAAACTGAGACAGTGAAGACTCACCAGTTCACCTCACAGACAGTGGCCGCAGCTGGGAATCAGATCTTTTTTTTTCTTCTTCTTCTTCTTTTTTTAATCCTCACCCGAGGATATTTTTCTATTTTATCTTCAGATAGAGTGGGAGGGAGGGAGAGAGAGAAAGAGAAACATCGATGTGAGAGAGGCACATCGACTGGTTGCCTCCTGCACGACCCTGAACTGCAACCTAGGTACGTGCCTTTGATCAGAATTGAACCCGCGACTCTTTGGTCCATGGGCCGACGCTCTAACCGCTGAGCCAAACTGGCCAGGGCCGATTTTTTTTCCCTCTCATCAAAGTTATAACAAAACAACCAAAATGATGTTATCTGAGAACCTGCTGTATTGGCATTTTGAGCCAAATACTTCTCTGTTGTGGTGCTATCTTGTGCAATGTAAGATGTTCAGTAATGCCCCCTCCCCCAGTTCCAACAAACAAAAATGTCTCTAGACATGCCAACTGTTCCCTGAGGGGCAAAAGTGCCCCTGTTAAGAACCACTGCCCTCGAGCTACCACTGCGCACAGCTGGCAGTTTGTGAAATGAATGAGGCTTTTGAGGACAAGGGTCTTTATTCTTGGTTTTACTTCTGACTCACTGAAGAGCCTAGGGCAGGTTAAGGAGACTCTGTAACTCTGCTACCTATTTTGCTTACTAGAATAGTAATATATGTTTGCTGGAGAAAATTTAGAAGCAATAGAAAAGTATAAAGAAGAATATCTGAAAAGATCTGTCAGCACCTCAACCACCTACAGATAACTGAGGTGTATTTTCTTTCTACACATTTTTAATTGGCATACTTTTGCCCTCCCACACCACATCCACACCAAATCAGGATCATGTCATAATGTATGGCAAACTATTCTTGGAAAATGAGATTTTTAATGTACCCATAGAAGGCCATCTTATGAATGGCCTATATTTTATTTAATCGATGTTTGGTTGGATAACATTTATTGTAGCCATTTCTTACTATTAGAGTTAATACTGGGATGGCAACCTTGTACCTTAATCTTCCTGTGCAACTCTGATTTCCTTAGGATAACTCCTGGAAGTGGAATTGCTGGGTCAAACGCAATTGCATTGCATTTTTTGAGGCTTTTGATGCATATTATCAAGTTGCCTTCCAGAATGGTTGTGCCATTTCATACCAGCCGTGTATGAGAGAGCCAAACTAGGACAATCTGGGCCTGAAAGCTTTCTTCAACACTTCAGGCTTCTGGTGGAGCTGAGCAACCCCCGTTTTGTTTGTAGTAGTGCACAGGATCCCTCCAAAGCACAGCGGTGGTCTGCTCTCATGGTACAACCAGGATGAGTGACAGATGGCACATTTTAAATTTACTGACAGAACTAAGACCCAAGACTGGAGGGCCCTCAGCAGCTTGGGCCATGGAAGAATCCTTTCTTTTTGGCCTGGCCCCAGGAAAGAGGCTATATGTGCTAATGGCCCTTTTTGAGCTGGGCTCTGGAAGGGGCCACAGATTTTCAAAGCCTGTGCCCTAGACATCTTAGGCATGTACTGACAGTAGGAATTCAGTGGCCTGTGTGGAAGGCTTGGGGAATCACACCTGAGGTGGAGTTGGCTGGGAGTATTACTAGTGTCACTGCTTCCCTCCCTGTTCCTCTCACTGCACGTCCCCCCCGGCCCGGCTCCTGGGTGCAGTCTAGGCTCTCTTGGTGAAAGATCCATGCTGCAAGTGTAATGTCTCATCTTGACATGAGCCTGAGATGTCTGTGGTGCTGGGGATGGACGGGGCAATGGAGTAGGCATGTGGTACCTGAGCTGTTGGGTCTGTGTGGTTGTGGACATGATCTTGATGGCCTTTCTAGTCTTGGTGACCAGAAGCATTCCTTCCATGGCTGTCTCTGTTCAAGAATGTAACCACTGTGGGGAATGGAAGGTAAACAGAGGCAGGTTGTGATGCAGTCAGAGACGGGTTTTGAGACCAGGAGCTTGCTCCATTCTTAGGGAGGAAGACGTTGGGGGGGCGGGAGGGTGGGGAGATCAGTGTTGGCCTGAAGCTGTGCTTCTGGGGTGACCCCATCTGGTGGAGCACCAGTTCTAGTCCCCAACCACCTTCCTCTGGCCAGTGGAACAGAACATGGAGAGCTCTGGTAAACTACTAACTGGTGCTCATTAACGGCAATTTCAGATCAATCATCAGGTTTTTTGATGTTCACAGGAGGAGTTTTCATATGTGGGGAGAGAGATACTTAAAACATTGAGATCTTGCCCTGGCCGGTTTGGCTCAGCGGTTAGAGCGTCGGCCCGCGGACCAGAGAGTCCTGGGTTCGGTTCCCGCTGAGGGCACGTACCTTGGTTGCAGTTTGTCCCCGGCCCTGGTTGGGGTTGTGTGGGTGGCAGCCAGTTGATGTGTCTCTCTCGCATGGATGTTTCTCTCTCTCTCTCTCTTCTTCCCTCTCTCCCTCCTGCTTTATCTGAAAATGAATGCAAAAATGTCCTTGGGTGAGGATAAAAATAAGCACACACACACACAAAACAAAAAAACAAAAAATTTTGGGGTCTTTCCTTCAAATCCTCACTCTGGCCCCAGGGAGCTCAAGGCTTAATAGACTTTTTGAGAGGGCCCCACCCAATGACACATTTCCTGAGAGGACATTAGGTTCCTCTTATTTTACAGGTAAAATCAAGGGAAAGATGCCTGGAGTTGTGGGGTGATATTTAATCAGTGGTAAATCTGGACGCATAAATCTTTCTTTTTAAATTTTTTATTTTGAACTAATTTTAGACTCACAGAAAAGTTGCATAAATAGTACCGAGTTCCCATACAGAACTTCACCCAAATTCCCCTAATATTAACGTCTTACATAACCAGAGTAAAAGGATGAACACTAGGAAATTAACATTGATATAATGTTATTAACTAAAGTGTAAGCCTTATTTGAATTTCATGTGTTTTCCCCTCATGTCCCTTTTCTGCTCCAGGAGCCCATCTGAGATCCCACATGGCACTTAGTCGTTATTCCGCCATCATCTCCTCCACTCTGCACCAGTTTTTCCGTTTTTCCTTGTCTTTGATGATCTTGACATCTGTGAGGAGCATTGGTCAGTCATTTTGAAGAATTTGCCTCAGTTTGGATTTATCTAATGTTTTCTCATGATTGAACTGAAGTTATGCCTTTTTGACAAAGTTACCACAGTAATGAGTTTGTGTTCTTCTCAGTGCATTGTACTGGTGATGATAACCTTGATCACTTGGGTAGGTGGTGTCTGCTGAATTTATCCACTATAAAGTTTACTATCTTACCCTTTATAGTCAATAAATATCTTGGAAGACATACATTGAAACTATGTAAATCCTCTTGACCACTAATTTTAGCATCGGTTGGTGGGTCCTGTTTACAACAGTTGGTTGTGATGTTTGCCTGATGGTAATTTTCTATTTTCCTCTTGCCTTCTGCATTTATTAGTTGTAGAATATGATATTGTAACTACTGTAAGGTAAAGCTAGAGACATAGCTTGATGAGATATTATTCCTTGATCAACTCTTTACTCAAGAACAGTAGCTCTTTCCAAAATATCTATTAATTTCCTTCTACTTTTGTATATTAGTTTCCTTTTGGTGCTCATGGAAAACTTGCAAAAATAGTACAGAGAGTTCCTGTACACCCCTCACCCAACTTCCCTTAATATTAGCATGTTATGTAACCAGAGTATAATTACCAAATGTAGGAAATAACCTAGTTTATTTGAAGACTATTTAACAACTAGGCAAGAGATAATGGTGGCTTGGATCAAGTGGATAATTGGAAAGGTGATGAGAAGTGGTTGGGTTCTGGATATACTGCATTTTGATGGTAGAACGTACAGGATTTGGGAAAGGATTGGATGTGGAGTGGGAGAAGAAAGGAGGCGTGCAGGATGGCTCCAATATTTCTGACCTAAGCAACTGGTTTTGCCATCTTTTGAATTGGAGAAGATTACAGGAGACCCAGGCAATTTTACCCATCAACTGACAAATTCCTTTCCTCATCACCTCCTCAATTATCCACTCTATCTAAGTCACTGTTATCTCTTGCCTAGTTGTTTTAATAGCCTTCAAATTGGTCTCTCTGCTTCTACCCTTACCCCTCTTTAGTCTGTTCTGAACACAGCCGCCAGATTGAAAAAATGAAAAATAAGTCAGCCCAGGAGGTTCTTCTGCTCAAAGCCTCTTTTATGCTCAGAATCATCTTTCTTTAGTAAGATGACTAAAGGCCCACTTGTATGTTCCGTCTGTTACCTCTCTGACCCCAGCTCCTACCTTCTCCGCTGTTTCTCCCCCCTTACCCAGTGTGGTCCTCCTTCTTTTCTGTACCTGCCAGACTTGTTCCTGTCTCTGCACCTTCGTGTTTGCTGTTTGCTGTATTTGGAATATGCTTCACATAGCAATCTGCATGGCTCCTTCCCCTAATCCTTCACCTCTTCAGATGTTACCTTCTCACTGAGGACTTCTCAGGCCATCCTATCTAAAAGCGCAACTCTGTATGACTTCCTGCTCTCCCTGTTTTATTTTTCACCTTAGCTCTTATCATTATCTAACATTACTATATATTTAACCAGTTTATCTTATAAACGTTGTCTGTCTCCTTCCACTCGAATTACAGACTCCAAGAGGAGTAGGATTTTTATCTTTTTTGTTCTCTGCCACATCTCTCATATTTATTTATTTATTTTTATTTATTTATTTTTATCCTCACTCGAGGACATTTTTGCATTTTTTTGTTCAGATAGAGTGAGAGGGAGAGAGAGGAAGAGAGAGAGAGAGAAACATCGATGTGAAAGTGACACATCAAGTGGCTGCCACCCGCACGACCAACCAGGGCCGGGGACAAACCGCAACCGAAGTACATGCCCCTAGCGGGAACCGAACCTGGGTCTCTCTGGACCACAGGCCGACGCTCTAACCGCTGAGCCAAACCGGCCAGGGCCACATCTCTCATATTTAAAATAGTGCTCACAAATAGCAGGTGCTCAGTAAATATTTGTGGAATGAATGAATGAATATCTGCTTTTATAATTGGGCTATATCTTTATCAGTTACTTTCTGAGGTATACAAGGCACTATGCTCTGTGTTTCAGCAGATAAAAAGAAATTTAAGACATGGCCTATATCTTCAAGTTACTTATAATTTTGTTGGGATAATAAGGTACCCATGTGTGAAAAGATAACTAATAGTATAATCATCATAAGCTATAAGCATGTATTAAATACTGTCAAGTATAGGACATAGTGGTAAATGCTAGGGACAAACAAATATGAAGATACTGTTTCTTCTTCCAAGCTCTTCTAGGTTAGTTGTGATGATGCAAAGGAAAACGCACTCTAACCAACTGATCCAAGTGCCAAGTAAATGGTATGGATGCCGACAGGAGATCAGAGGGGGAGGATTTTGTCAGCAGGGTCTGCAGCAGTGGCCTTCATGTGAAAGGTCTCACCTTAACACCTTGGGTCTGGAAAATCCAGGGAGCTCTGAGAGGTCTGATGTAGCTAGAATATGGGGTGCAAGGGTGGGGAGGAGGCAAAAGACAGGCTAGCAAAGTAGGTCACAGAGAGGTAGTGAGTGACCCTGAGTCCTATGTTAAAGAGTTTGGACTTTATTCCGTAGGTGGAGCCCCTGAAAAGATTTTGAAGAGGGGATTGAAGTGATCACATGTGATGTTGTATCACATCTGATGACGGAGTAGAAAGGATTGAAGGTAGAGAGAGCGGTTAGAATATTTCTGTAGTAATCCATGGGAAGATGACAGGCCTGAGGTACAAGAGAAGCCGTAAGGAACAAAGAAGGTGATGGATTGGATGAATTGGAGATAGTTTGAAGGGGAGTCGGTACATCTAGGTGAATGATGACATGTAGCTGCAAAAGAAGAGAATTTATTGAAGACAATGCTGAGGTTTCTGACTTGGGTGACTGGATAGTTCATAGAACATAGAAAGAAGAGTATGGCTGGAGGTCTAGGTGGCAGGAGTGGTGAGGGGGAGGTGATGGTGGAGATAAGAAGGTCCATGTTATCATCCTGGTAGGTCTGCCTTTGGCCTCATTGAGTTCCCTGACGTCCACCTATGGAATTTATACGATTGCTGGGCCAGGAGGGACTGAGCCTGTCCCCAGGGCTGACTCCTGGAGCTCCAGATCAGAGCAGCTCCTCTGCCCACTGCCTCCAGCTTCTTCGAGTAGCAGCCCAGAGGAAGCCAATCCTGGCAGCAGGGAGGAGGAGGTACGGTGCCTGGGGAGCATCTCTGAGGGCTCGGAAGGGAGCCAACGGGGAGCAGGAAGGAGGCTTGCAGTGCCTGGGAGCCAAGTTCAGCTCAGCTCTATTTTGGGTGACAACATTTACAATGTTCCTTCACCCAGAATCATTCCGCCTGCCTGCCCGCCTTCGGTGTTTCCAGCTGATGGATTCTCACGCCTACTTAACAACTGGCTTGGTTCAGGGGCTCCCCAGCTCACTGACTGCTGCCCTGCAGTCCCCTCACTGCTCAGCAGAATGCCCAAGTCCCTGGGGTGGCCGGATCGCTAAGCTTGGTTCCCGCCATGGCTTATAGGCTGGGAAGCTGAGTGAATGGCGCAGAAGCTGGAAGCAAAGTAGGGTGGTGATGGGAAATGTCAGGGTTCAGGCACAGAGGTGTGCAGGCAATTGACTCGTGTATCTGTGCTTCACTTGCTCTGAAAGACCAAGTTACTGAGGGAGAAAATGCTGGATAATGATAATGTTTTGTGTTTCCACGTCTCTTGTTGAAGAGTCTTCCAGCACACGATTTGCAGTCTGCTGTTGTCCCAGATTACCCTGATAACTAAATCTGTGGGTGTTTATAGGTCATGTTTAGGGCTCTGTGGATATCATAGTGTGGAAGGGACAGGTGTCATTCTTTTATCATTGAAAACTTGAGTATTACACATTCATTGTAGAAAGTGAATGCAAGTATAAAGAAAAAAATAAAAATGACCCAGGGTCCCAGTTGCTCAGAGAGGACTATGGCTAATATTTTGATACCATTTTCCCCTACTTTTTGTCCTGGTATGTGTAAGTTTGTGTGTGGCATACTTGCATGCCATCTCTCACCAGGTTCCCTCTGGGCGGGCATAGAGTAGGGATAGGGCCCACACCCTCAGCACCTGTGTTCTCACCCCAAGTATATTTCCTGTGCAGTCTGGGTGATTTCCCTCCTATGACTCTCCTTTATAAAAAATGAAATCATGCTCCTTGTAAGAGACAGTTGGTTTTTCCAGGAAGGGGATGTTTGGAGGAGCTCAGCATGGGACAGTGTGCAGTGGGGAAGGTGAAATTGAGGTTCACACTAATCTTGCCTCCTGAACAATGGTTGCAAAGAGCCACAGAGTACCCACAGAGGACTTTCCCTCGGTCCCTTCCCCCTTCCCATGAGCCTTGCTGGATAAGGCAGTGGCGAGCTAGATTTGCTGTCGAACTGAGGAACCAGACCTGGTAGATGAGCAGACAGCCATGAGCATTGTGGAGAAAGCTTCTCAGAGCAATGTGGCATCCCTTGGGAAAAGGTGCCAAGTCACCATAGAACTCTCCCATCAGCTTATAAGCACCAGGTTCTCTACTGATGTTTTTGGTTTGAGTTCACCCACCAGGAGAACCTGAGGGGAGGACATGGGTTCAGAGAGTGTTGGAGAGAAATTTTCAGGAAGCAGGAAGGAGGGAGCAGCATGAATGGGAATGAGGCAGAGGAGGAGGGGAAGCCAACATGAGGGTTGTGATATAAAGGGTCCTACTGTGTGCAGTAGGGACTCCATTTTTCCAGGACTTCCTGGCAACCGCACAGAGTGACTCGTGGAATTGTCTGTGGGCAGGACTCAGGCCAGAACACATGTCCACTCCACTAACTTCCATTTGCCGCTGGCTGAGCTTTGTCAGAAAAGATCCCAGGGGGTTATGTGCTTGAGTTGTGACTCTGTTAGCAGGAGGTGGGTCTGAGCTCATCCAGAACAGCTGTGAAGAAAGAGGAGGTGGGCCAGAGGGATGTGATGTGGGGCACCAGAGGCTCCTGCTGTAACTTAGAAATTCTAGAACCCTTCTTGGTTTCACTGATTTGAGCAAGTTTTTTCCTCTGTCTCACCTCCTTTTCCTATCTTTCTTTATTCCTACAATTCTCTGGTCTTGCTTCATATTTTGAGGGACAGTTTGTTTCTTTGACTCTGGATCGTAGATGGTATTTGTTTTCAGCCAACTCCTAGATTCTGCGATCCTCAGCTCATAATTCTATTTCGGCCTTGTCAGGAGCAAACATTGGCTTCTTCTTGTTATTTTATTTTTTTCCATAAGCATTGGCTTCTTGAGACTTGAGATGCCCCCTCAGGTGACTTTGAGTTCTGCACTTCTGGTTGCATCACCAGTAGAGACCAGACTTGGAGAATGGCAGGGGATGAGCAGAGTGGAAGGGCAGGCAGGTTATCATGCGCTGAGATCACCCTCTGAGTATGGCTGCAGTTGGGATATGGAGCAGATGCTGTGTGGCTCTGGTGTGGGGTAGGTGTGCCAGGAGACTGACACCGGCTCACCTGAGTGTGCCCGAGATGGGGAGGGATGGCTGACCTCCATGGCTTTCTTGGCTTTTGGTTTAGTCTAAATATGTAAGTGTTGACCACAATAAAGGCATTTCTGCAGCCCTCTGAGGTTTTTGTTCAGAACCATGTTCTGACCAGTTAGCTCTTTTGTGGGCAGCATTGAGATTGGTCTCTCATTTTTCCGGTGTAGAAACTAGAAGCCTCCAGATATTAAATGATGGACCCAAAGCTGTGTCATTTATCATTGGTGGCAGAGCGCCTCCTGACTTCCTCCTAGAGTTCTTGAATTCCCCTCCCCACCTCCATCCCCACCCCTGCACACCCACACGGAAAGAGAATTTTTGTTCCATGTTCCATCTCTAACTTCAGATCTCTAGCCAGATTATAAGTCTACAGAGAGGGCCCAGGCTTTATGTCCCACATATCTCGCTGCTCTTAGCCCAGGTCTAGGCTGAGCAGGTGTTTAACAAAAGCTTTCTGACCTACAAGGAGGGACAATGCTCAGAGCAACTGACTGCCAGGAAGGAGGATTAACTTTGGCTCCTCCCAGGTAGGACCCTGACCCCTGGTCCTCCCTCTGTCCCAGGGCTGTGTGATAGACCTCAGTCTGTGGGCAGTAGGCTTGGAAGTTCTGTCTTGTTAATGAGCGGGATTCATCTGCTAGCTTTTCCTGGGAATTTGCTTCATTCCGGGGCCTGTCACAGGCCAAGTGAGGGTATTCTCACTGGCTTCTGAGCCCTTGCTCTAGGGATGACTTCCATCTATTTCTGCTCTTTGACAGAGTAGCTCTGCTGTGTCCTTCACCCGGGATTAGGCCATGGTGCCTTCCCTTAACCTTTGGGGCAAGGCTGCTTTGCTGACCTTCGTTCCTCCCCCTCCTTCACTAAAGAGCATGGGGAGTGCTGTTTGGAGATAGTGGGAGCTCACTTTTTAATCCCTTAAAGCAGTGTTGGCAGACCACATGTCAAATGGTGTTTATAAGATCATTCCATTTATTCTTGCTGCTCTTTGAGTTGCCAGAGCTTTGATTGTTGGGGCCAAGGAGGTGAGGCGGGTCAGAGGCAGGGTGCTGAGCTCCAGCAGTGCTGTGGATGGGCAAAGGAAGGGTGGGATTTTTTCTGGATCCTCATTCCTCAGATTGGTGTAACCACTGTGGAAAAAAAATATGGAGGTTTCTCAAAATATTAAAAATGGAGCTGCCTTATGCCCTGGCCGGTGTGGCTCAGTGGTTGAGCGTCAACCCATGCACCAAGAGGTCGCTGGTTTGATTCCCAGTCAGGGCACATGCCCAGGTTGTGGGCCAAATCCCCAGTTGGAGGCATACTGGAGGCGGCCAGTCAGTGTTCTTTCTCATCGATGTTTCTATCTCTCTCTCCCTCTCCCTTCCTCTCTCTAAAAATCAATAAAGAAAAAAAATTAAAAAAAATAAAAATAAAATAAAAAAACAAAAATGGAGCTGCCTTATGACCCAGCAATTCTACTCTTGGGTATGTATCCAAAGAAACCCAAAACACTAGTTTGAAAGAATATATGCACCCCTATGTTCATTGCAGCATTATTTATAATAGCCAAGCTGTGGAAGCAACCCAAGTGCCCATCAATAGATGTGGATAAAAAAGTTGTAATACCTACATACAATGGAATATTACTTGTCCATAAAGAAGAATAAAATCTTACCATTTGCAACAACATGGATGGACCCAGAAGGTATTATGCTAAGTGAAATAAATTAGAGAAAGACAAAAAACATATGATCTCATTTACATGTGGCATCTAAAGAACAATATAAATGAACAAACAAAACAGAAACAGACTCATAGATACAGAGTACAGACTGATGATGGCCAGAGGGGAGGGGGTTGGAAGGCTGGGTGAAAAAGGTGAAGGGATTGAGATACACAGATTGGTAGTCACCAACTAGTCACCGGGATGTCAAGTACAGCATAGGAAATATAGTCAATAATATTGTGCCCTGGCTGGTCTGGCTGTGAGAGTGTTGGCCTGCGGACCAGAGAGTCCCATCTATTGGGTTTGGTTTCCGCTAAGGGCATGCACCTTGGTTGTAGTTTGTCCCCGGCCCCGGTTGGGATTGTGTGGGTGGCAGCCACTCGATGTGTCTCTCTTGCATGGATGTTTCTCTCTCTCTCTTCCTCCTGCTGTGTCTGAAGACGAGTGCAAAAATGTCCTCAGATGAAGATAAAAATCATAATAATAATAATATTGTAATAACTATGTATGGTGCCAGGTGGGTACTGGGAATATCAGGGAGAACACTTTATGACATATATGACTGACTAACCACTTTGCTGTACACCTGAAACTGATACAAAATAATATTGAATGTAAACTGTAACTGAAAAATAAAATTATAAAAGAAGACATAGTTCCTCATTCCCAGTGACCACCCTAAGCCCTAATTAAAATTTGAGGATTACTCCCTCCTCAATTCCCCTCAGGCTTTCATTTCTTTATTATTATTTATTTTTTTACTTTTTAAATTTTTTTGTTAATCTTCACCCAAGGATATTTTTTCCATTGATTTTTAGAGAGAGAGTGAAAGGGAGGGAGAGAGAGAGAGAAACATTGATTGGCTGCCTCCATCCAAGCATGACGGAACCTGGGGATCGAACCTACAACCCAGGTACATGCCCTTGACTGGGACTTGAAGGGTCACAGGACCCTTCCGTGCACAGGCTGATCTCTAACCATTGAGCAACACTGGCCAGGGCCAGGTGGGGTTTTAACTGTCACTTTCCCACACTCTGGATCCCTCAGGCTTTTAAATGAAATAATTTGACAAATGTTCATTGAGTGAAAATCACACGTGCTGTTCTTTTGGGACTACGAAGAAGTACTCAGTAGGATCTCTGCCTTCAAGCAGCTTCTGGTATAATTGAGGGGACAAGGGACACATGACAAAGGCCAGGCCAGGCAGGTTTTAAGTGCTAAGGGAAGAGCATGACTGCTAAGCAGGCAATCAGAGTACTTAGGAGGGAGAGAAAGCCCTCTGCATTGATCTGGTCCAGAGAAGCCTTCCTAAAAGGAATGACGTTTGAATCAGTTCCCTGAAGGGACATGTGCTCTTTTTTTTTTTTTCTTTATTGATATTAGAGAGAGAGAGGAAGGGAGAGGGAGAGAGAGAGATAGAAACATCGATGAGAGAGAACATCGATTGGCTGCCTCCTGCATGCCCCCCACTGGGAATTTGGCTTACAACCTGGGCATGTGCCCTGGAAATCAAACCGGTGACCTCTTTTTTTTTTTTTTTTGCATTTATCTTCAGATAGAGTGAGAGGGAGGAAGAGAGAGAGAGAAGCATCGATGTGAGAGAGACACATCGAGTGGCTGCCACCCGCACGACCCCAACCAGGGCCGGGGACGAACTGCAACCGAGGTATGTGCCCTTAGCGGGAACCGAACCCGGGTCTCTCCGGTTCGCGGGTCGACGCTCCAACCGCTGAGCCAAACCGGCCAGGGCTGAACCAGTGACCTCTTGATGCATGGGTCGATGCTCAACCACTGAGCCACACCGGCGGGTCAGGACATGTGCTCTTTTTACCATAGGTGTTATAAGTGTCTCTCTTTAGAGTAGGACTTCATAGCATATTTTAAACACATCCACCACCAACAATATTAGGATACTGGGGGTGAGGTTATTTAGTTCCCAGGTGTTCATCATAGTGCTGTTTATAATAGCCAAAGACTGGGAACAGTCTAACTGTCCAACATTGCAACATTGGTTCACTGGACCGTGGTCTCCCATATTCCCCATGTTGTAGGATGCCATGCAACCATCACAAATCATTTTTGGAGAAGTTTACTTATTGACATTAAAAAAAGCAACCATATTTATAGTAGATTGTCCAGTGGGAGGAAAAATAAAATTCTGAAATAGTATGTCCAATGTAAATCCATTTCTATTTGTTGACATAATAACATGCTAAATCATGACTTTTTTATTTAATTAATTTATTTTTTAACATCAATTTATTGTTCCACTTATTTATATATTCATTGGTTGATTCTTGTATGTGCCCTGACCTGGGATCGAACCCACAACCTTGGTGTAGTGGGACGAAGCTCTAACTAACTGAGCTACCTGGCCAGGGCAAAAACATGACTTTTTTAAATCTTCTTTTTGCTTATCCATTTTCTGATTTTTTGCTACATATGCATTAACTTGTAAATAAAATAACTTCTAATGTTTCCCCTTTTTTCAATTAGAGAGTTGAACTGTCTCATACCAATTGTGGATGGACAGATCCAGTGTAGTCACATGTCCCTTATTCTGAGGGGTCAGCTGCCCATGCTCACTCTGGTCTTCAGTTCCTGAAAAGACAGGTTAGCTGGTTGGGGACAGGAGGTTCTGGGGAGCTGGCTCATTTTTGGTCCAGAGAGCACTGCCTGGGAGGAAGCCGCTCTGTGCTCCTTCTCCATGTGGGAACTCAAGTATTTCCTGGGCACACAGCTGGGGCTGAGTTGCCCTTGTCAGCCTATTTGGGAGCCTGGTTTTTAAAATCCAGCTTTCTTCATACTTTGCATTTTAGTCAGGGAATCACTGCTGCCCAGTGTCTAGCTGATTACAGTGCTGGGAAGAAAAAGGTGCTTTTGAGATTCCAAGCCCCCTGGGGGAAAGGTTATAAGACAAGAGTGATGGAATCCATCTTTTCGCAGTGGTAGTAGGGACAGGGTCTCTGTTCCCTGAAAAGCTTATTCAGATGACCTATTTGGTCTAGACTCTGTGTCTGTCTCAGCCATAGCTGTCATCTGAATGTCACATTAGAAGATCTGGTGCTTCCTTTCCTGTCCCTTTCAGCAGGTTTGAGATTAATGTGTACTATATTCTAATTTGAATGCTAATTAGTGTTTTTAAAATACCCCTTTTATCACATCATTTCCCAAATCTAAAACCTTTCGTCTCTCCTCATTAACTCTAGGCTCAAGTCCAGACTGGCATCCAAGGCCTTTCACATTCTGACCCAACCCCCCTTCATACCCTTATTCCAACTACTGACCTTCTGAAGTCCTTTGTAGTTCCTCAGAGCTGAGGATTCTGTTTATTCACTGGCTTCCCCCCTCCCCCCCCCCAGTACATTTGCATGCTGGCTTCTATATGCCCTGCCTCTCTGAATTGGCCTCCTTCGTCTGGTGGAAGCCAGTGCTATGCTTCTGTCCCAGGCCAGCTCAAGTCCTTTCTCCAGACCCCTTGTGTACAACGATCTCTCCTGGGCTAAATGCTTTTAGCAATATGGTGTTTACTAGTCTGTACCACTTTATTTGGCTTTTTAAAAAATCTTTATTGTTGAAAGTATTACAGATGTCCCTCCTTTTTCCCCCATTGATCCCTCCTCCCCGCTCCCACTCCCCTCCTGCTTTCCCTAAACTACTGTCTGTGTCCATTGGTTATGCATATATGCATATAAGTTCTTTGGTTTCTCTCTCCCAAACACCCCTCCCCCAACACACACACACAACTGGCATTTTTTTATTTTTAATGTTGAAAAAAGACATATAACATAAATTTACCATCTTAACCATTTTTAAAAATATTTGTTCCTTATTGATTTGAAGGAGAGAAAGAAACATCAATGAGAGAGAACATTGATTGGGCCCACAATCTGGGCATGTGCCCTGACCTGGAATCGAACTGGCGACCTCTTGGTGCATGGGTTGATGCTCAACCAATGAGCCACACTGGCCAGGCCCATCTTAACCATTTTTAAGTATACTGTTTAGTAGCATTGTCTATTTTCATTGTTATGTAGCAGATCTCTAGAACTTTTTCATCGTGCAAAACTGAAACTCTATACCCATTGAACACTGACTCCCATTTCACTTATTTGACATTTTATCAAGGACCGTGTTTTGATATCATAAATGCTGAACTGTTTATTTCAACTAGCATTCAGTGAGCACCAATGTTCCAGGTAAGACCTTGGTAGGTTCTAGGGGACTATGAAGATACATGAGATGAGACACAGCCGCCAAATGTGAAGTGTTCACAATTGTTACTGAATAGAGTTTTGCTTTGTCATTTGTGTATGTCTCATCTCCCTAAATAGAAGATATGAGAGGGACCTTCCTATGAGCCACAACAATTCCTTTTTTGGCATAAGGCAGAATATCATGACTAAATAAATGCAGATATGGTCCTTGGGCTCCCTGTGACACCGAGGAGAGGGTTGGGTATACACTTACATTGTGTTGTTTGGTGCTAGCATGTGCTGATGTAAATGAGTTTTTGAGTATTTCAGGGGTCTTTATGTGCTCTCCTCTAGACTGGGAGTTTTTTTTTTTTTTTTTTTTTTAAGGAAAGAACCTTGTCTGTTCATTCATAACAAGGTTACTTTTATTATTTTGTCTTATAATAAACACAATACATGCTTGTCAAAGAAGTAAAAGAGCAGAAAATACAGACAAGCAAAAGAACGTAAATGCTAGTAATAGATGTTGTCTCGCTGACCCGGAGATGACTGCTGTCAACTCTGCTTCTGTCCCTCCTGATATTTGACTCTTCAAACTCAGACACACATATAGATGTACCTTTTAGCAAAAGTAAAATCCTGTCTTGGGTACATACTCCTTTTATCGACGTAATGTGTTTTGAATATCTTTATCTGTCAATAGATAAATTATATTGTAATATCATTTTGATGCAATAAATACTTATTGAGGACCTAATTTATTCTTTCCTAATTTAGATATTAGGAATAAAGCAATGAACAAGAATTGCTTGCTTCCATTGTGGATTGGGATGAGGGAGAGAAGATAATAAAATAAATAAATGAACAGAATAACTCCAGATACAGATAAGGGTTATTGAAAACAAGTGATGTTTCCCTAGCTGGTGTGGCTCAGTTGGTTGGGTGGCATCCCCATACACTGAAAGGTTGTCAGTTCCATTCTGGGTCAGGGCACATGCCCAGGTCACCGGCTCGATCCCCAGTAGGGGGCATGCAGGAGGCAGCTGATTGATGTTACACTCTCACATCAGTGTTTCTCTCTCCCTCTCCCTCTCCCTTCCTCTCTCTCTAAAAATCAATTTTAAAATAAAACAAACAAAGAAAAAAACAAGTGATGTGAGAGTGACTGGGGTGACACTTTAGATCAGATGACCCAGGAAGGTCTCTGAGGAAGGAAATTTTGAACTGAGACCTTAATGATACTAGGACACTACCATGTCTAGAGATCAGGGGGAAGAACATTTCAGAAATAGAACTAATACAAGAACCAAAGCTTGGGAATGACTTGGCATGTTTGAGGAACCATGAGAAAGCCAGTGTGGCTGAAGCAGAGTGAGGAAGAGGGAAATTGTATATTAAGTCAGAAAGGTAGATGTAGATGGGACTTTTTGTAGGGCCCTGTTGGACCCTGTAGGCCATGGTCAAGACTTTGGATTTTATTCTAAGGTCAGTGAGAAGCCATTGAAGGGATTTTTTTTTTTTTTATGATTACTCTCTAGAAATTTAATTTACCTCATTAACAGAGAGATTAAAAGAGAGACAGGAACCCTTGAATCAACGTTAGATTCAAAGAAAACCTTTGCTAAATAGCAACATCCAACAGAGGAAAACACAAGTGACCCGACACCTTCACCGAATAGATTACAAGAGGGGACAAAAACTAGAGATTCAAAAGACATATTTAAGATATCAAGTAAATGCATATTACTAAGTGAAAGAAACCAATCTGAAAACAGTACATATGGTATGATTCCAACTAGGTGACATTCTGGAAAAGGCAAAACTATGGAGACAGTAAAAAGATCAGTGGTTGCCAAGGGTTGGGACTAGGGGATGAATGAATGGAGAGCACAGAGGATTTTTAGGGCAGTGAAAATACTCTGTATGATACCACAATGGTGGATACATGTCATTATGTATTTGTCCAAACTGTAGAATGTACAACACCATGTGAACGGAGTGAACTGTAATGAAAACTCTGGACTTTGGATGACTATGATGTGTCAGTGTCGGTTCATCAGTTGTAACAAATGTACCACTCTGGTGAGGATGATAAGAATGGGGAGGCTATGGTGTGTATGTGGGCAGGGGTGTATGGGAACTCTCTGTACCTTCCCCTCAATTTTGCTGTGAACCCCAAAACTACTCTAAAAGGCAAAGTCTTAATAATTAACAATGGAAATGAAATTAGGCAAAACTAAACTCTAGTGTTTAGGGACTAGGTTTGGGTGATAAAATTACCAAAGAAAAGGTAAGGAGGTGATTCCCAGAATGTCAGAACAGTTTCTCTTAGGTAAGAGGAAGAAGGGACTATGATTTGGAAGGGACACATGTAGGACTAATTATTAAAAAGTTGTTTTTTTAAAAATCAACTGTCATGATAAAATAAAATGAAAGGGAACTTTCTCACCAGATAAAAATGCTAGAGCAAACATTCTTCTAAATGGAAAATGTAGGGAGTAATTCACTTTAAAACCAGGAGCGAAACAAAGGTGCCTATTATCTCAACCAGTGCAAAAATTCAAGAAAAGTAAATGAGAGGGATACAAATTAGAAAGGAGGAACTAAAACAGCCATTATTTGCATTATGTGTCATTATTTGCATAGAAAATCGAAAACAATATATAGACAAATTATTAGAAATAATAGGAGAACTTAATTAGTTAGCTTGATATAAGATTGGTATGTACAGTAAAAGTAATTTGTATTCTATACACCAACAGCAAACTAGAAAACATAAAGAGGAGACACATTAAAAATACTATCAGAGCCCAGCCGATGTGGCTCAGTAGTTGAGCGTCGACCCATGCACCAAGAGGTCGCAGGTTCGGTTCCCGGTCAGGGCACCTGCCCAGGTTGTGGGCCTGATCCCCAGTGGGGGGCATGCAGGAGGTGGCCAATCGATGTTCTCTCTCATCAATGTTTCTATCTCTCTCTCTCTCTCTCCCTTTCTCTATAAATCAATAAAGGAAAAAAAAACGTTAAAAAATGCTATCAGAGAAAATACTCAAGGATAAATCTAACAAAAGGTGTTCAAGTCTACAGAAAAAGTGCAATTTCATTGATATATTAAAAGGAGAACTAAATAAATGGAGGGAGATACTACATTCATAGATAGGAGAATTTAATATCATAAAGGTGTTAATTTTCCAATTATCCCCTATTTAACCTACAGATTCCAATTAAACCCCAAATAGGGTTTTTCATGTTATTTGATAGGGATTCTGAAGTTCTGAAAGAGAAAAGTAGGGAGGGAAGACTTGCCCCACCAGATATCAGGATTTACTATGAAGCTAAGGTAATTAAAGTAGTGTGGTATTGGCACAGGGATAAACAAACTAGCCAGTAAAATAGATTAGAAAGCTCAGGAACAGATTCACATAGATATGGAACTTTGGTATATGATGGAAGTAGAATGTCAAATCAATACGGAAATAAAGAACTAATAACAAATGACACTTGAAAAAAATTCATATGCAAAATGGTAAAATTGGCCCTGGCCAGTGTGGTTCAGTGGTTAGAGTGTTGGCCCTCGTACCAAATGGTCTCGGTTTTGATTCCCTGTCAAGGGCACGTGCCTGGGTTGCAGGTTCGATCACCGGCCCCAATCAGGGCACATGTGGGAGGCAATCAATCAATGTGTCTCTCTCACATCGATGTTTTTCTCTCTCTCTCTTCCCCTCCCTCTTTCCCTTCCACTCTCTTTTAAAAAAAAAAAAAAAAAGGTGAAATTGGATCCCTGCCTCAAACCATATACAAAAAATCAACTCCAGGTGATTTAAAGATTGAAATGTAAAAAACACAACTTTAAAACTCTTAGTAGAAAACATAGATGATTCTCTTTTAGAAAGATTTAAAAATAAGACACTAAAATAATGACTACAAAAGAAAAATAGATAAACCATATTAATATTAAGAATTTTTATATACCAGAAGTTACCCTCAAGAAAGCAAAAAGACAGCCATGGCTGGTGTGGCTCAGTTGGTTGGAGTGTCCTGCACACCCAAAGGTTTCGGGTTCGATTCCTGGTCTGGGCACATACCTATTGTAGTTTCAATCCCTGGTCAGGGTGTGTTTCTCTCTCTCTCTCTCTCTCTCTCTCTTCCCCACCCCACTTCTCCTCTCTCTCAAAAAATCAATAAACATATCCTTGGGTGAGGATTAAAAATAAAAATTTTTTAAAAAATGAAAAGACGCCTGGCTGGTGTGGCTCAGTTGTTGAGCGTTGACCGTGCACCAAGAGGTCGCCGGTTCGGTTCCTGGTCAGGGCGCATGCCCAGGTTGTGGGCCAAATCCCCAGTGGGGGGCATGCAGGAGGCAGCCAACGATATTCTCACTCATCGATGTTACTATCTCTCTCCCCCTCTTACTTCCTCTCTCTCTAAAATCAATAAAGGAAAAAAAATTTTTTTAAATCATACTCTTAATAGATTTGCAGTTTTATAAAAAAAATAACTTTTAATAAAAATATGCATATTTAAGGATTCTTATAGATGCAATAACACTATACAAAAAAGAAAGCAAGTGAATGAGGGTCCGGGATAATGGTTGCCTGACTGGGGAGGAGGTAAGGAGATGGAATGGGTGGGGGACAAATGGTAAGATGTAGGTGATTTTCAAGTTCCTAGCTTTTACTCTAGGTGGTGGGTCTGTGAGTGCTTATTACATTAAAACAGCTAGGGAGCCAGTCAGCAAACTAACCAGTTCTGGCTGCTATGTGGAGAATGGGTTGAAGCAGGTAAAAGCAGAAGCAGGGTGACCAGTGAGGGGCTGTTTAGTAGTCCAGGCCAGGTGAGAGGGGGTGGCACTATGATGGAGAGTAATGAACAAAATCAGAATATATTTTGGAGGTAATGGAGGACTTGCTCTGATGGCTTAGATGTGGGAGGCAAGAAATAGTCTGTTACATGAAGCTACCATAATTTATTTAACAATCTGTTCTTATTGTACATCGAGAGACACTTACAGTATTTTTGCTCCACGAAAACATCTAAAATGAACATCCTTATAGCTTAATCTTCATAAATCTTGAATTAATTTCTTAAATTCAACTTTCAGAAGTGAAATTGTTATACCAAAGGATATGTGCATTTAATACGGCTTTTGATACATGTTACCAACTTACCTTCCTGAATGGTTGAGCTCCCACTAGCAGTATGAGGCAATATCCACACGGAGGCCTGTTCCATCCTCCTGTTCTCCATCCAGAGCTCTGTATCCAGGGACAGTTCATGAATGGTCTCCTTGGCAGTTGAGGTCATGTACATCTTCCTAATAATTTCCTCTGGAATGATTGTTTTTGTGGTTGCTCAGTCTCCCTGTGGCCAGAATCCTTACCATTCAGAGAGTACGCCCTGCTTCCTGCAGTGGGGATTCTTCGAGCTTTGGGCTCCTGTACTGGGGCCTCTTCTGGAGCATGCAGTCCAGGACATGAGACGGCATAGTCTCCCTCTCCTTACCGAAGGCTCCTTCACACATGAATCAAAGATACCCCTTACCTTCTTTTTCTTTTTTTAATTTATTTTTTATCTTTATTGTTGAAAGTATTACAGATGTTCCCTCTTTTTCCCCCCATTGACCCCCTCCTCCCAGCTCCCACCCCCCCTCCTGCCTTCCCCACACTATTGTCTGTGTCCATCAGTTATGCATATAAGTTCTTTGGTCTATC
Source organism: Tadarida brasiliensis (assembly GCA_030848825.1). NCBI lineage: Eukaryota > Metazoa > Chordata > Mammalia > Chiroptera > Molossidae > Tadarida > Tadarida brasiliensis. The sequence goes on along the minus strand of CM061259.1, from coordinate 91,710,064 downwards.
TCTCCCTCCCCCATCCCCCTGCCTCTGAGGTTTGTCAGTCTATTTCCTGATTCTATGTCTCTGGATCTATTTTGATCATCAGCTTATTTTGTTCATTATATTCCATAAATAAGTGAGATCATGTGGTACTGGTCTTTCTCTGACTGGCTTATTTCACTTAGCGTAATACTCTCCAGGACCCTCCATGTCATCTCAAAGGGAACAGCTACATAGTATTCCATAGTGTATATGTACCACAGCTTTTTTATCCACTCATCTACTGATGGGCACTTGGGCAGTTTCCAGATCTTAGCCATTGTAAATAGTGCTGCTATGAGCCTAGGGGTGCCTATATTCTTTCTGATTGTTTTTTTGGGCTTCTTAGGATATATTCCAAGAAATGGGATCATTGGGTCAAATGGCAGTGTCATTTTTAATTTTTTGAGGAAATACCATATTGTTTTCCATAGTGGCTACACCAGTCTGCATTCCCACCAGCAGTGTACTAGAGTCCCCTTTTCTCCACACCCTCGCCAGCACTTGTTTGATGATGTGTTGATGGCAGCCATTCTGGCAGGTGTGAGGTGATACCTCATAGTCATTTTAATTTGTATCTCTCTGGTGATTAGTGATCTTAAGCATTTTTTCATATGTCTATCGGCCATTTGTATGTCTTGTTTGGAGAAGTGTCTATTCAGGTCCTCTGCCCATTTTTTAATTGGATTGTTTGTCTTCCTTTTGTTGAGCTGTATGAGTACTTTATATATTTTGCTTTTTTTTGTTTTGTTTTTAATTTTTTTTTCTTTATTGATTTTAGAGAGAGAGGAAGGGAGAGGGAGAGAGAGAGAGAAACATCAATGAGAGAGAACATCGATTGGCCACTTCCTGCATGCCCCCCACTGGGGATCGGGCCCACAACCTGGGCATGTGCCCTGACTGGGAATCGAACTGGTGACCTCTTGGTGCATGCGTTGACGCTCAACCACTGAGCCACACCGGCCAAGCAACTTTACATATTTTGGATATTAACCCCTTATCCAATGTATCATTGGCAAATATGTTCTCCCAAAGAGCGGATTCCTTTTTCATTTTGATGCTGGTTTCTTTTGCTGTGCAGAAGCTTTTTAGTTTGATGTAGTCCCATTTATTAATTTTTTCCTTTGTTTCTGTTACCCTAGGCGATGTATTGGTGAAAATTCTGCCACGTGTGATGTCTGAGATTTTGCTGCCTACATTTTCTTCTAGGATTTTGATGGTTTCATGACTTACATTTAAGTCCTTTATCCATTTTGAGTTTATTCTTGTGTATGGTATGAGTTGGAGGTCTAGTTTCATTTTTTTACATGTACCTGTCTAGTTTTCCCTACACCATTTATCGAAGAGACTGTCTTTTCTCCATTGTATATGCTCTTGCCTCCTTTGTCAAATATTAATTGTGCAGCCCTGGCCGGTTTGGCTCAGCGGTTAGAGCGTTGGCCTGCGGTCCAGAGAGACCTGGGTTCGGTTCCTGCTAAGGGCATGTACCTCGGTTGCAGTTTGTCCCCGGCCCTAGTTGGTCGTGCGGGAGGCAGCCACTCGATGTGTCCCTTTCACATCGATATTTCTCTCTCTCTCTCTTCCTCTCTCTCCCTCCCACTCTGTCTGAAAAAAATATATATATATATTAATTGCGCATAATGTCTTGGGTCAATTTCCGGGTTCTCTGTTCTGTTCCATTGATCTATATGCCTGTTCTTGTGCCAGTACTAGGCTGTTTTGATTACGATAGCTTTGCAGTATAACTTGATATCCGGTATTGTGATCCCTCCAACTTTGTTCTTCTGATCCCTCCAACTTTGGGTAGTATGGACATTTTAATGATGTTGATTTTTCTAATCCATGAACATGGTATATGCTTTCACCTTTTTATATCTTCCTCTGCTTCTTTTTTCAATGTCTTGTAGTTTTCTGAAAACAGGTCTTTTACCTCCTTGGTTAAGTTTATTTCTGGGTATCTTAATTTTTTTTGTTACAATGGTAAATGGGATTTTTTTTTTTTTTTTTTAGTTTCCCTTTCTGAGTGTTCATTATTGGTGTATAAGAATGCGATCTATTTCTGGATGTTAATTTTGTATCCTGCTACTTTGCCAAATTCATTTATTAAATCTAGTAGTTTGCTTTTTATGGAGTCTTTAGGGTTTTCTATGTACAATATCATGTCATCTGCGAACTCCTTTCCTTCTTTACTGTACAAAGTATTTCACTCAGATTCTGCCCACACCCAACACACACTCAAAGAGTCTTGGGGATTTCTAATGAACCTAGGAGTTTTTCTGAGTCCATTGGGTAAAGGTTAAGCAGGCATATACAAAAATTAATCAATCAATTACTCAAGTTCACATCCCTGCAGAGTCTTCAGAGCTGTGCTGCCCAATACAGTAGCCAACAGCCACTGAGGCAATTTAAATTGGAATTTAAGTTCATTAAAAATAAATCAAATTCATTTCCTCAGTTATATTAGTCACATTTCAAGTGTTCAATAGCCACATATGGCTAATGGCTACCATATTGGACAACACAGATATGGCATATTTTCATCATCCCAGAAAGTTCTATTGGATAGCACTGCAGAAGTTGGATTACTCAGGAAATAATCCCAGGGGTCCTTTTAGGTGTGGGGTTGGGATGGTCAGTGAGGGTAGGTGGACATTATTGATATCAATTGATATAAATTACTAGATTTCTCCTTGCTGATCCAGATCAGTTGTCAGTGTATCTAGGTGTTTGTTTTAACCTTTTCCTCCCTGGCCTAGATTGGGGGACTCCAGTTATGTGACAGTCAGTTCTTTTTTGTTTTGTTTTCTTCTTTATTGATTTTAGAGAGAGAAGAAGGGAGAGGGAGAGAGAGATAGAAACATCGATGAGAGAAAACATCGATTGGCTGCCTCCTCCATGCCCCCCACTGGGGATTTGGCCCACAATCTGGGCATGTGCCATGACTGGGAATCTAACTGGCAACCTCTTGGTGCATGGGTCGACGCTCAACCACTGAGCCACACCGGCCGGGCGACAGTCAGTTCTTAAGAGCTGTGTGTATGTGTGTTTTATAAGCTAAGTCTGATCACTAGTTCATGACATTGACCGACCAAGGCCAAAGCCCTTTTCCTCCAGTGCAAGGTCCTGGAAGGGAAATCCCAGGAGCCACGCCGGATGTGCAGACAGGTTGAGGTTTTGCCTGGGTTTGTTGCAGTGATCCTAGGGAAGAATGTTAGATGAGCCCAAAATTCAGAGTTCTCCAGTCCTTCCTTTGCTTCAGTTTCTTCTTGTGCCTTATGAGGGTGGAGTTGTTCCTAAGCATTTTAGAGATGCAAGGAAGGAGTGCTTAGGGGTAATAAAGCTCCAAATTTTGTCTTCTTTCTACTGTCCTGGAGCTGTGATCAACATCTGCCTGTGTCCAGACCCTACTGGTGGCCTAAATACAGTCCTGGGAGCCCCAAATGCCACATTTCAGTCTTGGTTTGTGTACTGACTCATGATATGACTCTATATAAGTCACTTCCCCTCTCTTCCCAATGGGTCATCAGGGGCAGAGGCAGAATAATGGCCTTGAGTCACTTTCCAGAGAGGAGCTAATTGGAGCTCATTGAGGCGAAGAGGTGGCAAGCTGAAAGGGCAAGGAAGGAGCAGCTCTAGGTAGGGCTCTGCTGAGACCCCTGGCTTTCCCACTTCCTGGGCAAGCTGTCTGCTGAGGCCTGGAATTCTGGGATCTTTGGTTAGCTTCAGGTCTTCAAACCTCCATGAATTATGTGTAAGAGTAAGTGGATAGAAGCCAGCATGCATTTTCTCCTCAGCACTGTGTTCGGCCCTTGAGGTAGAATTGAGATGCTTTTTGATTTATCTACAGCTCCCATCCCCTACCCCTGAGGTCTGATCCTCCCAGACGTTTGGCACCAAGTGAGGTTGGTAGCTGTGTGGGCATACCTCAGAAGACAAGGGTGGAGTACATGTGCCTGAGTGTGGTGAGCCATGCAAATCTCTGGGCTGAAAGTAAAAGCATGAGTAAGTTACAGGAAAATTGTCATCTGGGAAAGCCATTTGGAAAGCAGAAGGGGTCTTAGGCTGAACCCGAGGACACCTGGGTCCTGATCCTGATGTTGATCTGGAATCACCTTGTGACACTGGTTGTCACTTAGTTTCTCTGTGCCATCTGTAAACGGGCTAACTTCCTCGGTCCTAAATGCTGGCCATGGTTGTTATGAAATGTGAAAAGGAATTTAACAAAAATGAGCGTTTATTATGTTTTCTTATTTTAAAGGTAATAAATGCTCATTGTAGGAAACATGGAAAACAAAGAAACATATTATAAAAAGAAAAATCATTTACAGTTTTACTTGTAAAATGTGCCAAAATACATCCTTATTTTTCTATTTATCTATTTATTTTTATTGAGGCATAATTGACATATAACATTATATTATTTTTAGGAGCACAATATAATGATTCAATATTTATATCCAAATCATTTTCCATGCATATAATTTTTCTCCTTGTTAGATCTTAACATTCATATAATTGTATATACAGCTTTTCTTGCCTATTATTATATAGTGATCATTTACCCATGCCATTAATTGTTCTTTAGAAACCTGATTTTTTTTTTTTTTAATCCTCACTTGAGGGTTTTTTCATTTATCTTCAGTCAGAGTGTGTGTGTGTGGGGGGGGGGGGTAGAGAGAGAGAGAGAGAGAGAGAAAGAAAGAAAGAAAGAAAGAAAGAAAGAAAGAAAGAAAGGATGTGAGAGAGACACATCAACTGGTTGCCTTCCGCATGACCCCAACCAGGGCTGGGGACCAAACTGCAACTGAGGTACGTGCCCTTGACCAGAATTGAACAGGTGACTCTTTGGTCTGAGGGCTGACAGTCTAACTGCTGAGCCAAACTGGCCAGGGCCAGAAATTTGATTTTTCATGGCTGATGTTTCATCATTTGAAAGAACCAAACTTTAACAAATATCCACATATAGGCCATTTGTAAGTTGTTTCTAAATGTTTTATTATTATAAATAGTGCTATGTTAAAGAACTTTGTATGTAAATCTTTATATACATCTCTCTTTTCTTATAATAAATTCTTAAAACTGAGGTTACTGGGCCAAAATGTAAAGCTCATACAATTAAATATATATATGTACACAAATACACATATATATGCATATAGGAGTGGGCAAAAGTAGGTTTGTAGTTATAATACAAATAAATAATGCAATAATTAATAAATAATAATACAAGAATAAACTGCATTTTACATACTCAAAACTGTAAATCTACTTTTGCCCACCCCTGTATATATAAATATACGAGTGCAAGACATTGACGAGAATGCTGACAAATACCTGTTCATTCATTATGCATCTATCTTGTAGACCCATCGCAATTGAGGCATTTCTGAGTATGTGAGATGGATATCTCCATGATCCTGGCGAGAGGTGAGGGAGTAGACTTCTGCAGCAGAATTAGTGTCTGTTTCTCTTTTTTAGGATTGTCATATGCCAGGAAAACAAATCATTTATGGTAAGTTTTCAGTATGAGAGGGCAGAGAGTTTAGGCAACGTATTCTTTTTTTTCTTATTGATGTTAGAGAGAGAGGAAGGGAGAGGGAGAGAGAGATAGAAACATCGATGAGAGAGAACATCGACTGGCCGCCTCCTGCATGCCCCCCACTGGGGATCGGGCCCACAACCTGGGCATGTGCCCTGACCAGGAATCGAACCGGCGACCTCTTGGTGCATGGGTCGACCCAACCACTGAGCCACACCGGCCAGGCAGGCAAGGTATTCTTTTTTTTTTTTATCCTCACCCGAGGACATTTTTCCATTTTTTGTTCAGATAGAGTGGGAGGGAGAGAGAGGAAGAGAGAGAGAGAGAGAAACATCGACGTGAAAGGGACACATTGAGTGGCTGCCTCCCGCACAACCCAACCAGGGCCAGGGACAAACTGCAACCGAGATATGTGCCCTTAACGGGAACCGAACCCGGGTCTCTCTGGACCGCAGGCCGATGCTCTAACTGCTGAGCCACACCGGCCAGGGCAGGCAAGGTGTTCTTTAAAAAGAAAAACAAACAAGCTTTCACCTAAGTGTTCGAAACTGTGGGTTCTAGTCACTACCCTATATAAGCTGTTACTAACAGGAGCAAGTCGCATTATTTCTCGGGCTTAGGGAGACTAATCCTTACTCTATTTGACGCGAAGGAATGAATGTCATAAAGAGATAATGAATTGTGTGTATGTGAACTCATTAAAAGTACACCAGTGTAGTAAAGGCGATTCTTTTGTCTTCTCTAATAATGAGAGTGAGGGCTATGGGAGTAGGAGAACAACAGAGAAACAGAGGCAATGAGGGCAAGTGCCTGAGGGGCTGAGAGAAAGCGAGGCTAGGAAACCTCAGGAGTGTGGTGGTGGCCTGGCGTGGAGAAGCCCTGAAGAGGAGCAGCCCCAGGCCGGGCCAGCCTACCCTTCAGGCTGGGCCCCACTCCCAGGCTAAGGCCCTGAGGTGCCCCAAGAAGCAGAGGCCTTTCTCACTGGACACTGGGCGCCTTGGGGTTCAGCTCTCTGGAAGGCAGTTTTAGTGGCTTATCTGGTCAAATTCACAGCCACCTTCTCTTTCAAATCTTCAGATAGGCTGGCTTCTGGGCTGTGGGAATGGGGAGGGGAGAGGAGGAGGCCAATCTGACCCATCTGCTTACCTCCAGCACAGCAACTGTGAGAATCACGAGAGAATGTCTTGTGTGAAATGGATTCTCCTTGTTCATAGGAATGTGCAACACTCCCCAGTTCGCAGGGGCCAGAGAGCATAAACAGAGGCTGAAGTACTGAGCAGTGCGGGCGAGTTAATCCCCCAGACGGCAGGGCTCTGCCTGGTAGAGATGGGAGCAGGGCTGATAAAGGCTGATGAAGGGGTGTCCTGGCAGGGGGTGGGAGGCGGGGGGAGGGGAGGCACTGCAGAGATGGTGGTATGCGCCCCTGCGAAGGCAGTCTCTGACTGAGGCAAAGCTACTCCTCAGCTAGCTTAGAGTCGCACAAAAAGGGCTGGTCTTCAGAGCCTGACCCCAATCCCTGTCCCTGTGAAAGCAATCCCTGTCCCTTGCAGGGGGATGAGAGGAAGATAGTCCCTGAAAACTGAAAAGAAATCATTACTGGCATTTACTGAGCCCACCCTGAGCCAGGAGAGACACAGAGCAACCCCAACAGGGTCCCCACTCTGCGAACTTAAACCTGGTGGTACAGTCCTGACGGGCCCTCTGCTGGTCCGCGTGCAGTTCTTCTGTTCTAGTTGACGATTTGAGGAAAAGCCACTAATGAGCAACGTGAGATGCTATAAACGGCGCGGTCACGTGGGGCTGGCTAGGCGTGCTGTAGGAGTTTCGAAAAGGCAGAGATTGGTGTGGGCTGAAGCGATTAGAACAGCCTTCACAGAGAACAGGACCAGGACCCAGTGTTTGAAGATCTGGATCTATTGTAAAGAAGGAGGGAGGAGGAAAGGCGCGGGGTTAGTGAGGATAGGAATACGTGGGGACAGACAGCAATGAGCCAGCGCACTGGTACCCAGGATTGTGCAGGGATGCTGGGGACCAGCTGCTAGGGGTGAAAAAGCGGTGGGAGGGCGGGAGGCGGCCAGATTGTGGATTGCTTTGAATTCAGGCAGAGGAGTTTAGTCTTGACTCTATAGGAAATAAAGAGTAGAGAGGACCCCTAGTGTGAGGAAGTGTAGGAAGCCATGCCTTGCTGATTACTCCCACTGAATTAATTCTTTTTTGCCCTCAGTGAGGCTGCCTAACCCCCTGAGCCGTATAAAGCATCTTCTGAGCACTGAGCTATACTGCCCAAGCATGCTCTGTGGCTGGCACAGTCTTGGGGACAGCTGCAAACCCCTCCTTCTCCAGCAGCACCTCTATTCTTTTTCTTTTTTTCCCACTCCATTCTGTATTCTCTGCATTGATGTCTCCTCTAGGGCGGCAGGCTAGGGCTTGTCAGCACTGGGGGCAGGAGGGAGGGCAGACACACTAGGGCTCACTCCGGGCTAGGCTCTGTGCTGGGGCACAGACGTGTCTGTCTTTGGGCCTCACAGCCTGGTAGTAGCACCAGGTAAAGTACCACACTCAGAGCCTGACAGGCAGCTCCCTTCCTGGCAGCCTGGAGCCTCCAGCGCTGAATTGGTCTTCATCACAGCACCCTGGAACCGTGCAGCCCTAGATGGCGTTCTGGGAGTTCTGGGACCCGTCACTTGGTGACTTCCTTATTCTTAAGGGCCCGGGACAGAAACAAAACTTCAGCCTAGCTCTACACAGCCACCTGGATTCCCTCTGGATCAGCACACCTGGTTAAGAGAAGGGGGAAGGCCGCAGAGGCATGACTGACACTGCCCAGGGTGGTGGGGCTAGGCTCGGTAAGTGCCACAGGAGGGACGTCCACAGCAGGAAGGCAGTGGCTGCTGGGAAGACTGACCCCCTCCCCCATGGCTGCGAAGGGTGGGTGGGCTCCATTTTCCTGCCTGTGAACTCCAGCCCAAGGTGTGGAAAAATGGTCCCAGCCCCTACTGGGAGAAGGGGTGTTGGAGGAGCAGGGATGGCCAGGGGCAGGGCCCAGTCCAAGACGAGCAGCCCTCAGGCTGGTGCTAGGTGAGCAGTTGCCATGTGCTCTGCAGCGGCTCTCCCTGCCAGGCCTCTGCGCATGTGCAGGGAGCCCAGCCCGAATCCTGCTGGCTGTCCTCTGGGCCCTCATTTCTGGATCAGTCACACCACAGGAAGCCCTTCCTGGGGAGCTACTGTCACTGTTGATGCTTTTCCCAACTCTTCAAAGCCAGGGCTGCACCCCAGGAGCTCAGGCTTAGTGTCTCTGCCCTCCTCCTGTCCCCACAGAGAAGCATCTACAGGAATCTCTGCACCACCAGGCTCCTTGTAGGAGGTAACCAGGTCAAGAGGTGCAGAGATTTCAGCCATTTGGGAAAGGAAAGTAAGGGGGAGATTCCCCAGGGAAAGGGGCTGCCTAGTGAGCTCAGAAAAGTTTTGGGGGAGGATTTGTAGTGGTAGGAGGAAGGGGCAGGGCAAAAAACTTGGAGGGGGGGATGGGATTCTGTATTGGAGCCAAATGGTTGTGGAGATTGGTGTTAGCATTAGGTGTAGTCCGTGTTGTCTGAACTGGCAGTTCTCTCCACGGTGGCCTCATCCTTTCGAGATCGTTCTTTCCCCACAGAGCTCAGTGGAGTGGGGGTGCTGAAGGGTAGCCGGAGGACTTGGACTTTTCTTGGAAGGTGGATGATCTTCCTGTTCCTCAGCCTTCAAGGACGTCTGCCCGGGAACAGTGGGCATGGAAGTAGGGTGTCTGTGCTGGAGGGAGCACGCTGGCACCGGCTTGCACCGGGAGCAGAGCTTGTTTGCCTGTACATTCCTATGGATCTAAGGGTTTGACTCTGATTTCAAGAATTTCTCTTTATCTTCAGGAAAGCCTTAGAGCTAAACAAGGTAGATGCAGTAATGCGGTGAACATTCTATAGATTAGAGAGAGCAGTCTCCCCACATAGCTGGGGCCGATTCTTTCCGGGACAACTGTTTGGCTTGATCTGAAGCAGGGCCCGTGCCTCGAGTCAGGAGAGAGCTAGGCTGCCTCCGGAATGGCCAAATTCTTCCCAGCATGGGGAGAGAATCCCATGGGCTGTCATCGCCAGACCCATCTGCTTTCAGACATCCATGAGTGAGAGGAAGGGAGAGAAGGGATAAGCAGGAATGGCATGGGGTGTGACAGTGCGAGGGGTCTTCATGGCATCTGATGGGCCTTAGGGTTTGGTTTGGTTTTGTTTCTGGCTTTAACAAATTTCTTAGTTTTCAACAAAGTATTTTCACAGATTTTCCTCTGGTTTAGTTATATAATACTGCATAAAACATTGCCTCATAGCTTCATGGCTTAAAACAACAAACATTCATCTCACAGTTTCTGTGTTTCGAGAATCCAGGTGTGACTTAGCTGGGTGCTCTGGCTCGGTCTCTCACGAGGTTGCAGTACAGCTGCCATCCAGGACTGCGTCATCTCAAGAGCCAACTGGGGCTGAAAGATCTGATTCTTAGCTCATTCATGAGTTGTTGGCAGGCTTCGGAAGGTCTGCGCATGAGCCCCTCCACAGGGCTCCCTTACAGCATGGCAGCTCGCTTTCCCCAGGATGGGCCATCCAAGAGGGAAGCCACAATCTTCTTATACTCTAATCTCAGGGTAGAAAATGATGACATCCCATCATTCACCATTGTGTCTTTGTTGGAAGCAAGTCAGTAAGTCCAGTCCTCACCCAAGGGCAGATGATTACGCAAGGGCATGAATACCAGGTGACGGGGATTTTGGGGTCTGTCTTAGCAGCTGCCCACCACATCTCTCATTTAAGCCTCACAACAACTCTTATGCTCTAGAAGGGAAAAATAGTCTGCAGGTAAGGAGGAAAAGGAGCCCTAGAGAGGTGAGGGGCTCTGCCCAGGATCACAGAGATACTAAGTGGTAGATTAGAGTTTGAACCTCGATGTCTGTCTGACCTCAGATTCAGTGGTCTTTCTCTGATGCCTTGGTGCCTGTCCAACCTGTGCCTATTGATGTCCGTGGTTGGGAGTTGGAGCCAACTTGAGTTGACTGAGCATGAGGGGCTCTGATGCTTGCTTCTTTCTATTTCTGGACATGGCTCAGAATCATCCCCTCCTATAACAAGGACACCTTCTGTACTCCTTTTAGTTTTAAAAATAAACCTTTACTTTAGACATTTTAGATTTAAAGAAAAATTGTGAAGATAGTCCAGGGGGTTCCTGTATATCCCAGCCCTGTTTTCCTATATATTTTTGTTGTTGTTGTTGTTAATCCTCACCCAAGGAAATCTTTCCATTGATTTTTAGAGTTGAAAGGAGGGAAGGAGAGAGAGAGAAACATTGATGTGAAGAGACACATCGATTGGTTGCCTCCTGCACGACCCTGACTGGGGCTAGGGTTTGAACCTGCAACTCAGGTACGTGCCCTTGACCAGGAATTGAACCTGAGACCTTTTGGTCCGCAGGCTCCAACCACTGAGCCAAACTGGCCAGGGCAGTTTTTCCTATTATTAATATCTTCCATTAATATGGCACATTTGTTACAATTAAAGAACCAACATTGACACGTTATTATTAACTGAAGTCCATCCTTTATTCAGATTTTCTTATTATTCCTTAGTAACTGAGGCAGGCACTGGCTCTACATTACTTTGATGAATTCTCAGACCAGTCCTGTGAGGTTGGTACTATTACTCTCTCTTTTACAGAAGATGAAAACGAGGCACAAAGAGATTAAGTAACTTGGTAAGACCACAGAGGTGTGCAGAAGCAAAGTGAGCATCTGAACGGTGGTCTCTCTCACCCCCATGTAGTGCTCCTAACCGTGTATGCATCTCTTCCTCACTGTCAGCCTGATTCCTGCTTCCAGGGAGGGATTGACTCACATAAGCACTAACATCTGGCCCTATCCCTAGGGCTTAAGTTTATGGGAAAGATAAGAGGATGCCAGGAGATGGACTGTTTTAGCGACCAACTCCTTCAACCTCAGCTTTCTCATCTGTGGGCTGATAGGATTAGATTAATGACTCCAGGTCTCTTCTGCCTCTGACTTTCTGCAGCCCTATCAGTCTATCCCAAAGCCCATGTCCAGAGGATCTGGAGGCTTCTGGTGGGAACACTGGGGAGGATGTGGGTCCTGCTTACCCAGGCACCAAGCTTCATCGGCACCTGGAGAACGAGTCTGCAGAGGGGTATGATAGATCAGTCATTGTATAGGCTCCAGTCTCCAGGCTGCCCATCAGGGGAGACCCCAAGGCTGTGGGCTCTGGGTTGAGCTTACTGCCCTTAACTGGCTCAAGAGCCTTCAGGAGTAAGGCCTGTAGAGAAGCCTCTCTGAGCAATATTTTTTCTGAAACATAAAAGAAACCCACTCTTTGAGCATAAGCACTGAACAGATCATTTGTTTATTCATAAAAAAGAGTGACCTGTCAGGATCCCCAGAGGCAGTGTCCTCGGGTGGTGAAGAACACGGACTTGAGAGTCAAACAGACTCAGCCTACTTCTCACAAGCTGGTGACCTTGGACAAGTCTCTCAACATCTCTGTGTTTCCATGTCAACATCTGGAGGAAAATATAAGCATAGCTACCTCATGGAGTTGCTCTTTGGATTAAATGTAATAATGTATATAAAATGCTTAATTAAGCCTATAATAAATTCTGAATAAGTGGTAGTTATATTTAGGATTTGCTTGAATAATAGACCAATTTTAATTCCAGCTCTAAAAATCATTCTTTTTTTGACTCCGAGATCTGTTGCCCTATCGGAGCTCCAAGTAGCTAGAAAGCACCAGTTGCTAAGAAGCAGTTCAACCCTGGGCTCAAGGGGCCTTTACTTTCATGTACTGGGTGGGTGTGGGTGGGGTCCTTCTCTCCAGCTGCAAAGGAAGCCTGCAGCCTTGGCAAGACAGGCCCAGCCCAGCCCTGACTGCCCAGCCAGCCTGCCTTAGTGCTGCCTGATATTACCCAGATGGTCCATGGGCTTTGGAGGGCCACCTCCCCTGTGTAATGAGGTGAACAGGACTGTCCATAGGGTTCCTCCTGCAGGGTGCCTCCCAGTCCTGGCACCTGGCTCTGTGTCCACCTCTCTGGCTCTCCACAGAGAGACTTGAGTGCTGTGTATCTGCCTGGGGTCCTGGACACCACGCTCAGGGAGGAGAGTGAGAGTAGCTCTTCCATCAGGACAGGACCCAGGCGAGGGTGGAAGGCAGGCCCAGCTGGGCTACCCAGCTGGGTTGACTCCTCTGGCAGAAGGTCCCATCTGTGTTTCTCAGGCCCTAGCAACTAGCAGAATAGGGACAGAGGGATCTCACTATGAGTTCTTGCAGTGCTAGGAAAGGTGTTTAGACCAGGTCTTTTTTTTTTTTTTAATCACCAGAAGGCTCAGCATTGGAGAGGCTGGACTTGATTTTGATCCCAAGTTCATTGCTTCCCAGGGTTAGAATTGGCTGAGTGATTCCGAGAGACTTAAGGGGGAGGTACAGGAACATAACTATATTAATGAGGGTAGCCTGGACATACCCATGTAGTGCACACGATAAGTAGACTTTTGTAATACACATGTGAGGTGCTTGTGTATTAGCATTCAAGAAACCTCTTTTCCAGAGGCAGGTTGGCGTCCAGCCACATAGGAGGCCCATGACCCACATACAGACCAGGAAATGGGTTTTCCACATCCAAGGAACATTTATCACATCTAAGGAGTCCTTCTGTGGGTCTGTCCCCCTCTGGGTTTAGGAAGGAAGCGACCTGGATCTGTGGCCTGACAGCAGAGGCCCTCTAAGGGCAGGAGCCCTGGCCAGGACCAGGGCCTGTTTGGAGAGCTGCTGTCCCCAGCCTTGGTGCTGAGAATGGTTGGCCCTGACTTTGGGGTGAGGATTAGGCCATTTCTGAGGCTTGTATCCCGTGTAGAGAAGAACAGTGAGGGATGGTAACAGCTGGGGAAGAGAAGAGGCTGAATTTTTAAATATTTAATCTAGGCTCTGACTGGCAGAAAAATACTATTGGTAAATATTCTACTAAAAATATTTAATTATGACCCTAGCTGAGTGTGTGATTGTCTTGCTATTGGCTCCAGCCTTTCAGGGAGCCCTGATCTCTGTTACCCCACCTCTTGCTATTTTATGGTCTAGGCAGCCGCTCCTGATGCTCAGATTCCTGTGCTGCCAACTTAACCCAAATTCCTTCTTTGCTGGCCCAGGGCCTTCCTCCCTTACCCTGGCTCAAAGTGACGCATTTGGTTTATGCATTTTGGAGTACCCTGCTGCCTTCCAAGGCCGAGGACATTCCATTTTACCAGGGACAGAGGTGCTCCCTTTGGGGATAGAAGATGGGGAAGAGGAAAGGGGGGAAAGCTGGAGTCCTTGTGGTTTAAAGCCTTTTATGGCAGTTTTCTTGGTGAGGAGCAGGAACCTGAGTGAGGAATTGGAATGAAACGTTCAGGGTGGGGTATATATTTCTAAGCCATGCATGGAAATTCTCCTTAATCAAGCCTTTTTATCCCCCAGACCAAACAGGGCCAGGGGAGGACTGCATATCTAGGAATTGCCTGTGGCTTCTAATTTTTCTTTTATTTTTCATTTAAATATTATCCAAGAAGTGCTTAGTATAGAAAAGTTAGAAAATGTGGGTAATCAAAAAAAGAAAGAAAGAAAGAATGAAAAGAAATCTTACCACTCAGCCTCAAAATGTAAACATTTTGGAGTAAATTCCTCCAGACCCTTTGCTGTATATAAAAAACTGTTTTATTTATTTATTTAATTTTTTTTTTTTATCCTCACCCAAGGACATTTTTTCATTTATCTTCAGATAGAGCGGGAGGGAGAGAGGGGGGGGAAAGAGAGAGAGAGAGAAACATCGATGTGAGAGAGACACATTGAGTGGCTGCCACCCACACGACCCCAACCAGGGCCAGGGATAAACTGTAGCCGAGGTACGTGCCCTTAGCGGGAACCGAACCCAGGTCTCTCTGGTCCGCAGGCCAATGCTCTAACCACTGAGCCAAACCAGCCAGGGCTAAAAAACAGTTTTAAAAATAGGACAAAATGCTATACTTACGATCTCATGCCCCACCCCCCCCCTTTTCATTTAAAAGTAGACCAGACACATCTTTTTGTGGCAATAGTTGCATTTCTATACCATCTTTTTATTTTTTATAATTTATTTTTATTTACAGTTGACATACAAATTATGCTTTCATTTAAAAAGTCCACATGATATTTTATTTTAGAAATACAACTCTAGTTTATTTTATCAACTATTTATCATTAGAAATTTAGTTTGTTTTCAATCTTTCGTCATGCCAGTTGTGCTTCTAGATAAAGTTTTTCGCATATTCTTACTTCCTTAGGATGAATTCCCAGATGGAATTGTAGGGACTAAATATATGCACATTTTAAGGCTTTTGATACCTATTGCTAAATTATAATTCAGAAAGATGGTATCAACTGACATTTTGCCACCAGTGTTCGAGTACCCATGTCTGCACACCTTCACCAAGGTTCCTTTCCACCTTTACAAATCTGATACGCAACATGTAATTTACTTTGATTACTATTTAAGCTGAACATTTTAATATTTATTAACATTTTGTGTTTCTTTTATGTCTTTACCCATTTTTTCTATTGCAGTATTTATCTTTTTTCTTTTTGGTTTATGAGGTTCTTTTTTATATCAAGAGTATTCACCTTTATTTTGTTTGATAAATGTTGCATATAGTTTTTCCAGTTTATTATTTGCCTTTAGTTTTGTGACATTCTTTGATACAGAAGATTTACATCTTTTACTGTAGTCAACATATCAACATTTTTTATTTATTTATTTTTTTAATTGATTTGAAAGAGAGAGATAAAAACATCGATGAGAGAGAACATCGATTGGCTGCCTCCTGCATACCCCCCACTGGGGATTTGGCCCACAACCTGGGCATGTGCCCTGACCGGGAATCGAACCGGCGACCTCTTGGTGCATGGGTTGATGTTCAACCACTGAACCACGCTGGCCAGGCTCAATATTTATTGTTGAACTGCCTTGGGATCTATGCTTAGAAAAACATTTCTACTTCTATGTTACATAAACATCCACCTAAATAAATGTTCTAGGGTTTATTGAACATTTAAATTTTTTCTTTATCCACAATTTACTTCTGTGTATTATAAGTATGGTATTTTAAAAATATAGTTAACTTCTTTTTTAAAAAATATGTTTCTATTGATTTTTTAGAGAGAGAGGAAGGGAGAGGGAGAGAGAGAGAGAAATACTGATGTGAGAGAGAAACATTAATTGGCTGCCTCCTGCACGCCCCGTCAAGCTTGCAAGCCGGGCATGTGCCCTGATTGGGAATTGAAGCAGTGACCTCTTTCTTGGTGGATGGGACAACATTCAACCAACTAAGCCACACTGGCAGGACTAAAAATATAGTTAACTTCTTATCCCAGCACCATTATTGGACAACCCAGTCTTTCTCTCTTAATATAAAATTAGAAAATGAATATATTTGTAAACATTATTTTAAAAATTATAAAATAAACACATCTTATGTATATTTATACTGTTACATTTTATATATGAAGACTTTGTTAGACACTTGCAGTTGCTTCTTGCCTTTGTAGTAAGTTCTGTTGATCAATCTATTCAGATGTCTGGTCCACACTTTTTAAGTTATTGTAGCCTTATAGTACATTTTAATACTGATAGTGCAAGTTCCCTTTTTTGTTTGTTTGTTTTTCCTTGGCTATTCTCATACATTTTTTTCTTCCTGATCACTTTGAGAATCAATTTTGCCCTTGGGCTTTTGATTAGAGTGGTGTTAAATTTAGAGATTAACTCAGGAAGAGATACATTGTACAATACTATTGTTTCCTATCAATTTGTATCTGTTTGTTTGTTTCCTTTAGTAGAGCTGAAGTCTGGTTTTATTGGTAGAGTCTATACATTTCTTACTAACTTTATTCTTATCATTTTATGTTTCATTGTCATTGTTAATGGGATGGTTTTTTTTGTTGTATTTTCTAATTGTATATTGGACATATACATGAGAGCTCTTGATTTGTACACAATTGATTTTCTAACTGGAAGGGAAACATGCTATCTTCTGGTTTTTCCTTTGGTGGGTTTGTGCCAAAGGTGTGTTTGATCTAATTTGAGGCTCTTTAATTTCCTCCTGGATCTGGGCTGTGGCTCCTCTCTGTCATTCCTGAGGTTGCAGCGTGGAGTTTGGGGAAAGAATGGCAGGCACAGTCGGCTCCTTAACAGATGCCTCTTAAGAATGAACGTGTTATGGAACAGATATGTCCACCTAGTTCTTTCCCTCCTCCAACTCCAGCCATTTGGACACTGGGGCAGTAGTGGCTTACCATCTAGTGAAAGATAGATGCATGCATCAAAGCTGAGGCAGGCAGAGAGATCACGGATGAGATAGAGTATTTAGATTAAATTTGGTGCCAACCCTGGGAGCTCTCAGGAAACCTTAAGGATCATATATATATATATTTTTTTAATTGATTTTTTTAGATAGAGAGGAAGGGAGAGGGTGAGAGAGATAGAAACATTGATGAGAGAGAAACATCAATTGGCTGCCTCCTGCACATGCCATACTGGGGATTAAACCAGGAACCTAGGCATGTGCCCTGACCGGGAATCAAACCAGCAACCTCTCAGTGCATGAGACGATACTCAGTCCACTGAGCCACACCAGCCGGGCGCCTTAAGGATCTTTAAATGCCATATCCGTGGCATCTGGAGTGGCTGAAAGCATGAGGGGGTCCTTACTGTGGTCCAGAGGCAGGGCTGGGTCAACTTCTTTTCTCCCCATGTTAGAGAAACTGGGGTCAGGCCAATCGAATGGACTCCAGGATGGGCGTATTGCAGCTGTGAGCTCCTTCTAAGAAGGATGGAGATTCATGAACTTTCTTTCTTTCCTTTTAAATTTGTCTTTATTGTTGAAAGTATTACAGATGTTCCCCTCTTTTTTCCCCCCTTGATCTCCCTCTTCCCCACTTCTGACCCCCCTTTCACTACACTATTATCTGTGTCCTTGGGTTATGCATATCAACATATAAGTTCTTTAGTTTCTCTCTTCCCATCCACGCCCTTCCCTGTGAGATTCGTCAGTCTGTTCCATGTTTCCATGTCTCTGGGTCTATTTTGTTCATCAGTTTATTTTGTTCGTTAGATTTCACATATAAGTAAGATTGTGTGATACTTGTCTTTCTCTGACTAGCTTATTTCGCTTAGCATAATACTCTCCATGCTGTCTCGTGGGGTAAGAGATCCTTCTTTTTTACAGCTGCATAGTATTCCATTGTGTACATGTACCACAGCTTTTTTATCCATTTATCTACTGATGGGCACTTGGGCTGTTTCCAGATCTTAGTTATTGTGAATAGCGCTGCTATGAAATTCATTAACTTTCAGAACTCACGGGGAAAAAAAGAAAAACTGGTTACAAAGACTGGCTTCATTCTTAAGTCTGAAGCAAACATATTTGGAAAGATTTGGTGGATACTGCTAATTAAGGTTTTACACATTCTTCTTTGGTTGAATGTACAGACTAGCACTGCACTTGGGGTTATTTCCCAGTGATGAAACACTTCATCCTCCTACTTCCCCACTGCTCCCTGCCACAGTCACCCCCCTCTCCCTTGCTTTCTGGTCTTTCCTACACAGATGGCATGCTGGAGTAGAAGGTGGCCCCAGAGGTCCCCTGAGAAGATCAGCCCAGTAGAGGGACACAGGGCTCAGATTGTTAGGGAGGGTTGTGGAGGGTGAGGGGAAGAAGTGGGGAGAGCATGGCCATGGACATGAGGGTGGGAGTGGGAAGTGGAACTTAGAACACTGTGGTCAGTCTTATTCAGGGCACAGCCCAAATAAGCCTTGCCTGCGTTTTTTGGTGCCTCACTCTCAGTGTCCCTCCAGTGGAAGTGGGGATATTGTTCTAGTCCTGGTGGTCCTTGTTATATAGAGTTGTATCAACCTGTCCTAAAGGTCCAGCAGTGTGCTCAGAGCTTATCCAGAGCTCAACCCAAGTCATTTCCTCTACTCCCTTCCATTTGCCATTAGAACCCAATGGAAATCCATGTTGTTTTCCAAGTCTTCCAAAGACGGAAACACCACAGCCTTGGTTGGTTTTTTCCTCCAGTTTACAGCTAGTCTAACTTCTTGCAACGTCAAACTGTTATCCTGTGGCATGACTTAGAGAATATGGAAAACAGTCAGATACCTTCTCTTTCTGTAGAGTCTTTTAGGGACTTAAAAATTATTAAGGTTGTCTTTGAATTTTTGCCAGCACCGTTAAGTAAAATTCATACTTGTGAAGTGAGTAAAGTGAGGGGTACAATGCCTGGCACAGAGTAAAATCATGTCACTTGCTTTTATTGTTATTATTTATATTATTATTCATAGATCATGATAGCAATCCAGTTTTCAAGTTCATGTGTCAATTGGAGGTAGAATTGTTCCAATAGGATAGAAAAGGCACATATTTCTCTTGCCCTTCCTGTTTGAGAGGTCAATGTAGTATAAGCTAAAGGTCATCGTATATTTTTGGGGGTGGGTCTAGAGGTTCACTACCCCACTAAACTCTAAAATCTTTGAGGGCAGTTGTGTCTTATTCACCTCTGAAATCTCCAGTGCCTAACAGAGGCTGAATTCAGTACGTTTTTGTCATGAAAGGTAGGGAGAGAGGAAAAAGCTGGTGTGGCATCTCATCTTTGGGAAGAACTCGAACATCTCTGCCAGCTAGTAGTCCTGTCTTGCTTCAACGCACCTATTGCCTGATGCCTCCCTCTTTTTGAAAGTTGCCAGTGGAGTCAGTTCTTATTTGTAGAGATGTTCTTTCACTGAGGCAGAGTCTGCTTTCCCTCAAATTCTACCTGTTAGGGTTAAATGAGAATGGTGCTCTCCCAGCACTGCCTCAGGACTGGAGTCTGCTCCCTGGGTCAGGAGACATGGCCTCTGAGCCTCTGCTTTAGCTATTTCTCCTCCTTCTACCCCTTCTAGTCCAGCAGCCTGTGCTAATCATTTGCCATTACCCTGGGGTTGAATAGCATAATGACCAGGGCTGCAGACTGCAGGGCCAGATTGCCTGGGTTTGCATCTTGACCCGGCCAGTTAGTTACCTAACCTCTCTCTGTTTCCATTTCCTCATTTGCACAGTGGGGTTAATATTCCATACCTCTCAGGGGCTTAAATGAGTTAGTTCATATAAAGCACTGAGTCCTGTGCCTTCCATATGGTAAGTACTTAATAAGTGTTAGCTGTTGTTATCATTATTAAAATTATAGCTCTTCTTGTTCATGCTGTAGAGAGAATTCTGTATAAAATTCTGCCTCAGCCCTGCCCAGTGTCCTGTGTGTACTTATTGGTGTCTTTGGCATTCACCAGACCATGAGTGGGAAGTGTCATTTCTCATTCATTTTTGTTGCCACAGTGCCTGGAATATACAGACAGTCCCCGACTTACGATGGTTCGACTTACAATTTTTCTACTGCATTATGGTGCAAAGTGATATGCATAATAAACTAATGAGATATTTAACACTTTATTATAAAATAGTCTTTGTGTTAGGTGTTTTTGCCCGATGTTTTTGCCCAACTGTAGGCTAATGTAAGTGTTCTGAGCACGTCTAAGCTATGATGTTTGGTAGGTTAGGTGTATTAAATGCAGTTTCAACTTATGTTGGGCTTATTGGGATGTAATCCTATTATAAGTCGAGGAGCATCTGTATTAGGTACTAGAGGAATGTTTGTTCAATAAAAGAAAAGCTCTGGGTTTGTATTTAGGCTCTGACATTTACCAGCTATGAAACTTTGGGCAAGTCATTTAACTCCTTGGAGATTGAATGTTTTCATGTATAAGGTGGGAAGAATGATACATACGTCTCCAGGTTTTGCAAGATTAAGGGAGATGATATATGTGAAAGTTTTTGGTAAAGAGGGAAGTCCTAGGGGGGAAAAGCCTTACTCAGGTAAGGACAATAGAGCTTAAGCTCCCTGGAGCTGTGATCTAGTCTTGTAACTTTTATTCCCCTTTAAAATCTCCAGAATATCTTACATATAGTAAGAGCTTCTAAGTATTTGATTGGATAGATGAATGGGTGGTTGGATGGATGAATTAACAGAATTGTATAATTGAGCATGTATAATTGTATTGTCTAATCTTTTATGTAAATGATCTCTGTCCCCCCCCCCCCCAAACGACTGTGAATCCTTAAGGACCAGGATCATGTCCTAGAAGGTCACAGCCTTCATCCTCGAGGCTGGGACAGCAGGTTGCCAAATTCTGGTGCTCAGCAGCTGGGGCTGATTACCGAGCACCCAGCTTTCCACCAGGTGGCAGGGCACTACCTGTCTGAGCCTCGTCTGGAGCACCTTCCTTCTCTGTCCACCAGGTGGCGGGGCAGGCTGCGTGTCCGCTCCTGGGCTGCCCTCTGGAAGGAGGCCTCTCTTCCTGGGCTAAGGTTACCAGGAAAGCCTAACCAGCTGTTCCCTAGAAGTTGGCCTCCCTCCCCCTTTAGGGCCAGCTGGTGTCTCTGTTGCCCTGTGGGGGCTATGGAGCGGACTCTTGGTGGCGTTGCAGCCTGTTAGAGAATTTACCATGCTGTTCATCAGAGTGGTGTCTAGAACACAGCCTAATGGGAGCAGGCCCTCAGTGCAGCTGACCTATGCTCCGGCTCGGGGGCTACCACGCCTGCCCTTTCCAGCCTTCCTTCCTCTTTCCAAAATCCGCAGGTCTTGGAGGGACCTGCTGGCCCTCCCCACTGAGCGCCCGTCTCCAGGTTCCTCCCTTCACACAGCCGGGATAAAGGCTGGTCCAGGGGCTAGCTGGCAGAGTTCTGCGGGCCTCTTCTCTGGGGGGAGGTTGTTCAAGTCCCAGGCAGCACCTAACTCTTGGGGCTCCCGGCCCCCTTACCCAGGCCTTCTCAGCTCAGGGCCCAGACCCACCGAGCCCCCCCTCCTCGTGTATTCTGTATCAACAGGTGCTTCTAGCGTACTGCTTCCACATCCTTCCTTTTAACACTTTCTCGGACAGTCTGATAACCATGGCCATTCTGAGCCCAGCCTTGGTATTTCATCGAGGTGGGGACTACTGGAGAGTGGGAAAGGAGGCTCTCAGTGTCTACTAGGAAAGTAGGAGCTGTTTCCATCAGAGGCCTTAGGGGTCATCACAGCCTCCTCCCTGCTGGTTCAAAGCACTGGAAGGAGCTGAGTGACTACATAATCCGGTTCTCTTTTTATGGGTAAAGAAATTGAGGCCCTGGCTTGAAAATTTCCAAAACGACATGACAGGTTGGTGGCTGATCTCTGACTAGAGTTCAGGCCTCCTACAGCTCTGATGAGGCCTTGCTTCCGAAGGGCCTTCTGTTACCAGCCTCCCCTTACAAGTGTCTCTGCTTCTCTTCACACCTGGTCACTAACCGTCTTCCCGGCCCACCACGTACACTGCAGCAGCATTTTCTGGCCAGCTTTTGTCCTCTGACCTGGTGGGAGGGCACATTGGGTTACCTGTAGAAGGAGGGGAAGGGGACTTGTTCTTCAGTAGGGAGACCCTCTTGAGGAGAGGTGTGTCCTGTGACCTGTGTCCTGAGAGTGCCCGAATGGGTTTTCTATTCCTCTGCCCAAGAGGAATACTTCTTGGGCGCCTACATTGTGCCCACGGCTGAGCAGGATATGAGATGGTCCCTGAAGGTACTTGGGATCTAGAGAGGAAGTTGACTCTAAGTACCTTCTGTGACTCCCATGGTCCTCGGCCCCAGCATCTTTCTGTGCCCCTCTCCAGTCACTCCCACTCACCCTAGCCCTATGGGTGGTGCAGATGGAGGCCCCTCACACACAGTTCCCACACGACCGGCATCTCAGGTCTCCTGCCATTCCCCCGGGGGTAACCTCTCAAAGCAAGGGGCAAAGAGGCAAGGAATCATGTATTGGCTGGAGGCACTGGGGAAGCCTGGGAACCCTGCATGACCCCATTTCCTCCCAGGCCTCTTTCTGGGCAACTCTCATATTCTCCTACCCATTGGTTAGGGATGGAGGACGGGCCACTTGCCCTCTGCCTGGCAGGTGTGCTCTGAGCTTCCTCTTCTGAGTACTTAGGGAATTTTCTGAGTCACAAGCATAGATTCTTTTACTTTTCTGCTTACAGCCCTTTGGTGACCCTCCCCACTGTGTTCCAGGCATCCAGGGCCTCACACCTGCCTTTCTAGCCCTCACCGTCCCTGGCCACTCTGAATTTCCCTTCTCTCCTTATTCAAGCCACACCCTCTCCTACTTACAGATGCTTGTATGTACTGATCTTTTTTTATGAGATCCTCTTTTTCTAATTCATACCACTCCTTAGAGCTCATCTTAGCTGTCCCTTTTTCTGGAAAACTTCCAGCTCCCCAGGACCAGCCTGGGTCCTCTATTCTCACCTCTCTGATGGCACTTGTCAGACTGTTACAGTCATTTGCTCCCTGATATGCCTTCCTTACCAAAGTGCTGTCTCCTTAAGAGAAGGGGCCAGGTTTGGGGGGTTTTGTTTTTTGTCTTAATTTCATGGAGGTGTCCTGGGCTCCCACTGTCACATAGTAGATGCTCAGGATAAATTTGTGGGATATGGTATGAACTGATGGGTGGATGTGAGCAGGTGTGTCTCCCTGGGAGAACTTCCTGCCATTCCTGATCTGGATTTTCTGGGCCTCTAGGGACTTCACTCTGTGTTTCTGGGCAATGGAGCTCAGTGTGTAGAGGTTCTGTGGGTAGAGATCACTCATTCATACATTTATTTTTCTTGATTGATTTTAGAGAGAGGAAAGAAGAGAGAGAGAGATAGAAATATCGATGAGAGAGAACATCGATTGGCTGCCTCCTGCATGCCCCTCACTGGGGATTGGGCCCACAACCTGGGCATGTACCCTGACCGGGAATCGAACCGGCAACCTCTTGGTGCATGGGTCGACACTCAACTACTGAGCCACACCGGCCGGGCACTCATTCATACATTTAAAAATATTACTGAGTCCAGTCAATAAGACAGACATGGTCCCTAAACTCTGGAGCTTACATCCTTGTGGAGGAAACAAGTAATAAATAAGCAAATATGAAAATAACACAAGTACATATTTGATAAGTCCTACGAAGGAAATGTCTAGGCTGACTCCAGTTAACAGGAGGGACCGTGCCCACAGCCCTCCTGCCCCTGTGGCCAGCATAGCTCTTCCTCTGCAGGGGCCTCGAGCCCCCAGGCACATCTGCCGGGTTTACCTCGGAGTCACATTCTGACCTCAGCAGGCATTGTACTGATGAGCACTCCGGGGAGCTTTCCTGTTAGCTCTGACTGTGTCTGGGGTGATGGGCTCTCCAGGGTGGGAAGGAGATATGTCTGGGCAGCAAGGATGCCCCTGGCTTTGCTGGCTGGGGAGGCCTTCAGGAGGGCCTGGATTCATCAGCAGAAATGGAGTCTTTCTGTCCGGGGTCAGGTGGGTGAACCGTTTGGTCCCTGGTTACATACTGGAGCATCGGCAGAAACTGGCATGAGGTGGCATGAAAGCCATAGCCTCCTGGTGGCACATGGAGCTGCTGCCACTGGCCCTGTCCAGGAGGACCATTTCACTCACTGCTCTTGGGCCTGACCGAAGGCTGGGCATACAATGTCTCCAGCTGTATTGGCAGCTGGGCGGTACGGGCTGCTTTCTCTTCTGAACAGCTGTTTGCCTTCTGGGAAACTCGTGGCTTTGGTTTGGGTGACCTCATGCTAAGAGAGTTACAGTGTCCCTCTGGGGTGCTCTCCCCTAACCTAATGTGGAACATAGTGAGCTGTCTCGTGTCCCCCACGTCCCCCACCTCATTCCTCCTGGACTACTCACACTCTTGGAGGTCTCAGAGGGGAGCATGTGCCAGCCTGTGCCCAGGGCAAGGGGGACCTTGCTTCGTGGAGCCAGATGGGGAGGCTGGAGGGCCAGCCTGACCATGTGGGGTTAACAGGGTGGCAGCAGGGTTCCTGCCCTGGGGCAGCGCTGACGTGTCTCCTGCCACCAACAATTGTGGTGCCCTTGCATCAAGGCACCTTTGTTTCCCCTTCAGCTAGGAAAGTGAATGCCAGCTGCAGGTTAGAAGCTCCCGCTGGCCTGAGGCCAGAAATTCCACTCTCTCCCAGGGAGACAAAGTGGCGTCTCCTGACATTTGGACACAAAACATCCTCCTGGTATGAGCTTGACCTCTCTTGGCTCAGGGTAGCCGGGCTGGGCTTTGGGGTGAGGGTCATAGCAAGAGTTGGGAAGGGCCCTTCTCCCTCCCTGTACTGGATGGGACCTAGCCAATTCACTAACTCCAGAGATTGAATGGAATGGGAACTGAGAGATAGAGGCCCCATGAACTTCGGGAACCCCTCTGATTCAAGGGTCTAGCTCCAGCCTCTTTTGTTATTTGGGCCTGTGTCCAGAGACCTGGTCCCCACTCCCTGCACATGCATGCAGTGACGTCTGTGCCTAAGAGAAAGGGCATGTTTGTGGCAGTGTTTAGGAACATGTGACTGTGAGTGCATGCGCTCATGATTATGTGTCTCAGATTCAGGGGGTTTGTGTCCTTTGAGGCTCTGAGTGTCTCTGTGAATAAGAGCAGGCTGGGATGTGTGTTCATGGCAGTCTGTGATTCTGGTATGGGCACCCGTGTGTGTGTGTGTGTGTGTGTGTGTGTGTGTGTGTGTGTGTGGTGTGTGTGTATGGGAAGTGTATGTATGGTGTGTGTGTGTGTGTGTGTGTGTGTGACTGGGATGTGTGTTCATGGCAGTCTGTTGATTCTGGTATGAGCACCCGTGTGTGTGTGTGTGTGTGTGTGTGTGTGTGTGTGTGTGTGGTGTGTGTGTATGGGGAGTGTGTGTATGGTGTGTGTGTGTGTGTGTGTGTGACTGGGATGTGTGTTCATGGCAGTCTGTTGATTCTGGTATGAGCACCCATGTGTGTGTGTGTGTGTGTGTGTGTGTGTGTGTGTGTGTGTGCATGCGTGCGTGCATCTGCATTCTCTCTGGAGCTACTCCTCTAGGCCAGGGAGGGGGTACATAGTAGAGGCCCAAGAGAGTAGGGGGTGCACATTGGAGGGCCAGATTGGGAACTAGAATTTATCATTTTCCAGTGCTTTCCTTGATCTGCTTTTCTTCCCCTTCTTCCTTGCTCTCTCACCCTAGTCTTGGCCTGGAGGTATATGGGGGAAGAGAAGACCCTAAAAAGGCTTTGTGACCAATGGCCCTGCCAAATTTGGGGGCCAGGCACGGCCGGGCTTGTCCAAGAGTCAAAGAAGTGAGAAGTTGGGCAGCACAGAGAGAGATGTTACAGTTCCTGGAACAGAGCTCCCTTTTTTTTCCTTGTTCTTTTTTCCTGGCTTGGAAATAATAGGTCTTCAATCTGAGATTAGGAGAAAAGGAAACAACTAGAAAAAGGAACCAGTTTGAACAAAGACAAGTTGCTGGATGTGAACAACACCCACTGTTGCGCTCGAGAGTTCTTACTAGATGTGCTTCTGCGTGCTGGGGTGGGGTTGGGGGTTGGGCAGGGAGCACTGGGGACTTCAGGTTCCCTGTCAGGCCATGCCGAGGGGGAGGCAGGACAGCAGGCCAGGTGAAAGGTGGGCTCTAGAGGCCGGCAGACCGGGGTCCAAGCCCACTTCTGGTATTTCCTAGCAGACTTCACCTCGCTGAGTCTCGGTTTCCTCTCCGGTAATCTATAGGTTGTGAGGACCAAATGAGAAATAAATATACAGTGTTTGACACAGTGCCTGTTGCATGGTCAACATAAATTATATGTATACAGGGCTCTGTTCTTTCCATATATCACAATTACAGGGGTGAAGATGAGGAGATTTTCAGAGAGATACATCTTAGCTGTCTGCAGAAGTAACCTCTTTATCGAAAGACCCCAGCAGGGATGTCAACCTGGTTGAGACTGGGGTGGGTTTTCCTCTGGGGGCTGGTGCCTGTGCTTTATTTGTACACAAAATGTATGTGTGTGCACATGTGTGTGTGGCATGGGGTTTAGGAGGCAATGAGGAAACATGTTGCCCCACCCCAGCAAAGGCACCGAAGAAGCAGAAGCACTAAGGCAGATGAGGAGGGAAGATAAAGTAAGAATGTGGCCCAAGAATATCTCCAGACTACCCCGGGCTGTGGCTCCATGTGTGTCATGTCAGGTTGTTAAGAAATTCAGAGGTGTTGGGACTGTGGTTAGAGATCTGTTTCGTGGAGGTCCCAGTGCTGTGCTCACCTGGAAGCCACTGCCTTGTTTGTTCTTTCATTCACCATCCGCCCATTCATTTGATGGTCATGGGGCACCTAGTGTGTGTGCCATTCAGTCATGGCAGGTTCGGGCCTATAGAGAAAGAAACTGTTGAGATTGAACCTGGAGAAGAGAACTCTAAGGGGGAGCCCCAAAATAACCAAGTCTAGAGAGGCTTTTATATGACTCCATCTTGCCTATGAAGCAGACAAATTGTATGTTCAAACCGCAGCAGGAAGGATTCGGGCTAGATTTGAATTCAACAAATATTTGGCACTGGTGGTTAAAGAAAAAGCTTCCTGACATGGTTAGGCATAGTCAGAAGCCCCATTTGTTGGGATCCGGCATGCCTGGGGCAAGCGGTGGCGTAGGTGACCTCTTGAGGACCCCCCCCCACACACACACCACCCAGGGAACCTAGAATGTTCCACCGGCTTGGTTGATGACTTACTCTAAGACCTTGGGCAGATGACTAAGCATTAATGAGCCTCAGTTTCCCTCTCTGTTAAATGGTGATGAGAGTGTTTCCTTCCAGTTCCTCCCTGCCTTCCAGGGTTTGGGAACGGCAAGGGGCCCACCTCTGTAAGGTTGCTTGGATTTCTGAAGAAGAGGCCCTGATCTTTTCACTCCAGGGAGTTCCTGTGAAGATAGTCTGAGCTGACTTCCCTGGCTACACCCACACTCTACCCCAAGTCCATGTGCTTCCTTCGCTGCCCACGATTTCCAGAGCACAATCTGGGGTCACTCTCCGTGCCCCTCATCCCCAGCCCTGCCCAGCCTGTGTGCCCTGTAAGAGCTAATTCTCCTGGAGATGCCAAGTGACTTCCCTCCTCCATCTATGCTGGTGTTGTTCCCCTGTCTGGAATGCTTTTCCCAATCTCCTCGTAATGTATTCCATTCTGTCCTGATTGTTTCAAGCCCATTGGTTTCTGGCCAGTCCTGCTCCCATTGGAGGTTCAGTTTTCTCCCCTTCTCCATCCTCCATAGCTTGCCTCCAGCAGTGTGCCTCTCTGTGCTTGCTTTGGCTATCCCGATTCTTTTGGCACTCGGTGTCTGCCACATGATCTGCCGTAGGGGCTTAACAGTGTTGGTGGAAGGAAGGACTATCAGGGCTGGACCTGGGAGTAGCAGGAGCCTAAGCAACGGTGGAGAGGGAGAAAGGATGCCAAGAGGTCAAGGGCTAGTTCTTGGGGCCAGAGAGAAAGATTGGAAGAGGCATGCAGGTGACCCTTGCGGCCAGTGCCTCCTGCCATCTGGCCATCCAGTGACCTGTTGCTCTTTGGGTTGGTCAGGAAAGCCAGAGCTTTGGTGAGAAGGAGACACTTTGGGAGACCAAGGGGCATTTGCTCAGGGCTGCCTCAGCCGCAAGTCATCTTGGATCCAAGTTGGACGAGTTTGCATGTCCCCAGGCCAGTACTAGGATTAGGACAGAGGCTATTGCAGAGGCCGCCTGCAGCTGGACTGAGCTGCCAAGGAGACAGCTCTTCTCTTAGGGGTCTGGGTGACAGCCTGTTTCCAACTGCTCTTTGGCTTCACCAGCTCCCCTGCCACCTCCAATTCCCATAGGGGAAGGGGGTGGGGGGATGACCCCAGTCTAGACATTGAACTGGTGATACATAACAGGAGTGGTCCAGCAGGGCTTTCTGGAGGGGGTGCTTATTTATGAAAGCCTCCCTTCCCTGGTCAACCTCCCATGAGAAGCTTCCCGAGGAGGGGGAGGGGCTGCAGCATCTGACCAGATGTGGAGGTCACAGAGGGAGTCCAGCCCCCTGCTGATGGTCCCCTTCTGGGACACTGTCCCTGGGCTGGTGGGAGAGGGAGGGCCTACCCTTGGAAATGTTTTCTTCTGGCTGCAGAGGCCTGAGACCATGGCTTCCACATGTTTCTACACAGGCTTGATTGTCCTCTGAAGTGATGTGTCACATGCCGGGATGGAGCCAGAGTCCTGGCAGGAGGGGAGGAGAGGGGGCAGGCATGGGGTGAGTGATGCTGGGATTCTCGGGGAGACAGCGCAGGAGTGGTTGGAGACAGAGACAGGAACCCAGAGAGAGGAAGCCCTGCAGGAAGCCAGGCCACAGAGATCACTCATGTAGTAGGGCAGGTGAGGGCACCAGCCCCGGCTCCCCCTTCGCCCCTGACCGCAGACCCACTCAACACTCCCCCACCCCCGTCCCATCACTAGCAAGGCCCAGAACCGTAAATAGCCTGAGTCAGAGCTGGGCAGCAGCTTATGAGCTTGTTGGTTCTGTCATTAGCTGTAATAGCAGCATCTCACCCCACTGCTGGTGCCTTTCATCCGAGCCTCTCAAAGAGCTTGACAGAACAGCAAAGGGCTCTATTATCCCCAGATTACTAGTGGAGAAACCAAGGCCCAGACGAGCCTGGCGACTTTTTCAGAGTTCATGGAGGAGCTGGCAGGAGGCTGGGAGCAGGCAGGTTCTGTCCAACTTAGGAAGTAGGTTCTGGGTTCTTAGGGATCCACTTGTCTATTCTTTCTTGCATATGTTGCCAGCATTGAGCAGATAACAACAGTAATAATAGCTACAACTTCCATGCACTTACTGTGAACCAGAAGATACAGGCGCTGGTATTATTTCCACTTACAGATGAGGAAACTGAGTCACAGAAAAGTTAAGTAACTTTCAGGTCAGACAGCTAGTAAGTGTTAGCGTCAGGATTCAAACCCCAAGTGTCTGGTGCCAGAGTCTTTTTTTTTTTTTTTTTTTTAGAGAGAGAGAGGAAGGGAGAGAAAGATAGAAACGTTGATGTAAGAGAGAAACATTGATCAGCTGCCTCCTGCACGCCCCCTACCAGGGATCAAGTCTGCAACCTGGGCATGTGCCCTGACCAGGAATTGAACCAGGACCTCTCAGTCCATGGGACGACGCTCAATCCACTGAGCCACACTGGCTGGGCTGGTGCCAGAGCTTTAACCTCAAAATAGCATTACCATTCTGGCCCATACCGAGGGCAGACCGCTGTGCCTCAGCTCTCAGGAGAGGCGAGCCCCCGTCCCCTCTCTCTCTCCCACCTTGGGGAAAATTGGGCTAGGGACTGACATCCCAGGAGCCTTGGCCTGGACCTTGCTCATAGGGACATTGTGGAGAAGATTCCTGATTTGACATATTTCCAGGTAATCAGAGCCTGGGACCCAGGAGAAGGGGTGCAGCATCACTAACCCCTGCTCCCTTTTAACTCATGCCAGCTGTCCAGGAGCTGGGCAGGGGGGTGCTAGCGCTACCTGGGGCAGTGGCTAGCACAGTGAGTGCATTCCTCCATGAGAGCCCACCCCCTCTCCTTGCAAGACAGGGAGAAGGTCTTTGTCTCTGTCTCCAAGCCCACACCCTGTCATCTGTGATGGCCCCCTTATTCTCACTGATGTGCATGGCCCAGGCCCAGCCACGACGGCTTCTTTTTTTCCCTCCCAGTTTTATTCACTTAAGCAGCTTAATAATAACCCACAACCTTCGGACCAACCAGTTTTATTCACTTAATGTTTTCCCATTCTTTTGGTATTTTTGTGCATAATTTTTTTATTGAGGTAACATTGGTTAATAATATTACATACATTTCAGGTATACAACATTATAATTTGATATCTGTATATTCAATTGCATATCCAACACCCAAAGTCTACTTTCGTTACCTTATGTTTGATCCCCCCTACCTATTTACCCACAACCCTCCCCCACCCAGGTCTGCCCTATAACATTTCTGGGGATGAGTGATAGACAGGTAAAAGCTAGCTTGGGGATCTGGTTCTGCCATAGCTAAACGGGGTCTGGGGCAAGTCACTTAAGCCCTCTGATGGGCCTCAGTTCCCTCACCTGTGAAATGAGGATGTTAATCCAGTGCTGAGTCTCCCAGGGCCTGGCTTCTTGGTTCTAAGATGCCCAGAAGGGAAAATCTCTTGAGAGATGCCCGGGCACCTCGCAGACGTGAGTGGTGGGCAGGGGAGGCAGGAAATGCAGGGAAATCGTGCCAGGCAAGGCCACTGCCATTTCTGTGCATGTGTCTACTTCATCTATTTGTAACTTTCTGAAAAGTTTGTGGTTTGGGGATTTTTATTTTTTGGTCATTTTTTCCATATTTGGTCATGGCCTGGAGCAATGATTTTTGGAAACATAGAATAACCCCTCCCCCCCACCTTAGCTGTTTGTGAGTATTGCAGACACCCACAAAAAAGTATCCTTTTTCCATTTAGAAAAACACACACAATATAGTTATGTTTTCTTTTTCAGCTCATGTAACTCCCAGACAACTCCAAAGACTTCAGACTTGGCGAGTAATTAATCCTTAATGAAGGGACTGTACAGTTTGTGCTGTGAAAAAGAGAGGTTTCAAATTCAGAAAATTATTGATGCTTGAAAAGGCCAGCATTCTTTTCTATTTGCTGGCCCTCGGCCCTATATAGCAACCCCTCCTAAGAAAGCCAGAGTGAACCCCGCGTCTCAAACTGGAGCTCACGACGGAGTGATTTGGGGGTGAGGTGGCCACACTGTGCTTGAAGATGCTAACTGTTTCCTGTCCCACTCGGGGTGGGCTTTGCCTATTTCACAGACTGAAAGACTGAGGCTGGACAAAGTGGAAATCGGGCCTTGCACTGCTTTGTAAGATGAAGCATACTGGTCTTCGGGAAGTTCCAGGAGGTACCTATAGTGTAGAGCAGTCACTGGTTCTGGAGTCCCAGGACCCCCGTGGGGAGATCCAGGAGGGCTGGCCCCTGAAGAATGAAGTGACGCTGGTTCGAGCACCCATGGGAGATGGAGGGCTCGCCCTTAGATGAGAAAGGGCACCCTCTCCCATAGGGCCACACGGCCTGGGCTCCATCCCGCAGAAACCAGCGTTTGGGGCCTCTCTTCTATCATGTACCCTCTCCCCCAAATCCCTCTTGGCTTCTTTCAAACTCTTTTAATCCTGCTTAATCCAACCTGGAAGAGGGCACGTCATCTTTCAGTTGCTCCTCTTCCCTCTGACATCTGTACATCAGCACCTACAGCTCTTGACAGTGAGAGCCTCAAGCCGGGAAACAGGCTGTCTTCACTCCCCAAATCAAGACAGAGATTGGAGCTGCGTGTTTTTAGGGGGTGGAATGGGTGGGGCAGTGTGGAAAGAACAGTGGAAGCCTGATGCCTGAGATCTAAGTTTACTAGATCCACTTCTTGCTTCCTAAATGCCCCTGGCAGACCTCTCCTCTCCTTCTTGGCTCCGTACCTGGAGAGCAGGTGGGTGGGGCTGCCTCCTCTCCAACGGCTCCTTTCAGCGCCAGGGATCTGACTTGGTGTGTGAATGTGCATGTATACACATACACATGTACACACACACACACCAGGGTTTTGATTGAGGCATGGTGACCAGCTAGTTCCCATCTCCATGGGACAAGAGAATACATTAATTCTGGGGTGGACCAAAGCCAGACATGAGGAG
Organism: Tadarida brasiliensis; assembly: GCA_030848825.1. Classification (NCBI taxonomy): domain Eukaryota; kingdom Metazoa; phylum Chordata; class Mammalia; order Chiroptera; family Molossidae; genus Tadarida; species Tadarida brasiliensis. The sequence goes on along the minus strand of CM061259.1, from coordinate 91,677,827 downwards.
CCACTTGGCCAATCACAAGAGTCCTGCAGTTGGGGAGATGACCAAGGGAGGCACGTGAGCAGGGGCACGGAAAGAAAGACCTTGAGAAGACCCTGCCAGCTGGAAGGGTAGAGAATGGACTAGCCAATGCTAGGATGTCATTTTCTCACATCTGGTTCCACATCTGGAGCCAGCCAATTGCTTATTTCAAAGTGCTGATGAGGCCTGCCCTGATTGCCTCAGGGAGCGGGCTGTGTGGTGGCACTGTCTTCCAGACCCTGTCGTCCTCACCAGATGGTAGCCCATTTTCAGCTGTGGTTCTCTGCTCTGGACACACCCACTGTCATGAAGCTGGGGAGGGGTTTGGGGCAGCTTCCTGGAGTGAAGCCTTGCCTTAGACCCGTTGTCAGGCACTAGAGCCTGCCTGCATTTCCATGTCTTACTGGGCAGCTGTTGGCCTCCCGCCTACCCCATTGCCTTGCCTCCGGAAACCTCCACATCCTGCCATTGGGGGTTCTGGTGCTTGCTGTCCAGCAGCTACATGAGCCCTGCTCCCAGCTCATAGCTCTTGCCTGGGGAAAGCGGAGTGGGTACATGTCAGGAGAGGCACTCGACTCCCACTCTCCAACCTGGGTCCCAGCTCTGGCCCCTCCAGAACCTCAGATCCTCCTCCTCAGCTTCAAAGAGGAAGGAGCAGAAACTAGCACCCAACCCCTTCGGGAAGCCTGTGCTGAGGACCATGGCAGATGCTTGAGAGGCAACAGCCAGATCCTACCCTCAAGGATCTTAGAGTCTTGAGAATGGGAAGGGCCCTCTGAGATCTGGAGCCCTTAAAGGGAAGTCACAGTCATGTACTTCATGAATGGTGCTGCCTGGAAGTGCAAAAGTCAGAGACGAGAGAGAACACTGTGAGTTGGGGGAGAGTCAGGGAAGGCTTCCTGGAGGAGGTGCTAACTGGTCAGGGCAGGGACAGCCTGGAACCTGACATCTTCAGGTCCCTGATTACTGCAATATGTGTTCGGAAAGGGCGACTGGGTGACTTCCAGGATTGATAGTGATTCCCAGAAACTGGAGAGAGAGAGAAATGGACAGAGAAGGCACAGTGGTTGGGGTGGGGAGTTGCTGAGAGACACGTTTGTTTCTTGTTCTTTGTGGTTTAGGACCCCTTCTTCAGCCTGCACAGCCAGCTCTGCAATGGGGTCCAGCCTTCCTCTCTGTCTCAGCATCTGCTTCCTCCTTTGGGTACCTGTTCTTTCACCTGCATTCTCATGTGTGGTAGGCAGATAGACAGGTGGCACGGTTCTCAATTTACAGCAGAAGAAACTGAGTATTAGGACATATGAGTGGTTTGTCCCCAGGCTGCCTGTGGCTGGGTGCTGGTCCAGGTTTGCCCCCCTCTCTGGAGTGCAGAGCGCTCCTCTGACACCACCTGGCCCCACACACGCGCTCAGCTCTTGCTCTGTGCACAATCTGGTGTGGTCCATGGTCTGCCCTCAAGGAGCATTGAATAGATATCTACTTATTTATAGTCTGCCTCATTTAAAAGGCATGTGAGAAGGCACCAGGTTTTACATCTCCTGAGAGACAAGTCTGACAGATGTGAAACAGTTAAAAATAGTTCCAGACGTGTATGTTAAGGGCCAAAGTGAACAGCACAGCCCCTCCCATGATTCCCCATTGCCCACAGGACTCGGCCCCAGCATCAGTCCAGCTTACGCAGCCTTTCCAGATCTCACTCCTGCCAAACCTCGCTAGCCTCAGCATTCACCATCCCTCCTCACAGTTCATTCTTTTTTTTAATGTTTTTTAAAAATGTATCTTTATTGTTGAAAGTATTACAGATGTTCCCCCATTGACCCGCCTCCTCCCCACTCCCCGCCCCCCAGTTCATTATTAACCCTACTGAGCTCATTGTAGTTTCCAAATCCATCACCTTCCCTCTCCCCTCATGCTGTTCCTGCTATTTTTGACCCCTCTCCCTCTCTTTACCTTTCAGCTTTCAGACGCCCACTTGTTTATCACCTCCTCCAAGAAGCCTTCCTTGATCCTCAGTGCTGGTCTTACCTCTGTGCTCCCATGATGCTCTGTGCATAGGATTTTTGAACCCAGCACTCACATGCCCTCCTGTGACTGCCTTTTGCTTGTTTGATTCCCTTTAGACTATAAACTCTTTGAGAGCAGGACAGTAACTGTCTCATTCCCTGTATCCTCCTCGCTCACTAGCATCATGTAGGGCACCTGACACATATTGTTTGAACAGAAGTGAGCTGAGCTGGTAAATGCAAGAAGCAGGTTGATGGCAATCCTGGGTGGGCAGACAGGGAGCCGATGCTGTATAGAGAAGGTGGAACTTGGCCTCAGATGGGACGGGGAATGAATAGAACAGTAATAACCATGCAAATAGCTAACGTTACTCTGTGCCAGGCTCTGTTCCAAGCACTTTCTAATTTTATCCTTACAAAAACCCTATGAGGTAGGCATTATTACCCTCCCAATTTTACAGATGAGTGGAATGTAAAAGGGGACTAATAATGAGTTGGTAGAGATGGAAAAGGCATTTTATGTTAAGAAAACTGTGAGCAAAGATTCAGAGGGACTTGGCAGAAAATGCACAAGGACCTTTGCGGAGAGTAGCCGAGTGGAGGGTTTGGTTTAGGGAACCATGGGAGTGAAAACGGACGAGGTTCAAGGGGGCTAAATCACAGAGAATCTTTAAAATTGGGCTCAGAAGTTTGTCTTAATTTAGGCATTAGGAAGCCATTGCCACTTTCTCAGCAAGAGATTGGTGGGGTCAGATTTAGCCAGGGTGTTGATAAGTGAAATAGGAGGGGAAAAACAGGCAAGACGGTCAGAAGGAAGGTACTGACTTAACACAACTTCTTCCCATCTCTGTTCCTCCAGCCATTTCAATTCTTCCCTTTCATCACTGCCCACTATAGGTGCTGACCTGGGTGGCCTGGTGACCCCAGGGCTGGACAGCAGCTGCAGGTCTCCGGGCCCCAGCCTGCTCCTCTGTGGCTTGGCTGAGGCTGGCTGCTCAGGGCCGTGACCGTGACCTGGGCTGGGCTGGATTTCTCCTCCACGGTCACTTTTGCTAATGAGAAGCAGTTGTGTTTGCCTCAAACTTGTAGGAGGTATTGGGAGAGAACAGACAGCTCAGCCCCTTGCTGGCTTCTGCGTGTCTCCCACCCCTTTCTGGGTCCCATTCTTCATCAGCTTCCAGCTACACCTCCCCTTCCTTCCCAGTGAGCAGTCCACCTGCCCTCAACCTTGGCCCATTCTTTCTGGCTCTCTTTGGGTTTCCAGCGCAGAGAAGCTGCCTGGGGTGGGGGTGGGGTTCCCCAAATGCCTATAAGCCCATTGTTGAGGATCCCTTTCACAGCTTCCTCCTGCTACATACCCCTCTTTCTTCTCTTTCTCCCTATTGTCAGAATAAGGGCTTGAGGTCCTGGTTCTCATGTGATTTTTCTTTTGTTCTTCCTTTGTTTCTCCCTCTCTGCCTCAGCTTCTCAGGGCCTGACACCCTCCTGTGCTGTCCTCTTCTCATCATCTACTCAAATCCCTCTTATATTTCGGGACACCCTATCCTTCAGGAAGCCTGCTGTGACCACCCCACCCTGTCAATGTTCCCGAAAAAGCTAGCTGGAGCCAGGCCCAGTGCCCCCAGGTAGTCAGGCTGCCGGCCCTGATATCTTGGCTTTGCATCTTTGTGGCTTGCCTGACTAGTTCTCTCGGGATGGGGGTAGGGGTGGGAGTGGGGACAGTGGAGAGGGGAGAATTAGACAGACATTCTAGTGCTTTCCCTGCTGGAAGCATCCAGAATGCCTAGTTTCAGGAAGGTCAAGGAAAGGGGCCCAGAGTTGTTTGCTGGCTCACTTCTAGCTCTTCCCAGACTCAGGCACCCCTTCCCCGCCAGGCCCATTAACCCTTTAACCTCAGTCACAAAGGCTCTTATTGGCCATGTCCACGTCTTTGAGCTTCAGTAGCTCTCTCTGCAGGGTGGGAGACACCTCTCCCAGCTCAGCCCCCAACTCTTCCCAAGCACACGCACTGCTAGGGCCCAAGATTAAGTGCTTGCCCGGACTCTCCCTGGCTCACCCCTACCCCAGAAAGTGTCAGAGGCCCATTGGCAACGCTCAGGGCCTTGCTCTTTCCTCTTCTCTCTTAATTTTGTGGCGATGCTGTTGATGGTGCACATAGTCCAGAGTAATATGTTCAGGATTAGGCTGCACAATGAGGTTATGACTCCCTCCTGTGCAGCCCCCACCCAGGGGAGCTTGCCCTACATCTGGCCGGCGCACATCTGGCTGAGGCTCACAGCTGGCCAGATGTTGCATCCTTCTGAACCCAGGCTGCAGCCTTCTCTGCGCGTGCACACACACACACACACACACACACACACACACACACACACGCTACCCCCCTCTATTTGGAGCACGGGATCACTGCAGTCATCAGGCTCTCCAAGGGGAGCTCCTGCACCGTAGTGGGGCAGGCAGGCTGTTGGGACACATCAGCAGAGGTATGTAAATATCATATTCCCTGCTTACAGCTTGGACAGGCCAATGGGAAGGACCCACTTGAAACCGGGCTCTGAATCTGGAGCCTACGTGACCTCCCCCAACAACTCCCCCAGGGGCCGGCTGCTTTTAACAAGTTTCTCCTTCACTTCTTTTTAGGTGCTCAGGGCCCTGAGACACAAAAACTCTTCTGCCTCATGCTGAGGCCCCCCTCCCCCCCCCGCACCCTTCTGCGGCCCACCAACCTTCTTCCCACCTTGTCTCATTTTCCTCTCTCCCACCTTTTATAGTCCACAGTTTGCACAGTTGAAACAACCAAAGGTACGTCAGCTGAGCCCTGGTCCCTCAAGTAATCGAGAGATGATCTGCCCAATTTGTTTGCCCATTGGTGTTGGCAGAGGCTGGGTAGGGGCTCGGGGTAGGGAAAGGAAACCAGCATTTATTAGGTGCCAACTATGTGTCAGGCTCTGAGCTAGGTGCTTTAAATATATTATCTTGGTTAATCCTTGCTACCACCCTGCAAGGTAAATATTATTATCTTTGTTTTACAAATGAGGAAGGTGTGGCTCACAAAGGTTAAATCTGTTGCCCAAGGTTACACAGCTAGGAAAAGGCAGAGCCAGAACTCTAAGCTGTTCCGACTATAAATTATATGCCCTTATGCCATGCTGTCTCCCTGGCAACTTAGCTGGTGAATGCCTCCATGCATCCAGGGATCCTTCCTGCCACTGTACTTTGCAGAGACCCTGAGGCTATGAACTTTGGCCTTCCTGCCAGGCCAGGAAGGAATGCCAGGCTGAGCCAGGGAGCTGGTATACAGCAGGAGGATGCTGGGCTGAGATTTTCTGCCTGGTTGGTCAAGGGCCTGGGGACTGAGGTCTCAGAAACACAATTAGGAGTTGAGAAAATGGGGTGGTGTAGGATGAAAGGCAGGCAGAAGGGCATCTGTGGGGAACTTGGGAGCTTTCAATGGCTGTGGGGCAGAAGGAACTTCATTAGAGGGAAAGAGGAGAGCCACAGAGACCAGCCTGCTATTGTTGCCTTATCATTCCATCAGCCCTCCAAAGGACTCCTAGCAGATTGAACATTCCAGCGGCATTCCCAGGGCCCATCTTCCTGACCACAGAATATAGCACCCTAGAGCGCCAGCAGGGGGTGGACAGGCGCCCTCCAGACTGACCATGACTAACTAGGTCCCCATGGCAGTTCTAGTTCTTGGCTGCTTATCCCAGTACATAGCCACAGGCGTACCCACAGACACACAAACACTGCCTCAAACAAAACTGTCACTGTAGAGATGAAAGTGAAGCACAATGAAGGTGACTTGTCCAAGGTCACATAGCCAGAAAATGTATGTTACCCTTCTCAGTCTGTATCCAGAGCTCAGCCCACCATAGGGAGGCAGCAGGGGGCAGTGGGGACAGACAGGCTCAGGCTCATCCAGACTAGATGGAAAGCCCAGCTCCATCTCTTCTCTGTGCCATGACTCGACATTTTGGAGCCACGGTTTCCTCTTCAGCGAACTTGCAGGTTCGCAGTGAGAGTAGAGACAACATAGCAGATGCCCAATAGATGGCAGTTGTTGCTGGCAGCAGCAGCCAGGATGTTCACTGGATTAGTAGTTGGGAAGCCCCTGCGGTGGTGCCTGGGACGGGCTGGAATGGTGGCAGTGACAAAGTGATGGTAACAATGATTTGTGAAGTGGATCTCTGGGGGACAAGTGGGGTCTGTTGAGTTTGGGTCTCTCAGGAAGTCCAGAGCTGAACTTGTTTCCCCCACTGGAAGGGTTGGCATGGGGGAGTGGGGGCTGAGGTTGGACATGCCCAGACATCAAGTGTCGTGAGACTGTGTAGACCCTGGTTCAATCCCGGCTGTAGAATATTTGCCCCAGGCATCTGCCTGGGGACGTCCAAGACCACCCCTCAGGTCCCAGGGCAGAGTAGGTCACAGCACAGCTTTGGGACCAGCATCTTCCTAAAGAGGGAGGCATGAGAAGGTGCGCATAGGTTTCAGTAAAAGGAGAGCTTTTGCTCTCTCTCTCTCTCTCTCAGCATCGAGGATTTTCTACTTAGAAGCTAAATGTTCTACAAAAGGCATATCCTACCCCTGGGTGTGAGGGAAGTACTGGACCCTCTGGTGCTGCGTTCCAGCTCCCAAGGGATGGGGAAACTCTCCAGCTCTCCCCTTGGGTCGGTCACGAAGGGTCAGCCAGTCAGGGACAGGGCCAGCCTTGACCATCTGTGTCCCTGGTGTTGGGAGTTTGGACTCTGTGTGTGGCTCACTCCAACTGACCTTCCAGGGGACATGTTCGAAGTGTTGAAACAGCCTGGCTCAAAGGCAGCTCTGCCCTGGGGAGCCTTAAATTCTTTTTCTACTAATGATCCTTTGAAATAATCCTTTGAATCAGTTTCCCCTAGGAAGAGTCTGGAACATCACTTTCTCAACAAATTTTCACTTGTCTCGGTCGCAGATGCGCCAGTCCTATAGCAGCAACTTGCTATTTAGACAGAAGCAGGAGCCATGCAAGGAATGTAGTAATTCCAGCTGCTTTTTGGAGACTTCACCCCATGACCAGCCCCTGCCCTGGCTTTGAGGTTGTCGGTTACTTTTCTTTTTTTGAATCCAAAACCGAGGTGGGCAGAGCTTTTGTAGGGGAAGCTGGTGAAAGTTAACACCTAGCCATGGCCAGACATTCAGCTGGGCCCCCTGTAGAAACCACCACGTCTGTGGAAACCTGAGAGATGTGGCTTTCGAGGGCTTGAGAAAGCTCTCTGCACCAAATAGCAGCCACACTGGGGTTGTTTTGATCTAAGATGCTCTTCTTAAATAAAATGTAAATTCCCTAGTTAAAATAAAATAGAAGCAGAGAAGAAAGAAATAGCAAAGAAGCCTGGCAAGAGAAAGATCAACATGTTTATAATGATTGTCATTAGGTGGTGGAAGTTCTAGTAATTTTTATGTCTTATTTGTATTTATCCGTGAACTACTTTTGAAATAAGGAAAAAATTTAATTCAAATTTCCCTTAAAGGAAGATCACTCATTTGTGCTTCAATAAAAACTAGCTCTGAGTCCTTTCTTAAGGGAAGGATGTGCTAGGGGGAAGGAAATCATCTCTTGTTCCTCACTGAAATGTCTACATTATGAATCTTTGGGGAATCCTATTGATAGAGACTTGAGTGATCTGGTCTTGGGAACCTCAGGGTCATCAAGGCTCGAAGACTTTGGTAGTTATTGGGAGACTGCTGCCCTTGGCTGCTGAACTTGCCTGTACTGAGGGAATCTTGACTCTTGCCTCTGTCTTATCCCCCATGTTCAATCTGAAACCAGGTCCTATATCTTTTAAAATATGTTTTTATTGATAATTCAGAGAGAGAGGAAGGGAAAGAGAGATAGAAACATCAATGTGAGAGAGAAACATCGATTGGCTGCCTCCTGCACGGCCCCCACCAGGGATTGAGCCTGAAATCCGGACATGTGCCCTGACCAGGAATTGAACCAGGACCTCTGAGTCCATGGGACAATGCTCAATCTGCTGAGCCACACCAGCCGGGCAAGAAACCAGGTTCTATATATTCCACCTCCTAAGCATCTCTTTAATTTGACCAGTTCCTTTCATCCTCACTGTCATCCCCTTTATGTCACCTGAAATTACTGCAACAGCCTGCTAACTGGTCTACTCCAGTCCTGCATTTATTCTCCACAGTCAGAGTAAATCTTAATATGCAGATATGACCTTATGGTTATATACTGCTTAAAACCATTCAGTAGCTTCCCATAACATTCAGGATAAAGGCCAGGCTCCTTAGTATGCAGGTTGGCGATAAAGATTAGAGACAACATAGCAGGTGCCCAGTAAATGAAAGCTGTTATTGCCCAGGATATTGGCGGGGCCAGTAGTCAGGATATGGGCTGGGATGGGGCTGAGATGGGGGGCGGAATGGTGACGGTGATAATCAAAGTGATGTAACAACAATTTGTGAAGTGGGTCTGTGTTTGGAGGACAAGGGGTCTGTTCAGGTTAGGTCTCTTAGGAAGTCCAGAGTTGAACTTCTTTCCCATTGATAGAAGGGTTGATAAGTGGAGGCCCTGAGGTTGGATGTGACCAGATATCAGAGGCAATGAGATTATGTGGACCCTGGTCCAATCTTGACTATGAAGAGTATTTACCCCCAGGAAAGGAGCCTTATACTGCCTTATTTGGTAGGTCCCAGCAAACTTTATTGAGATAAAGTACCATACAATTCATACTTTAAAGTTTTTATGGTTTTTAATAAGGTCACAGAGTTGTGCAACTATCACTACAATCGATTTAGAGTGTTTTTATCATTCCAAAAAGAACCTCTGTACTCTTTAGCCTTTTATCACCCTCATCACCCTCAGCCCTAGGCAACTACCTATCTACTTTCTGTCTTTATGGATTTGCGTATTTTGGACATTCCATATACATGGAATTATGCAATATGTGGTCTTCTGTGACTGGTTTCTGTCACTTAGCATAATGTTTTCCAAAGGTCATTTGTGTTGTAGCATGCATTAGTATTTTGCTCCTTTTTATTGCCAGTGAATTTCCATTTTATGTATATATGTGTATATATACCCCACATTTTATTTATCTGTTCATCAGTTGATGGACATTTGGGTTGTTTCTACCTTTTAGCTATTATGAATAATGTTTCTATGAACATTTGTGTATGTATTTTTGTATGGACATGTGTTTTCATTTCTCTTGAGTGTATATCTACCTGGCAGTGGGATTGGTGGGTCATATGGTATCTCTATGTTTAAACTTTTGGGGAACTACCAGACTGTGTTCCAAAGCAGCCTAGCCATTTTGCATTCCCAGCAGCAGTGTATGGGAGTTTCAATTTCTTCACATCTTCATCAACACATGTTATTACCTGTCTTTTGTATTCTAGCCATCCTAGTAGGTGTGAAATGGTGTCTCATGATTTTGATTTGCATTTTCTTAATGACTAATGATGTTGAACATCTTTTCATGTGCCTATTGGCCATTTGTGTATCTTCTTTGCAAAATGTTTATTTGTGTCCTTTGTCCATTTTTTAATCAAGGTGTTTGTTGTTATTGTTGAATTTTCCTTTCCCCATTTTAAAATTGAGTAGCTTATCTTTTCATTATTGAGTTGTAAGCATTCTTTATATATTTGGGGAATATTGCCATCTTAACAACATTACATTTTCTGATTTATGAGCATAAGATGTTTCCATTATTTAGATCTTCTTTAATTTCTTTCAACAAAGTAGTTTGTAATCTTGAGAGTTTAAGTTCTGCACATCATTTGTTAAATATATTCTTAGATATTTTATTCTTTATGATGCTATTATAAATGAAATTATTTTCTTAATTTCATTTTTTGATTGTTTATTACAACCGAATAGAAATGCAATTGATATATATATATTCTAACAAATATGTATCTATATACATGGATAGATATGTATCTTGTATCCTGTAAACTTGCTGAACTTGTTTATGAATTCTAATAGTGGGTTCCTTAGGATTTTCTATATACAAAGTCATGTCATCTATAAATAGAGATAGTTTTACTTCTTCCTCTTTATTTTACATATCTTTTATAATTTTCTTGCCTATATGTTTTTTTATGGTTGAAAGAGAACAATATTTTGACATGTGAAAATTTTATGAAATTCACATTTTAGTGTCCATAAAGTTTTTAGGAATGCATAGCCATACCCGTTTGTTTACATATTGTCTATGGCTGTGTTTGCTCTACAGTAGCGGAGTTGAGTAGTTGCAATAAAGACCATATATGACACTGTCATCACTGTGCACTGCTACACTACAAATCACAGTGGTGCACTTATAACTTGACAGTGTTTTAAGCAATATGCGTATCATTGTGGCGTTTTATTTTGTTGTTATCACTGAACACTTATCATGTCAAAACAAGAAAAGAAGAAAAAGTGGACTTTGAATGTCATACTTTATTTAAGATTTTTAAAATAGATTTTTATTAGAGAGAGAGAAACATCAATGTGAGAGCAAAACATCAATTGGCTATCTCCTGCACTCCCCCTACCAGGGACCAAGCCTGCAACCGGGCGTGTGTCCTGACTGGGAATCAAACCCGCAATCTTTCAGTTCATGGGATGACACCCAAACAACTAAGTCACACTGGCCAGGGCTTGAATGTCATACTTTTGAGACCATGGTAGGCTGTGGGTTATTTTATTGTCAAATTAAATGACAAAGAATTGTTTATTACTCAATGATATGATAGCTATGCTAAAAGAACACAATATAGCCCAGCCAGTGTGGCTCTGCATTGGTGGTGTCCCGTGGACTGAGAGGTTCCAGTTTGATTCCTGGTCAGAGCACATGCCCTGGTTGTGGCCTTGATCCCCAGTAGGGGGCGTGCAGGAGGTGGCCATTCATGTTTCTCTCTCACATTGCTGTTTCTAACTCTCTGTCCCTTCCTCTCTCTCTCAAAAAATCAATAAAAACATATTAAAAAAAAAAGAAAGAACACAATATACATCAACATTGCCAGACTAAATTGTTCGTCATAGTATTCACAACTCATAGGAAAGCAATGGTTAGAAAAATTAGAAAATGTAAAATGAAATATCTCATCACAGCAGGATTTCTTCACAAAAGTAAAAAATGAAAATCAGACTGCAACCAAAGTAAGTTTCTGAGTGGCTCTTTTGTTAGTAAAGCAAGGAAAACTGTTTACAAATGGCAAGTTAATTAAATAGTGTTTGATTGTAGCAACAAAAGAATATGTCCAGAGAAAATAAACTCACTTAAGACTGTTAGCCTTTCGGCAAGAATACTTGCTCAAAGAGCTGACAACATTGGAAGCAACATAAATAGTAAATAAAAAGACCAGACAAATGATTTCAAGAGGTTTTCCTTGGCTCTTGATGGGCTGACAGATGTTAGTGAGACTGGCCAGTTATCACTGTTTATTCGAGGAATCAATGCCAAGTTTGAAGGGACTGAAGAATTGCCTCTAAGAATAGTCTGTATAGACAATTGCAGGTGAGAATGGTTGAGAAAACACTAATTCAGTACAACTTGAAGTGGAATCTGCTATGATGGTTTATAATTAATAATGGCAAAAATATGCATGGAGCAGAAAAAGGCTTAGCTGGGCAAATTTATAAAACTTGTGAAAATTTAAAAGGTGTTTAAAACCTATAATAATTTATTGTATTATTCATTGGCAGGTACTTTGAGGAAAATATTTTACTCTATCGTGTTATTCAACTAGTAGTGTCAACAGTGAACTTCTCTCTCTCTCTCTCTATCTCATATATATATATGGTTTTTTGTTGTTTTTTTTTAACAGATAGAGAATATATTCTTGGAAACTTGACCATTGACAATTCTGTGAATTTTTGTCAGAAATAAGAGCTGAATATATTAACTTCTTCTACCATACAGCATATTGATGGTTTAACAGTAGTAAAGTTTCATTTTGATTTTTTGAGCTCAGAGCTGATATAGGCATTTTTCTGAATGAGAAAAACTGCCCTCCACCACTATTATCAAACCTCAGTGGCTTTGGAATTTAGCTTTTGCTGAAGACTTGATATATTTATTAATTAATTAAATCTAAAATTACAAGGCAAAACCATGCTTATTAGTGAAATTTATATTATGGTAAAATAATCTCACCTACAATAAATGTTGTTTAATGTCCAGCTGCTTCATGTACTTCCTGTGCTGTCAGAGTGAAATAAGAAGTAGGATCTCCATTCCCATAGAAATTTGAAGTTTTCTTTCTTTCTTTTTTAATGTGTTTTTATTGATTTTTAGAGAGAGAAGAAGGGAGAGGGGGAGAGAGGGAGAAACATCCATGTGACAGAGAAACATCGATCTGTTGCCTTCCATGCGCACCCCGACTGGGCATTGCACCCACAACCTGGGTGTGTGCCCCGACTGGAATCAAACCAGCAACCTTCGGTGCGTGACACGACACTCGACTAACTGAGCCACACTGGCCAGGGCAAAGGGAAGTATTTTCTAGCTCAAACTATAGCCCAATGTTGTTTTTGCAACACTGATGAAAGTGCAAAGGAAATTTTCATATTTCAAAATTCATTTAACTGTGCGACTGAGGAGCTTCCACATAACCTTCAATCGGGAGTGACTAATTTCCAATCGAATGACAGGCTAAAGGCAAATAGCAAGAGAAGAATCAGTAGAATTTTAAAAATACCTTCTAAGTGATGAATATACTCAATTAAAATCATACACTCATGGGTTGATATCAATATTTGGCAGTACTTATCTGTGTGAAAAGACATTTTCAAAGATGAAATACATAAAATCTCACTACAGATCAGTATTAACAGGTGAACATTTGCAATCAATTTTGCATCCCACTTAAGTGAAATGTTACTCCCCCTCCCACAAGGAAAAAGAACTCCATTCTTAGTAGACATGTATTATAAAGTATTCTACTCAATTATTATATTTTGGATTTAATCAATAACATTTTTGAAAATTAATTTTTTCTTTTATTATATAAGTATCTGCAATATAGCCTTGATTTTGCCTCTTGGCTCGCAAAGTCTAAAATATTTACTGTCTGACCCTTCACTGAAAAAATTTGCTGATCTCTGGCTTACAAGATGTACATGGGAGAAAGTCCAAGAATGCATGATAGAAAATAGAGTCTGCCCATTTCAGACTCCAGACTCTGCATTCTTCTTCATAGATGCTACCACTATTACATGTTCTTGGGTATCTTCTAGAGATATTTTCTGTCTGTTTGGGACATACACATATACTATATACATAGTCCTGTTTTTGTTTTTTTACTTACTATAAACTTTGAAGTTTATCCCATATGTACTAAATAGAGCTGCCTCATCTTTTTTTATTGAGATAGAATTTACTAATAAATTTTACTAATTTTAAGGATTCAATTTGAGGGTTTTTTTTTTGTTGGTTTGTTTTCTTTTTTATCCTCACCTGAGGACATTTTTTTGCATTTATCTTCAGATACAGCAGGAGGGAAGAGAGAGAGAGAAACATCGATGCGAGAGAGACATATTGAGTGGTTGTCACCCACACGACCCCAACTGGGTTGGGGACAAACTGCAACCTAGGTATGTACCCTTAGTGGGAACCAGACCCAGTACTCTCTAGTCCGCGGGCTGACACTCTAACCACTGAGCTAAACTGGCCAGGGCTCAATTTGAGTTTTGACAAATGTATGCAGACCTGTAAAACATTACCGCTGTCATGTTATAGAATATTTTTATTACCCCAAAATGTTCCTTTTTGCCCCATGCCATCACTGACATGCTTTCTGTCACTGCAAATCAAACAACTTTCTAGAATTTCATTTAAATGAAATCATAACATATGTATTCTTTTGTGTCTGGTTTCTTTTACTAAGCATAATGTTTCTGAGATGTATCCATGTTGCATGTTTTATGTTTCTTCTGCTTTATTGCTAAGTAGTATTCCATTGTATGGCTGTACCACAGGTATTTATCCATTCGCCTGTTGATGGACGTTTTGATTGTTTCCAGTTTGGAGCAATTAAAAATACTGTGAAGATTTGTGAATACAAGTCTTTGTGTGGATGTGTTTTTATTTTTCTTGGATAAATACCTAGGAGGGGCATGGCAGGGTCACATGGAGGTACATGTTTAATATTTTAAGAACCCACCAAACTGTATCATTTTATGCTTTCCCAGCAGCAATTCATTGAAGTTCCAGTTGTTTCACATCTTCCTTAACCTTTTTATGATCATTCTTTCTAATTTTGGCTGTTCGGGGGGCATATAGTGGTATCCCACTGTGGTTTTAATTTGCATTTTCCTGATGACTAGTGATGTTAAACATCTTTCCATGTGCTTATTTGCCATTGGTATCTTTTTTGGTGAAGTATCTGTTTAAATCTTTTGCCCATTTTTTGAGTTGTTTATCTTTCTATTACTTAGTTATGAGTTCTTTATATGTTCTAGACATAGTTCCTTTGTCAGATATGTTTTACACATTTTTTCCAATCTGTGGTTTGCCTTTTCATTTTCATAGCACTCACTGTTAGAAGAACAGAAGTTTTTAATTTGAAGTTCAATTAATTTTTTCTTTTATATTTCATATTTTTGAGTTCTGTTTAAGAAATCTTTGCCAAACCCAAGGTTACTAAATTTTTTTTCCTATGTTTACTTTTCAGAAGTTTTTAGTTTTAGCTCTTACATTTAGATCCGTGGTCCATTTTGAGTTAATTTTTGTACATGGTGTTAGACAAGGGTCAAGGTTCTTTTTTTTTTTTTTTTTTTTGGTATGGCTATCCAATTGTTCTAGCACCATTTGTTGAAAAGATTATATTTCCCCCCCCAAGAATTCTTTGAATTACCTTAGGACCTTTGCTAAAAATCAATTGGTCATATATATGTGGATCTATTTCTGGATACTCTATTGTGTTGTATTAATCTACATGTCTATTTTTGTGCCACTATTGCATTATCTTGATTATTATAGCTTTATCATAAGTTTGTAAGAAATTGGTTTATAAGAAATCAAATGGCAAAAGGTTTCCAACTTTTTCTTTCTTTTCAAATTTGCTTTGGCTATTCTGGGTCCACTATATTTCCATATACATTTTATTTTTAATTTCCTTTTTATTATTTTTCTTTTTATTATTGTTTTTGTTAATCCTCACCTAAGGATATTTTTCCATTGATTTTTAGATAGAGTGGAAGGGAGGGAGGGAGAGGGAGAGAGAAAAAGAGAGGGAGAGACACATCAATTGGTTGCCTCCTGCATGACCCTAACCAGGGCCGTGGATGGAGCCTGCAACCCAGGTACGTGCCCTTGACCAGGAATGGAATCTGAACCCTTTGGCCCGCAGACCTACGCTCTAACCTAACCACTGAGCCAAACTGGCCAGGGCTAATTTTATTTTTCAATTACAGTTTAAATTTAATATGATTTTGTATTAGTTTCAGATGTATAGCACAGTGGTTAGACAATCATATACTTTACAAAGTGAGTCCCCCTAATATTTGCAGTACCCATCTGGCACCCACGTAATAACTACCCGCATAGTTATTACAATATTATTGACTATATTCCCTATGCTGTACTGTACATCCCATGAGTATATTGTAACTACCAATTTGTACTTCTTAATCCCTTCACCTTTTTTACCCAGTCCCCCAAGCACCCTCCTCTCTGGTAATCATCAGTCTATTCTCTGTATCTATGAGTCTGTTTTAATTTTGTTCATTTGTTTTGTTCTTTCAATTCCACATATAAGTGAGATCATGTCCCCCATACATTTTAGAATCAGCTTGTCAATTTCTACTAAAAAGCCTGCTGGGAATTTGATTAGGATTTCACTGAATCCTTAGATCAATTTAGAGAGAATTTACATCTTAACAATATTGAGTCTTCTGATCCATGAACACAATATATCTCTCCATTTATTTAGATCTTAATTTTTCTCAGCACTGTTTCATAGTTTTCATTGTGTAATTTTATACATCTTTTGTCAAAGTTTTCCCTAAGTTTTTTTTATTTTTATGCTAGTGATCTTGTTTAAATTTCTTTTTTTAGATATTTTTTCAAATTTTTATTTTCAAACATTTCAAATTTGAAAACCAGAAAAATTTAAACAATATACATAGAGTCACCTATTGATGACACTTAGTTATATTTGTTTTCTATCTCTCTCTAAACACTCATACTCATACTCATACACACACACACACACACACACACACACACGAACTTTGCTAACCCATTTGAAAGTAATTTGCAGGCACCATATACCTCCTATGCAAGGACATTCTCCTACATGATCATAGTATCACTATCACACCCAAGAACTTTGACCTAAATATACAATATTATCTAATATTCAGTCTACACTAAAATCCACCCATTTGTCTGTGGTATTGTTTAAATTTCAATCATGTTATAGGATGTTCCCATTACCCCAAAGAGTTTACTTGTGCCCTGGGTAATCACTGATAGAATAAATATGGAAACATATTTGATTTTTGTATAATGGTGATGTATCCTACAATCTTTATTTTTAAATATGTTTTCATTGATTTTTTTAGAGAGAGAGAGAGAGAAACATTGATGTGAGAGAAAAACATAGATTGGTTGCCCCCTGCATGCCCTCTACTGGGGATCGAGCCCGCAATCCAGGCACGTTCCCTGACTGGGAATTGAACTGGGACCTCTCAGTCCATGGGATGACGCTCAATCCACTGAGCCACACTGGCAGGGATATCTACAATCTTACTAAGCTCACTTACTAATTCTGGTGGCTTTGTTGCAGATCTTTAGGATTTTCCACATACACAGTGCTGTTATTTGTGAATAAAGCCAGTTTTACTTTTCTTTTCCAACTTGTATACCGTTTTCCCTCCTGCTCTTTTGCACTGGCTAGGACCTCCAGTTTAATGTTGAATAGAAGTGATAAGAGCAGACATCCTTGCTTTATTCTTGATTTTGTTCCCAATCTTAAGGAAAAAGCATTTATCTTTCACCATCAGGTATGATGTTAGCTGTAGGTTTTTTGTAGATGCCCTTTATCAGATTGAGGAAGTTCCCATTTGTTCCTGGAAGTTTTTATCATGAATATATGTTGGATTTCATCAAATGCTGTTTCTACACGTATTGAGATGATCATTTTTTAGTTTGTTAATAGACTGAATTAGATTGATTTTCTAATGTTAAATCAGTCTTGTAATTTGAGGATAAACTTCACTTGTAGTATCCTTCAAAATATTGTTTGATTTGATTTTCTAAAAAATAATTAATAACATTTATATCTGTGTTCATGAGGGATATTGGTCTGTAGTTCTTTTTTCCTTAATGTCTTTGTTTGATTTTGATATCAGTACAATGCCAGCCTTTTAGAATGAGTTGGGAAGTATTCCCTTGTCTTCCATTTTTTGCAAGTTTGTGTAGAATTGGTATTAATATTTAGGATATCCACTTCTTGAGTAAGTTTTGATAGTTTCTTCCTTTCAAGGAAATTTTCCATTTCATCTAAGTTATTAATATACCATCATTCATGATATTCCCTATTATCCTTTTAGTGTCTGTGAGGTCTGTTGTGATGTCCCTTCTCTCATTGCTGATATTGCTAATTTGTGTCTTCTGTCCTTTTTCTTCCTGATTGGTCTGATTAGAGGTTTATCAATTGTATTGATCTTTCAAAGAACCAGCTTTTAGTTGCATTGATCTTCTCCATTATTTGTGTTCTCTTTTTCATTGATTTCTGTGCTTATCTTTATTATTTCTTTTTTTTGTTGTTTGTTTACTTTGGGTTTAACTTACTCCATTTTTTCCAGTTTTTTAAGGTGGAAGTTTAGGTCACTGACTAAGACCTTTCTTCTTTTTTCACATAAGGGTTTAATTCCATAAATTTCTACTGCTTAAGCTATATCCTACAAATTTTGATATGTCATATTTTCATTTTTATTTGATTAAAGATATTTATAATTTCCCTTGTAGATTTCTACTTTGATCCATGGATTATTTTGAAATTTATTGTTTAATTTATAAGTCTTTGGAGATTTTTCCTATATCTTTCTGTTATTGATTTCCAATTTAATTCTGCTATGATTAGAGAACATACTTTGTATGATTTAAATCTTTTACAAGTTAGTGAGAGACTTGTTTTATGGTCCACAATATGATCTAGTTTGGCAAATGTTCTGTGGGCACTTGAAATGACTATGTTCTGTTGTTCAGTGGAGTGTTCCATGAATGTTAATTAAGATTATTGGGGTTTTGTTTTAGTAGGTAGTTATTTCCAATCTTTTCCTATGACATTATTAATGAACGTCATTAATTTCTACAAGTGAAAATTGCTTGATCAAAGGATATGATACATTAAAAATTTTGGCAGATATTACCAAATATCCTTCCATATAGGTTATACCAATTTACATCCTACTAGCAATGAATGAAAGCTATCATAGCACCTATTACATGTCTTGTTTCACCCTCTGGATTCATTGTTCATCATTGTACTCCCAGCACTGGCACAAGGCCTATAAGCCTTGCCTCCCTGTTCTTCAAAATTAACTTGGCAATACTTGGCCCTTTGGGCTTCACTCTTTAAACTTGGCCCCAGCATTTTCTC
Organism: Tadarida brasiliensis; assembly: GCA_030848825.1. Classification (NCBI taxonomy): domain Eukaryota; kingdom Metazoa; phylum Chordata; class Mammalia; order Chiroptera; family Molossidae; genus Tadarida; species Tadarida brasiliensis. The sequence continues at coordinate 91,659,210 of CM061259.1, read as the reverse complement.
TGTGGCCTGGAAATAGGGGAAGGGCCTCTTCTCTACTTCTCCCCTTCATACTCTCCTCTCAAGGACCTATTCTCATCCCACCTTCTCCAGATTGACTTCCCTGATGATTGTAACCTTCAGAGATCTTGTTTATCTCTGAACTGCTACATTTAAAGTTGTACCCTACAATCTAGTACTTGATCATATCCTGTTTGTTTGCTACTGTTCATATAATTTGTATGCCTAACTAGATTATAAACTCCTTCAGGATTGGGATTATTTTTTTTCTTCTCTAGAATATCAGCAAATTGAGTTCCTTCTGTGTGACAGGTCTCGTTTTGGGCACTTCATACTATCATTTCATCTCATCTTCACAACAGCCTTGTAAGGTGGGTATCATTTTCCTTATTTTACATATGAGAAAATTGAGGATCAACAAGGTTAGATAGTGAATCCAAATTTAGCAGCTAGTGAGAATGAATGACTAGACTAGCAATTCCAACTTGGGTCCATCTGACTCAAAGCCTACGTGCCCTTGGCTTTTTACTCTAGCTGGACTTGTAACCTCTTGCTCCTGGCTGTCACTGTGTGGAACAGACCCAGATAAATTGGTTCTTTGGATGGTGTCCAATGGCCCAGCATTCTCTGCAAACATCTTCAGCCTGTCTGCTTCAGCCCAGGCCACCTTTTCCATCAGGATACACCCATGGGCTGCCACTCCCTGAACCCCTACATGGTAGCCCACAGGGCTTTTGTTGTCCCCTGGTGGGTTTTCCCCAGCCATGTTAGCCAAGTGGGGCCCTGAGCGGGCCAGCAGCAGATGGTGAGTCATGCACTTAATCATTAGAAGCAAAAGTGTGTTTTTTAGAGATGGAAAGCAGACCTCCCGCCAGGAGAAGAAACGCAAACCAAAGGGAACCTATCTCAGGAACTGAACTCTGTCTCTGAGATCTGGAGGAGTTTGGTTTTCTTTGTTGAATCATTTTCCAAATATACCCTCCACGTGGCTAAAACATAAAACATACACCATCTCTTTGCAGGGGTTCTTTAAGAAACATCTTGTTTACAGTGCCTTATAGACACGATCGCCTCTTCTCTGCTTAGCCAAGTGTTTTGGTTTACTCCAGCATCAGTAAACTGGAAGAGAAAATCTCCTTTTCAACTCACTTACCTCCCTTCCCCCAGGGAAAGCACAAGACAGCAAATCTGTAGAAGAAAGAGGCCAGTTATGCTTTAGGTCTAAGAGGGAGTAAATCGAGTCCTGATTCATAGTAGGAGAAATTTAGGAAAGGGGGAGGGTGCTATGGGAAAATGCTCTAATCCTGCCTTTGTCCTTCAAACAATCAAGGTAATATGTCAGTACAGAAGCCCTCTCTGAAGCTGAAGGGGGTGTCTTGGGTTGAGAAGTGCCATTGTGGCCCTGGCCAGTTTGGCTCAGCGGTTAGAGTGTCGGCCCATGGACCAGAGTCGTGGGTTCAATTCTGGCAAAGGGCACATACCTTGGTTGCGGTTTGGTCCCTGGCCCTGGTCAGGGTCATGCAGGAGGCAACCAATCGATGTGTCTCACATCGATGTTTCTCTCTTTCTCTCCCTCTCTCTCTCTCCCACTCTATCTGAAGATGAATGGAAAAATATCCTTGGGTGAGGATTTAAAAAAAGTGCCATTGTGTATTTAAACAAATGGGCAGTGAATGTCCCAAGTGGTGATTTTCTTCCTTTGTCCCTAATGTAGAGTCAGAATTGACTAGAACATGGAGGTGACTCCTCTCACTGACATAGTGACTCAGCTGCTGATGGGAGGGTTGACATGTGCGGGACTTGTGAGATGTCAACCCACACTGGAGGAAAGGTCTGAGGTTGGAGGGGTCTTAAGTTATAGTATCCAATCTTTTGACAAAGTGTAGAAGCAATCCTGTGGTTAAAAACATCTAGAGAAGCCCTGGCCAGTGTGGCTCAGTGGATTGGGCGTCATCCAGTGCACCAAAAGGTTGCTGGTTTGATTCCCAGTCAGGGCACATGCCCTGGTTGTGGGCTTGTGAGGGAGGCATGAGGGGGGCGTGAGGGAGGCAGCCGATTGATGTTTCGCTCACATCAGTGTTTCTCTCTCTCTCCTTCTCCCTTCCTCTCTCTCTAAAAATCAATAAAAAAAAATATTTTAAGCCCTGGCCGGTTTGGCTCAGTGGTTAGAGCGTCAGCCCGTGGACCAAAGAGTCATGGGTTCAATTCCAGTCAAGGGTATGATGGGGGTTCATCCTCGGCCCTGATGGGGGTCGTGCGGGAGGCAACCAGTCAATGTGTCTCTCTCACATTGATGTTTCTCTCTCTCTCCCTCACTCCCTCACTCCCTCCCTCTCTCCCTCCCACTCTATCTGAAGATAAATGGAAAAATATCCTCGGGTGAGGATTAAAAATATATATATTTTAAAAAACATTTAAAGAAAAACGTATAAGTAACCTCCTAGGGAGTATCATTTCCTTGTTACTCAAATGGAAGTAGGGCTTCTCTGCTTACATTTCTATACAACTGTGACCACTCTTCACACCTTCCTTCTGAGGAACTCATAGCCCACATTTGATCTTATTCAATCTCTTGCCTTCCCCAGGAAGCAGAAATTGTATCTTCATTCATCTGACAAGCACTATGGACACCCACTGTGTTAGGTGCTAGGAGTAGAGTGAGGAAGGAGAAAAGGTCCCTGTAAGTTAAAGATTATGGTCTAATCAGGACAGTGAGGCCACAGGAGTCATTGTAGTAGAAACATGTGCTTAAGGAGGCTTCCTTGGAGGGAGGCACCATCTGCTCCTGTCCGTTAGGGCCGGGTAGGTGTAGAAATAACAGGGATGCATGGAGAGTTTAGGGGCCAGAATAAATGACGTTGGGAAGAAGGAGGGTGTGTTTGGGAACCACGTGACCAGAACAATTAGGAAAGACACAATATGGATGCCTTGAGTGCCAGACCACAGGATTTGGGCACTAATTGAGAGCTGATTGAAAACTCAAAACGGCTTTTGAGCAGAAGAGTGACAAGATAAAAGCTTTTTTGGAAAGATTAATCCAGCAACTTTGTGTGGGGTAATGGACTAGAGAGAGAGCCAGGATGAAAGGGGGATGTTGGGAGACTCTGGAAGGCTGCTAGGTGGTGGTGGTGGTGGTGAGAACAAGTGGAGAGGAGGGGCAGATGTGTTAGAGGAGCATCGTGTTGGCATCATTAACTAGATACAGCTGGTGACTGGATATGATGCCAAGCTGTCAGTCAGAGACAACTTCCGATTTTCAGCTCCAGTGGCCAAGAAAATGCTGAGGCCGGTAATAGAAGTCAGAGAGTTGGAAGCAGAGGAGCAGGCTCAGGGAGATGATGTTCAGTGCCTTCCGTAGTGTCTGAGCTTCGTCTTCTGGGGTCGGGTATCCAGCTGGAGTTAAGAACACAGGGTTCATTTTGGGAAAGGCCTGGGCTGGAGACACAGAAGTGGTGGTTATTGCTGCAGGGATTGCGGAAGTCCTTGAGTGGGGAGTGAGAAATAAATAGCCCTGTACCCGGCTCAGAGCAGGACTCATATGTTCATGGAAGGGAGAAATAAATGATGGGTGAATGAGTCCAGGGCAGTCCTGAGAAACACTTACATATATAGAGTGAGAGAAAAAGTAAAAGCTATCAGTGAAAGAGAGAGAGGGAAACAGACTTCTGAAGAGGAGAAGAGGACATGGGAGGGAAAACTTCCAGGAGGAGGTGGCCCACAGTGCTCATTGCTGCAGGAAAGTGGGGTCCTGGGAAGACTGTCAGGGTGCCTGGCTGTGTTGCTACGAACTGAGCAAGTTCCATAGCTTGTCTCAGTGAAGGGACTCCGGGCCAGGTATTCCCGCTCATCTGTTGTCTTTCCTGCTTTGTCACAACGGCTGCACATGTCCTGCGAGTACTGGCCACGGAGTGACTGATGGAGAGGGTCCTTTTTGCCTCTTGCCTTTGGCCAGCAGTGAAGGACCGCAGAGCATACCGTGGGGTGGTGACAGTGTGAGAAATGAGATGGTTCTGTTTTCTAAGACAAAGAGGATCTTCCTAGGGCAAGGGGCAGAGTAGAACCATAGCCCCCATCTCTGTCACGTCTGCATCTTGGCCTCCCAGAGAGAGAGTAGACAAAGCTGTGAGCTGGTAGCCATCCCATCCGAGGCCAGCGAAGTAAATGTAGGGATGGTTTTCTTTGGCCATCAGATGAGAGAGAAGTGTTGCCAGAGAGTATTCAAAACGTACCCTTTGCCAGATTCCTTTTTTGCAATTTTGTTTCCTGTCTGATGTATTCTTTGAGGAGCAGCCTCTCAGCAGGGAACTGGAGGGCTTCAGGTATAGCACAGGGATTAAAGGTAGGGTGAGAGGAGGGAGGGGGAGAGTGGCTGCTTGGAACTCACTGCAATAAAGGTTCCAAATAGGATGGGGCAATAGGGCAGGGGTGAGGCATCTGGGCCCAGAGTGAGCCAAGAATAACCACAGCAGGGAGGGGGAGGAGGAGAGACTGCTACTCCCACGAGCACGCTCTCCCAGTATGGTCTCCCGGAGAGGCAGCTGTGACCCTTGCCAGGTACCACATCCTTTTATTAGGTTCTTCTTGGCCTCTTAGAACAGGGCTGTGTGAGATCTTGACTCTGTGGAAGAAACTAAGGTTAGGCTGCAGTAGGGACACTCCAGCAGTGAAGTCCTGGTAGTGGGTGGCTGGCGCAAGGCCCTGGGCTCCATCCCCTCGAGAGCCAGGCGGTTTTTCTTCCTTCCGTGGTCACAGAGGGTGCTGTGTCCAACTGCTTGGTGGAAGGTCTAGATGGAATGTGCTTGGAAGGTGAGCTCAGGTGATATACCTCATAGATGGGGCTCATTGCATCCACTTTGGAATGGAAGGAAGGTTGTAAGTAGTGAGATCAGACCTCCCAAAGGAGAGGAAGCAGGGGTTCCATTCCTGGAGGGGTTTACTGAGCTTTCCCATGCGACCTTTGGGCTGGAGGCAGGCTTGCCTGAGCCTGGAGTCTGGAGGCTGAACGTTTCTAGCCTAGTGAAGTAAGGAAGCGGAACAGCACGGTTAGACTGTTTTCCTGCCTAGTGATATCACTGCACGGGGGCCTGCTCATTGCTGCCCAGCAGCGCACCTCTGCGCGGACCGTGAGGCCAGGGGCCAGGCCCCCGCGGCCGTCAGCACAGCAGCAGCGCTCGCTGCACCAGCCTGGAGCCTGGGAAGCCCTTGAGAGCCAGACAGGTATGCTCATATGTGACCAAGCGTGGCCATGCCTGTGCTGTGTGCGCCGCTCCCTGCAGAGGGCCCACGCACTTGGTGCTTCCTCCCCGGCTGCCTCTGTAGTGTCACTTTCCCTGGCTGCCAACCCATGCAGAGGCAGCTGTTAAATGTAAGGAACCAGGATGCCCACATTTGTGCCTACCGACCCCAGCCGAGCAGCCAGAGCGTGAGACGTGGCTTGTTATTTCCTGAAGTAAATCTGTGGTGGTGGTAAAGGTTCTGCCCTCTTTGTGTCCAAGGAAGTCCCCTGCTCTCCACCATGTTAGGGGCAATGAGATGACTCAGTGGCCACATTTGCTGCGCCTGCCGGCTGCATGTGGCAGGGCTGCACGTGAGGTGGGAGGAAACAGTAACGGTGTCCTGGGCAGCCAGAAGGGGCCCTGCCAGCCGCAGGCGCAGCCTCCCTGCATCTGTGGATGGCTGCCTGGGAGACCTTGTGGAGAAGGTAGAGGGGTGAGGCCTGCAGGGCTGTGCTGGCCAGGCGGCTGAGGGGAGACAGACCATAATCAGGCCCTGCCATCGTCCCTTAAGCTCTCGGGTCCTGCAGAGGTCCTCTAAGACCCCAGGAGCCTTGCTGCAGGCAGTTCTTTAGCTTGGTTTGTCCTAAGGGCCTGTGCTTCTCCCCTTAATCAGTTGATCCAAGGGCCTGAACTGCTCTATGCCCAGCAGCCCCCCAACTCCAGGGCGGCTAGATTAGCTACAGAATAGGAGCCCTGGAGAGGCTCCTAGCCTAGATGGTAGGGGAAATCAAAGTAAATAGACACCAGAGATGAGCAGAAGCCTTTCCTAACTACTTGGCTGGCTACAAGGAAAGTTTCCCTTCCTGAGGCCATCAGGGCAGGCACATTCAGTGGGCAGCAGCCCTCGGGATCTGGGATTGCTAGTGTTTGGGGGAGTATCGGTCTCAGTTTCCCATCAGTGTAGAAACTCTTGAGGGCAGAGGTGGGCTCCCCGCGACCCAGCAGTAATAGAAGACCACATACAAGAAAGTGCTGAGTTCTGCGGTGCAGGGGTCACCCAGTAGATTCTTCAGTGAGGCATCATTTTGAACCCAGACGTTCATTCCATAGGAATTTTGACACTGGGTTGTACTCCGGATTTAGCTCCTGACAACAAAGCTATAAAGAAGACAGCCAGACAGTGGAAGTTATTAATGAACCGAAAGACTGTGCATCCCTACTTCATCCCAATACTTTGGTTCGTCTCACATCTTCCTTGACCTTGGGTGATCCTCCTATTCCTGCCTTCCATTGCCCTCCATATGGGCTGCTTTTGGTCTTAACATATACTGCTGTCCCGTGACTTGGACAGGCCCAGGGGCAGTGGTCACTGCCTCCGCTCAAGATCCCCACACGAATGTCATTTTCACTCTTGTACCTTGAGGTGTTAGCTACTTAGTGCCCTTACCTTCCTTGGAGGGATAGGCTCCGAGTGAGCACTGATCTTGGTCCCAGAAGCAGCAACAGAGACCTCGGTGAGGCCCTGGAAAGGGAGGTGGCCCATAGAACCTGTGCCAAACCCCATCAGCCCAAGAAGCCCTACAGAAAGATTCTTTCTGGAGGAAAGAACAGATTAGCTGAGCCTCCCCAAAGAAGAAAAGTAAAAAGAACACAGAAATATTTCCTTTAAAAGGGAGCAAGAGCAGATGGAAAGAGGGTTTATATTAATGAAATCTCCGGATATTAAGGCAGAAATGAATGCCAGGGAAGGTTATTATCATTTCATTAGAACACAAAGGAAGAAACAAACACGTTATTATGTGAAACCAAGAAGTTACGAACAAGGGAATCCAGCAGGGAAGTTATTAGCTGGGTTAATTAAAACAGAACAAGCCGGTTGAGTAATTCCGTCTGTAGGACACAACAAGGAAGGCATAATTCATCGCCCTTGAGAAAAATATTCAGGGTTTTTCTCTTTCTCTAGTTTACCAGAAATTCTGCACTTTTGATATTGCCTCGGAAACCAAAAGGACTTATCCTTGTCAAAACCTAATTAATTTAGCACCAGGATGTTTTATTAAAGAGAGTTCAGTTCTGATCAGGAAAAATGGAAATCCACCAGACACCCTTAAGCCCAGACAAGCCAGGCCCTTCCTCTATCCAAGCTCATGGGCCCCTTGAAGATCCCTTCAGTGCCCATCTGCAGGGTGATGGGAGGTGGCAGGGGAAGGTGGGAGGCAGCCTCATTCATCCATCCCAGGGATCCTGGGCAGGGCGGGACCATCTTCTATGTTCCATTTTACTCACTGTCTTCTCTTTTCACTCTCTCCTCTTCTCTGCTTCCTCTTGCAGTCTTGAAGTTGGGAGTCCTTGGCATAGTACATGCTCTCTGGAGCTGTCAGAGCCAGTCTTTCCAGCTAGCCCTGTTGGCAACCAGCACAAGAGGGAAATGAGCAACAGGACTGTTGTTGCAGCACTGAGCCAGCCACCTGGTCGCAGGGGGCTAGAATCTACGTGTTTGGATAGAGCTCCTATGTCTGAGCTGCCGCCCTCTTCAGGGAATTTCAAGGTCCCAAGCAGGGCCGTCCCCAACAGGCCAAATGGATCCTATCAGCTCTTGGAATCTTGCTGGTCTCTTGTTTGTCAGGCCTTATGAATTACATCTGGAGCTGGGGTTTGGCTGAGCCTTTCAAGGTTGATCTCCAAGGGCCTTTACTCAAGTTGAGGTACCAAAGAGCCAGAGCTCCCAAGTTCTTTAGCATAGGCACAGGGCGTGAGAGCTAGAAGGGGGCTTGCCAAGGGGATAGTCCATCTGATCGCTTTGTTGGAGAGGAAGAAACTAGGCCCCAGAGAGAAACAGGGGGAAGAGTCCGAGGCCTATCTGAAGCCACAGAGCTAATTAGTGTCTGAGCAGGACACGAGGGTTTCTTAGCAAGTCCTGGTAGCTCACTTCTGCCTTGTGTTCACCATGCTCTCCTTCTAGGTCAGGGCTGTCTACAGACGTGCCTGGGAGACCTCTAGAGAACACAAGATTCGTTTTAATGAGAGGTCATGTGGCACAGCACTGTTTCATAATTGCCATTTGCTTTTTATTTTTACTTAATAAACTTTATTTTTAGATAAGTCTTAGACTCACAGAAAAATTGAGCGGAGATTTCCCATATACCCATATCCACAAATGCATAGCCTCCCCACTATCAACATGCCTGCCTACAACTGTACATTATTATAGTTGATGAACCTACATTGACACTCCATTATCACCCAAAATCCATAGTTTACATCAGGGTTCATTCTTGGTTTTATACATTCTGTGGGTTTTGACAAATGTATAATGACATTTATCTGTCATTACAGTATCATACGTAATAGTTTCACTACCCTAAAAGTCCTCTGTGCTCCACCTATTCATTCCACTCCCCACCCCCTGGCAACCTCTGACCTTTTTACTGTCTTCATAGTTTTGCCTTTTTCAGAATGTCATATAGTTGGAATCATACAGTATGTAACCTTTTCAGATTAGTTTCTTTCACTTGGAGGATCCTCCATGTCTTTTCGTGGCTTGATATCTCATTTCTTTTTAGCGCTACTTCATTGTCTGGATATACCAGTTTATCCATTCACTTACTAAAGGACATCTTGGTTACTTCCAAGTTTTGACAAATAGGAATAAAGCTGCTACACATCTCTATGTAGGTTCTTGTGTGGACATAAGTTTTCAGTTCATTTGGGTAAATACTGAGGCGCACAAGTGCTGGATCATTTGGTAAGAGTATGTTTAGTTTTATAAGAAACCACCTAACTGTCTTCCAAAGTGGCTGCGCCATTTGACATCCTCACCGGCAATGATGAGAGTCCCTGTTGCCCCACATCTTTGTCAGCATTTGGTGTTGTCAGTGTCTGGATTTTGGCCATCCTAATAGATGTGCAGTGATATCTCATCGTTTCAATTTGCAGTTCCCTGATGACATGTGGTGTTGAATAATTCTAATATGCTTACTTGCCATCTGTATATCATTGGTGAGGTATCTGTTCAGGTCTTTTGCCCATTTTAAAATCAGGTCATTGCTTTTCTTATTGTTGAGTTTTAAGATATATATAAATAAATAAAAATATATATGTTGGATAACAGTACTTTATCAGATGCATCTTTTACAAATATTTTCTCCTGGTCTGTGATTTGTATTTTCATCATCTTGACATTGCCTTTAACAGAGAAGTTTTTGTTTTTTATTGAGATATAATTGACATATAACATTGTGTAAGTTTAAGGTGTTCAGGGAGTTGATTTGATACATTTATACATTGCAATGTGATTTCCACCGTAGCATTAGCTAGCACATTACATAGTTATCATTTCTTTTTTATAAGTTTTTAATTTTAATGAAGTACAGCTTATCAATTATTTCTCTCATGGATTGTGCCTTTGGTGGTGTATCTAGAAAGTCATCGCCAAACCTAAAGTCATTTTCATGTGTTATTTTCTAGTTTTATAGTTTTACCTTTTACATTTAGACCTATTATCCATTTTGAGGTAATTATGAAAGGTGTAAAGTCTATGCCTATATTGATTTTTTTATGTTAATATTCAGTTGTTCTAACACCATTTGTTGAGAAAACTATCTTTGCTTCATCGTATTGCTTTTGTTCTCTGTCAAAGATCAGTTGATTATATTTATGTAGGTTCTGTTCAATTGATTTATTTGTCCATTCATTCTCAATACCACACTGTCTTGATTACTATAAGAATTGCTGCCCGGGATCATTCCTCAACCTGTGAAATAGAATCCAGTTACCTTAGGTTGGCATGGAGGCCTTCCTATCAGGACCCACATGTACTTTTCCAAGCTAAGCTGGATTCCTCGCTGTGCCTTGTTATAGTCTTTTCTCTCTTTGGGATGTTCCCACCCTCTTTGGTTTGGGTGAATCTCACCTATCCTTCAACATCCACCAGTTGTAGTCTCATTCTTCCATTACCACCCTCTCCTCCACAGTCTATAGCACTTATTTTCAAGACCACTTGTTTTTATTATGAACCTACGCAAGTTTACAGGAAGAAAACTTATGGAATGCCAAACAGATAAACCCCTACTGCCTGCAGCCTCTCTGATTCTGGTTGAGAGATTTGCACAGCTATCTCTGGTATGATCTCTACCTTGTATAAGTGCTGCATTTTATTTACAATCTTTGTACATTGCTGTAGCCAATATATTTGCCATTGAAGTGGTTACCTATTATTCCATGGTGTACATTCACTGCTTCTCTTTTAGACCACTGCACTGTGTATTCTAATTCAATTTTACATGCAAGTATGTGCAAGAGACCACATCTCTTGTCTGTTAGTATGGCAATTGTGAGCTCCTCGAGACTGGAATTATCTTCAATATCACTCTATCCCCTGCTGTGCTTAGCTTGCGTATACCAGATGCTCAGAGAGCCCTGCTCAAGAGAATTAAATTATCGCAAAGCCAGGCATTTAGCCATGTAATTCGCCCCCTACCTCTACCCTGATACAAACTAAACCCATAAGGGCTAAGATGTGGAAAAAGAGAGTATCCAGATGCTTGATCACTCTAACGTTGCATCTCTCATCTTCTTACCTCCCACGGCCCCTCCTCTCTACAGAGTATCACTTAGCTACAGGGATTCAGGGAACCTTGAAGGTCATTTTCTCCAGCAGCTAATGCATACATGCTAAATATAAGAACTGGGTCCCTGGCAAGTGCTTCGTGCTCTTAGTAACACAGGGCCGGAGGCGGCCTTGGGGGTCGTGGAGAGGGTAGGGTTAGTGACCCCATACCTGTCATTTCCCTGACTTTGAATATAAGCTCAACACTCACAGGATTGCCTGCTTATTCTGTACTCAGACTGAAGGAACCTGGCCTGGCTTCTCTGCCCTTGGGAGGGTAAGCATCTCGAAGCACATTGTCCTTCCTTCCACAGGCAGGCATAGCTAGCTAGCTTCAAGCAAAACTTTTATGTGAAAATTCTCTTTGAGAGAGAAGGAAACAAATATTAGAGAGTGATTATTGGCTTTACAGTTTAAGAAGTGTTTCCTTCAAGAAACACAATCCCATCAAGCAATAAAGTGTGATCCAGTGGCCACTCTTCAGAGCAATGACCTGTGATATTCCTTCCCTGCCCCTCCACTCACATACCTCTGCCTTCTGGAAGTTTTCACCCTCCTGGCTAGGAAAATTCTTCTCCTACCTCTTCTCCCATTTACTCCTTTGATCCCTCCTGGTCTCATCCCCTGATGATGTTTTTCCTGGCCTGTAAATGTGACCTTCTCCTAGAATCTCTGCTGCAGCCCTTCTCTTTTTTCTGCAATTATTTCCTGGTGACGTGCTTGCCCTGATGACTTTAATGATGTCCTTCAACAGTGACTCCTCAAACCCTATCTTCAACTTGGATCTCTTGAGCTGACTCTATGACTGCATTTTCTGATGTCTGCTAAGAATGTTCTGCTGGCAGCCCAACTCTAACTTGTCAAAACAGCTCAAGCAACTCTTCCCCCTGTTTTCTCAACTTCTACTGGTGACGTTCAGAATCTTGGGGCCTGTCCTGTCCGAGGGGCTTACCAACCACATCTTGGACCCGCACTTTCCTCATCTGTTATATGGAGATGGTAATGGCCTGTCTACCTCAGTAAGGTGACTGAATGAAACAAGGTATATGGAAATACACTTTAAGCTGTAAAAGGGTACACAAAGAGAAGATGTAATCATAGTATTATCATCTTGAGATTTTTGTGGGTCACTACAACCACTCCATTACCTTGTGTTACCATTTCCTTCCTCTCTATATCTCTCATTCGTCCTTTTATCTCAATTCTGGATATGACCACCATTGCCTCACCTAGTTCTGTATCCTCTCATTCAGTTGTTCTCAGACTGTAGTCCACATAAGAATCACTGAGAGGGACTAATGAAAAATTACAATTGTAGTCTCTTTAACAATAGTGCTGGGACAACTGAATATCTACATGCAAAAGGGTACCTCACACCATATACAAAAGTTAACTCAACATGGATCAAAGACAAAAATGTAAAAGCTAAAAACATAAAACTCTTAGAAGAAAAAATAGGCATAAATCTTGCTGACCTTGGATTAGGTATGGTTTCTATGATATCACACCAAAAGTACAAGCAACCAAAGAAAAAATAGATATATTGAAATTCATCAAAATTAAAAATCTTTGTGCTTTGAAGGACCCCATCAAGAAAGTAAAAGACAACCACTCACAGATAGGAAAAAAACATTTTATAAATCATATATCTGATAAGGGACTTGTATCTATTACATATAAAGAACTCTTATAATTTAATTATAAAAGGTAAATGATCCAATTAAAAATGAGGAAAGACTCTGAATACAGATTTCTCCAAAGAAGATACACAAATGGCCAATATGCACAAGACAAGAGCCTCAACATCATTATTCATCAGGGAAATGCAAATCAAAACCACAATGAAATAATGTAATATTCTAAAAACCATTTAATTGTATAAGTGGGTGAACTGTATGGTGTGTGAATTATATCTCAATAAAGCTACATTAAAAACACACACACAATGAGATATCACTTCACACTAAGATAGCGAAAATAAAAAAGTCAGATAAGAACAAGTGTTGACAAGGATATGGAGAAATTGGAACCCTCATAGGTGTTGGTGGGAATATAAAATGATGCAGTTCCTTTGGAATAAACCTGTTAGTTCCTCAAAAGGTTAAACAGAATTACCAGATAACCCAGCAACCCAACTCAAGGTAGATATATAGTCAAGAGAAATTAAAACATGTATCCACACAAAAACTTGTACACAAGTGTTCATAGAAAAAACATTATTCATAATAGCCAGAAAGTAGAAACAACCCAAATGGTCATCCGTTGATGAATATGTAAGTAATAAGTTATATATCCATACAATTGAATATTATTGAGCCATAAAAAAGAATGAAGTACTGCCCTGGCCAATTTTGCTCAGTGGTTAGAGTGTCGGCCTGTGGACCAAAGTGTCATGGGTTCAATTCCCGGTCAAGGGCACATACCTGGCTTGCAGGCCCCATCAGGGTCATGTGGAAGGCAGCCAATTAATGTGTCTCTCTCACGTCAATGTGTTTCTCTCTCCTCCTTTCCCCCTCCCTCCCTTCCTCCCTTCCACTCTATCTACAAAAATCAGAAAAATATCCTCGGGTGAGAATTAACAAAAAAACAACGAAAAAAAAGAATGAAGTACTGATACATTCTGTGACCTGGATGGACCTTGAAAACAGTATGATAAGTGAAAGAAGCCAGTCACAAAAGACCACATGTATGATTCCATTTATATAAAATATCCAGAATAGGCAAATCTATAGAGACAGAAAGGAGAATAGTAGTTGCCTAGAGCTATAGGGGAAGGGGTATAGGGAAAGGGGAAAGGGGGAGCTAAAGAGTACAGGGTTTCCTTGAGGGGGGGCGGTGATGAAAATGTCCTAAATTGATTGTAATGATAATTGCACAATTTTGAATACACCAAAAACAGTGAATTGTACACTTTATTTTTTTTTTAAGAGGTGGAGAGCTGTTCACTTTATTCTTTTATTAGTTTTTTTTTTAATCCTCACCCAAGGATATATTGATTTTCAGATAGAGTAGTGGGGAGGGAAAGAGAGAGAAACATCGATTGGTTGCCATCCGGGGATTGAACCACAACTGAGGCACGTGCCCTTGACTGGAATCAAACTTGAGATTCTTTGGTCTGCAGGCCGACGCTCTAACCACTGAGCCAAACCGGCCAGGGCGTATTGTACACTTTAAATGGGTCATTTGTATGGTATGTGAATTGAATTATATCTCAATTAAATTAAAAAATGCAGCTCTGACCGGTTTGGCTCAGTGGTAGAGTGTCGGCCCACAGACCAAAGAGTCTCGGGTTTGATTCCAGTCAAGGTCATGTACCTCGGTTGCAGTTCGTCCCCAGCCCTGGTCAGAGTTGTGCAGGAGGCAACTAGTCAATGTGTCCCTCTCACGCTGATGTTTCTCTCTCTCTCCCTCCCACTCTATCTGAAGATAAATAGAAAAATATCCCTGGGTGAGGATTAAAAAATTAATTAATTAATTAATTAATTAAAAAATGCAGTTGTAAGGAAAAAATTAGTGGGGACAGGTTACAGAAAGTTGTAAATGCCAAGCTGAGCAGTGGGGACTGGATTCTCTAGAACGTTTTTACGAAGTGTGTTTTATATACCATCTGCATCAGAGTACATAGTTACAAATACCAAATCTGGCCCCATCCCAGAACATAGTCCAGAACGTATTGGATGGTATCAGTACTCCACATTTGTAGCAAGCACCCCAGCGAGGCTGCAGCAGGTGGCTACAGCCCATTGTGGGAAATGTTGCATTGATCAATCTTGCTGCCTCTAGACTCCTCCCGCTCTCTTCGGCCCTGCACCACAATGCTGCCAGATGAGCCTCCGAGAGGAGAACTTGGGTCGGGTCACATCCGTGCTCAGAAACCTTCCGTGTCCTCTCATTTCCTTGGCATGAGCTCCAAGAGCTCTAAGCCATCTGGTCCCTACCCTCTTTTGCCAGACTTATCTCCCAGGACTCCCCACATGAATCTCTTATGTCAGTCAAACTGGAATGTTCATTCTCTGAACCCACTTTGTGGGTTGCTACTCGTGTGCCTTTGCCCAGGCTGCCCCATAGTCCAGAAAAGCATTTCATATACTCCCAGCTCATCTGTTGCAATACAAATGTTATCTCGATCCTTTCATTTTAACCATAATTCCTTCCATTTTAACTAGATGATCATCTAGAATTTACCACACAGCCTTTCATAAACTTTTAAGCTATGTAATTTTGCTGCTTGTAAATCAGATAACACTACTCAGAGTTATGAGAAAATACATGTTGATCACGCAGCACAGCCTGGCAAATGATAAGAACGTAGTAACTGAGCAAAGTTGCACGTAACAGGGCCTTCAGTGCGTAGGATACAGGTATGGAGGCGGTAGTGCAAGCCAGAAGCAAAATTCAGTGGCTCCTGAGAAGTTCAGTGTCCTCCCTGGAACCCAGAGATCAGGAATCTGCATCAGACACTACTGCAATGTGTATAGGGCCTGGGGGGCCCTGGCCACCACCAAGCCTGTCAAGCCTCGGCAGCTCAGCCGGCGCCAGCTCCTCAATGTAGCTGGAAACTGCTGAGCTGAATTCTCATTTCAACTGCTGACCCCGGGTGGAGAGGCTCCCCACCCCATTGTCCACCAAATCACCTTGTCTCTGTCTCCACAGCAGGAAAGAAGGCTAGAGAACGGATCACACTCTATTTGGCAATGAGCTCTTAAAAATAAAATAATGATTGTAGGATAATTATTTTACAATGCAACAAGAGCCCCCTTGCAACTCTTTCAGTAATTACATTAAGCCATTCTATTTGTAAGAAGCTAATACAAAACAAACCATTAATTAGCATTTTGCCTTTTCTCCCACTGTCCCTTCCCCCTTGAATTATGGGAGCTGTACCCTGGGGTCATAGAGCAGGGGTGCAGGCATAGGGGTGGAAAAAATGATGAGATACAAGGGTCAGGGCTCACTGATAGGAAAGAATGAAGAGCAATGGAAAGTATCTGAATTTTTGTGATTCCAGTATAACCAGCCCCGGAGCCTACCATGGCCTAGGGCCCACCTGAGGGGCGCCGTGGCTCTGTCTCCAATCCTTTGGACCTGGAATGGAGCAGCCAGTAGCTGTGAGGCAAGCTAAGCCCAATGTGGGCATGTTCCCAGGGGCCTCAGAGCCTGTGGGTGGGGCGGGCACCTGGGCAAACAGAACTAAGAAACGGGCAGGAATGAATCAAGGACAGCTTAAATATGCAGAAATGCAGCTCATACCTCTGGGCACAAATAATCCCAAACAGAGTTATGTAAGGGATGGGAGGGATATGCTAGGAGGGATGGGGCTGCGAGGTGTATACTGGTATGAGTGAACGAGAGCGAGGGGGGCTTCTGGGGATCTGGCAGAGGAGCTCATGAAGCCGTTGTTTTTAGGGTGGGTGTGCTGAGTATATGTGCATACTGGGGTGGGAGTGTCATTCTTTGTGCAACCCTGGAGAGCAGCTAGAAGAAGGTGGCTCTAAGTGAGGCTGAGTTCTGTGCCGAGGCCACTCCAAATATGTGGACTCCCTGGTCCTGAAGTGGTAGGGACAGGGAAATAGCCAGAGGGCACAGGTATGGAGTTTGAGGCACCAGAGTTTCCCTTATAAGTCAGTGCACCTCCCTGTGACCCCCATATCCCGTCCCACCTCACATCTCACCTCCAGCCCTTTCTGCTAATTGCACTCTTCCCTTTCCTCCAATAGAAAGCCCACCTTGACTGACCACCCAGGTCACTCCAGCTATATATCTCCCTAAGGAATGTCCAGGATATTAGTCCGATCCTCTCATAGGAAATTATCCGTAAGGTGTTGCAGCTGTCTTATGTGTAATTTTTGTCTGTCTGTGAAAATGCTGTCTTCCCTGTGGACGGAGCCTTTGCATCCTGCAGTGCCCAGCACTGTGCCTGCCACAGAGCAAGTGCCAAGCGAGCAATGTCTGACTGTAAGGAGCAGGCCAGGCAGAGGAGGGGCTGCACAGGCTCTGGTGGGGATCTTCTCAGGCAGCTGAGCTTCTGAAGGCACTGGCCATTAGGTGACCCCTGGGTGCTAGGGGTAGGTTGGTGGTATTGGAGCTGGAAGCTGATTTAGGAGGGAAGACTATGTATAAAATTACATAAAGGAAGCATCTGGCTGGACATCAGTCAGAACCCAGAACAATGTGGGTAATTAGACAAAGGCTTGTGGTAGGCACTCCTACCACAAACCACAGTTTTCAGAACCCACTGCTGAAGAGTGGGTGGGAGAGGGAGTCAGATTCAACAGAAGCCTGGCTGTGACTGTGGCAGGGTGTAGGAAACAGATTTAGGGGTGAGAATGGCCAAGAAGGCCAGCCATTAAGGTCACCATCATTGTCATCCTCCGCCTCGTTTTAATCATTGTCATAATGGGGCGAGGGAGGGTTGATTCAATGCTGTGGCCTGCAGCCCTAGGAAAACAGCAAGGAATTCTGGGGCAAAGTGGTCAGGCGCAGGTGCACAGAACTCCTGAGGCCGTGCATGTGCATGCTGGTTCCCATGGGCATTCCGTATGTGTCCACAGGCTGGCTCACAAGAGTAGAGGTTCCAGAAACCTTCCAGCAGTGGAAGGGAGGCTGCAAGAGGGCCAGCTGCAGGGACAGCAGGTGATGGCAAGGCACAAAGTTCCCAGAGTTGGGAACATATTTGGAGACTCAGAGCTCTTCTGAGTTTTATTTCTGTCTGAAGTTTTATTACCAGAGTGACCTTTGGAGAGCATTTTGGTTACCCTTGGTTCACAGGTAAATAAGACATTGAGACCCAAAGGGAAAATATACCCCAGGCACCCCCAGAAAATAAAACTGGCCACGCTGAAATGAGAAATGTTTCCTAACCTGTCTTGATATTTTATTTACTTGGAATTTGTATATCTTCTGTGTGAACTATGGTATTCTTCGCTCCAGGGTGCTCTAAGAAATAACATTCTGGTGATTCTTGCTTTGTAGTTATCGCTGGAATTTTCATAATCTGGGAATGGGGGTTCTGAGGAGGAGAATGATGACTTGGGGTCAGTGAGGAGAAAGAGGACAGAGCCAGAGTTGGGTCTTCGGGATCTTTGAGGCCTGCTGCAGCCACTGTGAAGTTAGCATCTGTGAGGTTGTCCATTAGGTCCCAAGAGGCCTAAGTCTGGCATGAGAACCAGCACCCAGCCAGGCCAGGGAAGCTGGGCTGTGATACCAGGAGCAGCCAAGGCTAGGGTGGCAGGGCTGGGCTGGGTAGGGCTAGGCTGGGCAGGGCTGAGAGAGAGAAGAGAAATTTTTGGCTCCAGGCTCATAAATGCCTATATTGGGCAAGGCCTCTTGTTTCCTTGGGTGGTGACCAGGAGTCTCTCCAAATTTGCCAGCTTGGCTTGAATTGTCTCCTTCTGCCTAGAAAGGGACTGCAACCTTCTAGAAGAGCCCCCTCAGTTTTCAAGGGGATTGGAAAGGGCCCCAGCCTTTCCAGTCTGACCTTCTAGAGTGGATGGAGAGTTATAAACAAATTCCATGTAGTAGGCTGGCCCCTCAGTGCCCCTGCTACAGTATGGCAGGACCCACAGGGCAGGAGACGACTACTTCTGGGAGACACGGCTCCTGTGGCTTGCTGATCCACGAAGTCACTGTGTCCCCAGGGTGATGTAGACAGTAGCTAAGCCCTTGTGCATGGTCCCCACAGCCCCCAGGCCAGCAAGCAAGTCATTATGTCGTTACATAAATAAATTATGAACTTAACACAGGACTTGGTGTGTAAGTGCCAGTTAGCATTATTGCTGCATAATTGTGCAGTTAGCTTGAAGAGGGAGGCAAGCAAAAAGACTGAATCACCCCCCAACCCTTGGAAAAGTACACAGGCTCCCACCTCCCACCCCAGGGAGAACTGTGGCTCTGGGTCACAGAAGATAAAGTGCTGGAGTCTCCTGGGTGTCTCCATGTGGATGGAGCAATTTACCCTCAGGCTAGGCCCTTGAAGAGGCTGATGCAGGCATCCTCTTACTCACCTGAAACACATGCACACCTCAGGCTTTCTGCCAGCCTCTGATTACCTCCCCCTAACCTAACAGAGGGGCTCGCAGGGCTTCTGCCAGGCCAAGAGGCCACAGAAGGAAAGGGCTGAAGGAGAGTGTGGGGCTGGAAGGAAGTCCTGTCGATCAATAACATCTAGTCCCCAACTGTGGGACTAGAGGTCACTCACTCCTCCCAGCCCTCTCCCCTCTGGCTGGCAAGTTTTGACCGCTGCCATTCCTCGGATGGTTGGACCTATCAAGATCATCTAGTTCAACCTCTCATTTTCCAGATGGGGGGCAGGACAGAGAGGGAAAGGAACTTGCCCGAGGGCACCCAGCAGATCCCCAGGGACACTGTTAGCTGCTTTTGGCCTCCCTTCCTCCCTCCTTTGTCATCTCATTCTCCCACTGCCCCTCCCTCATCACTGGGCTGCTCCAGTTTCTCACTTCCTCTCCCCATCCTGCCTCCAGCTCTGCCTGGGCCTGCCTGTAGCCTCACCTCTCCCCTCATTTGCTCTCCCATTGCTGCCTCTGCTTTCTTCTCCCGGCCCCTGGAGCCAGGGGAGGCTCCCCACCCCGTCTTTGGCCAATGCTTTCTCTCCTGGTCCCTCCCAGCTTGTCTTGGGGCTCCTCCTGGCATGGGCTGCCCCTTCCCTTCCACTGTCTTCTTGCTCCTAAGGGGGTCTGAAACGTAGGAAAGAGACTAAAGTCCTGAGCAGGGAGCATGAATTCCCTTCTGGGTTTGGGATTGGGTGGGCTGAGGCAGGAGGAGCCTCCTAATGGTGGGAGGTGCCCACCTATGGCAGCCACAATAGCCAGGGCCCAGCTCAGGCTCTGAGACAGCTGACCTGTATCCCACGAGCAAAGGAAAAGGGGATGGGGTCAAAAGGGCATGGCAGGGAGGCGTGGTCCCGCACCATAGCACTGTCCTCAATTCTGGAAGATCAGAAATGAATGGAGGACTGATTTGGAGCTTGGGTGGGCGGACTGATCTGTCTCTGCAGTGCCAGGGCGCAGGGAAGTTCCCGCAGTGAGGAGTAAGTGTATGTGTTGAGCAGGTAGGCACAATTCGGAGACGAGCAGCCAGGGTTCACGTGTCTGTGTGTGTTGTGGCTCCAGAGGCATTCTCACCTGGCCGCTGAGTGCTTTCCACAGTGATCTCCAGGCCCGGACTCCTTCCACCCTGATTCTTGTGGCCTTCCTGGGCTGGTGAGCAGAGGGATCGGGGATCCATTTTGTAGCCCAAGTTTCTAGTGTGGAAAGTGATCTGCTCAGATTAATCTAATCTCAGGGGCAAAACTGGGCCCAAGCCCAGGTGTCGTAGCATCTGATCGAGTCCTTCTGGTCCACACCATGCAGCCCATCTTGTTGGCTGCCCTGTTATCTGCAGGAAGGTGGAGGTATGCGTCAGTTTAGATGACAGAGAACTCTGGAGTGGTTTACAGGGATGCTCAAGCTTCAGCCAGGGTGCAGATTCGGGGAGAGGCGCTCTCTGGGCCCAGTAAACTGGGACTGGCCCCCACGTGCTCCTCTCCTCAGGCTATGCCTGGCCCCAGCCAGGATCCCATTGCCTCCTAGAGTCACAAGGGTAATGGGGCTTCCTAGGCCTTGCATAATCTTCCAGGGTGATGGGGAATTTCTTTGGTCCTGCAGGGAGTGGCATCTTGGTCTATTTCCTCTTCTGGCAGCCTCCCTGGGTGGAGAGTAAGGTAGAGGAGCCTTGTGACTTGGAGGCACTGCAACGGGGGTGGCTGAGGGTAAGGGTAGCCTCATCTTCTCCAATGACTTTAACTCCTGGGTAAACATACCTGGCTCAGGGCTGGTCGAGTAGGGGTGCCTTTCCTGATGCTGGGATGGTACTAAGGAACTGCTATGGGCTCTCCCTGGCCTGAGGTCACTGAGAGTCTCCTTGGGGATTCCCACCAGAAAGTGAGTCCAGGAGAAAGGGGCTTAGTCCCCAACACCCCTTTTCAGGAGCATTTTATAGGCAATCCTCTTGGAGCCCCAAAGTCTCAGGTGGGGGAAGGGGTAGTATGGGGTGGCTTTTTCCCCCCTTTTCACTCAAAGGCATTTTTGCACATGACTCAAACAAGTCTAAACTTTCCTAAACTTCAAAGTTTGCCCATGGCACAGCCTCAAAGTGGAAGGGGAAATGTTAAAAAGGAAAAAAGTTTGTTAGCCAGTTAAACATTGTGTTTTTGCTCCATACAGGAATTGAATTAGCTTGTTATGTTACTATTAGTGTCCCATTGTGAAAACAGGGTTGGGGAGAGGCTTCTCCTCTGGGTGGTGTGGTCTCTGGGCCCATCCCCAGGTTCGGCTCTTCGCCCACATGAGATTGTACAGGACATTACACAACCTGTGGCAAGAGGAGGGAGCCCCATGGCCATAGGCCTGCCTCCCAGGGTCATCTTCAGGCTTCTGGTGGGAGCCCTGGTCTGGGTTGGGGGGGCTCCACGTGCCTGCTGTCCTTCCCCCCAGAAACCTTTGCTGCAGGCCCTGGGAGGTCGAGGCAGTGGGAACCCTGCTGGCATGCCTCATGATGCCATGTGGCTCTCTCCACCTGCCCGTGACCTAGGCACTGAGCATCTGTCACAGACTTGTAGGGACTGTGCCGGTCCTGAGGCCAGTGGTTGGCCTTAAAGAGGCCCGTTCTCTGCTCTGTCCCTTTTCCAGATCTTCTTGAGCAACACCATGAAGCTGTGCTTAGGAGTCTGGCTGTGGGTCCCCAACTGCATAGGTTCCTGACCCTACTCTGCCACTTACTTGTTCTTAGACTTGGACAAATAAAAATAACTTCACCTCTGTGTCTCAGTTCCCTCGCCTGCAAAACGAGGATGATAGTAGACTTACTTCATAGTGTTGTTCTGAGAATTGTATATTAAGAATATAACATTAGCTACTCTTACTACTATTTTCACTGCCTTTGCTCTCTGGTTCAGGCCCTCCTTTCCTGACCCTCACAGTGTTCAGGTCCTGGCACATAGTAGACTATAAAGAAATATTTAAGGGTTGACTCTGCTGAAATGGTTCCCTTCCCGCCACTCTCTTCCCCTTTCCATCATTCTACATACACCAGTCAGATTCATTTTTCTAATGCATATGTCACTCCTTTCCTCAAAAAATCATCAGTGAATTCCCCTTATTTACTAAATAAAGTCCCAAAGCCTCAGCCTGGCGGTTCGGGTGTATGTCTGGCCTGCGCATGGCAGTGTGGTGTGATGGTGACAAGCATGGCACTAGTGGAAGGTGGCTGCGATGAGAGTCCTCACTTTGTCACTTCCCAGCTACGTGACTTTGAATGAGCAAGCTCTTCATTCCTGGTTTTGTTCCCTCTTCAACACTGAGATAATGATTGGACCTACCTACAGGGCTGTTGTGGGGATGACAAAGAATAACACGTGTAAGGCTCTTAGCACTGTCAGCTCTACTAAGTGCCCAGCAGGTGTTTGCTATATTAATTATTAGTAGCTCCCCGAGTTTCCTGACATAAACCTAGTCTGCTCATTGTGTCCTGGGTGAGTGCCCAGCCAATGCTCCCCTGTGTCTTTGCCATATCTCACCTATCAGAACCCCTCACCTACACCCCATTGAAATCCTCCCCACCCTTAAAGACCTTCTTCAAGCCCCACCTCCCTCAACACTACATCTCATGCCCATGCCCCCTGTGAGTACCCTGAGTATTTCTGACTCGTATCATGCATCGATACAAGCCCTGAGCAGTCTTGGACTCCAGGAGAGCCCTACCCAGGAGAAGTTATGTTCAGCTAGCTTTCCACTTGGAGCCATTTTGTTTTACTGCTGCCCTGGGCCATTTTTCACTAGCAGGAGGGCATCATTCACTCATCTCTCCCACAGGGAGGTACTGACCACCTATCACATGCCAGATGCTGGGCTCCCAGCCCTAGAGGGGTCTGACTCTGAAACGAAAAACAATTCAAAGTAATGTGTGCTTATAGAAATACGTAAAATGTACTAAGGAAGCAGAAAGTAATCACTGCCCTCTCCCGCCCCTCACAGACACTACTTAAAAGCTTTTAGTAGCAGACCATTGCTCTTAGAATAAACCCCAATGTCTATGCTGGGCTTACAGTGTTGTGTTTGAACTGACCATTGCTTGTCTTCTCTCTAGGCTCCTTTCACACATGTGTGCCACCCGTGTACATATACATATACCTTATGTACAGACACCTACACTCACTCATACACACACCACACTCACAAACACACTCCTCAGCACACTGACCATCTTTTGGTTTTGCAAAGGCATAAAAGCTCCTTTCTGCTCCACAGCCATTGGGTGTGCTGCTGCTTCTGCCAGGAACGCTGTTCCCCAGCTCCCCGTAGTCCAGCCAACTCCTACTCATTTCTTAAATCCCAGTTTAAGTGTTTTCTAGGGAAAACCTTCCCTCACTAAAGTCTGTTTACTCTATCAACCTATATGTCAACATATAGAAGTGTTTATTGAATGAATATGTCTCTTTAATATTGAACACACATTTTAATTAATTCATTGTTTGTGTAATTAATTGTTTGTCCATCCCCACCAAAACTGTAACCTTCATGCAAGTAAGCCCAGGTCCATCTTGCTCACGGCTAATCCCCAGCATATAGCACTGTGCCTAAAACACAGTAAGACTTACTCTGTATTTGCTAGATGAATGAACAGAGAGGTTGGCCAGGCCAACAAGGGGGAAGGCCATTTTGGGCAGAGAGAGTATGTGCAAAGATACGGAGAGGAGACAGTATAGTCTGTGTGGCTGATAGGTAAGTGTGGCTGAGGGTTAGGATTAGGAGCTAGAAGGCTGTGAGCTGGGGCCCAATGGAATAGGGCTTTGGACCCAGTAAGGAGCTTAGGTTTAACCCATGGATATTAGTGAGTGAAGTGATCTTGTTTAAGTTTTAGAAAGCTCACTCTGATGACCTTGAGGAGATCAGAGTCTGTGGGACAGCAGGAGGAAGTGAACAGAGGCAGGGGTTCGATGGGTGGGAAGGAATGGATGTGAATGCAATTTTGGAGGCTGAATGAGCAGGGGGTTGGAGCAGGAGTAAGACCTGGGCTCGGGCTCTGGCTCTGGCTCTACCCAGGACCCCTCGCTGCCTGCCTCACAGAGAGTGATACCACATGAATGGAGGTGAGTGTTCACTATACCACAGTTGGGATGCGGGAGAGGAGGCATATCTCTTACACTTGGTCTCCCCAGAGCTGCCCCCTGATGGGATAGGCTTGAGGCCCCAAGAGTACCAGAGAGCAACCCTCTGCATGGACACTGCCTCCATCTTCTGTCTTTCTGTGTCCACTCCCCAGTTTGGCCTCAAGGTCTAGTCAGGCCCGCGGGTAGCCCTGGAGCCCCAGAGTCCCTGGCCTAGACCCAGAGTCCTAGCCTGCTCCAGGCTCTCCTAAGGAGGACACTGTCCAGAGAAGCCTTGGGACCCTCTCCTGAGGAGGCAGAGGACTGGCTGAGATGATCTTTGACTGGGATTCCAGTTGGGATGGCTGTAAGGGGACACCTCAGGCAGAGAAAGGCAGGCAAACCGCAGGCTCAGGCTTTCTGGGAGCCAGAAGAGGGAGAGCATTTGCTATGTAACCCTTTCAGCACCACACCCAAGCAGGAGGCAGGACACTGTCCTTTTTGGCAGCCCTTGTCCAGTGGCTTGTGGGGAGTGTTGTTGGGGGGGGGGCACGGGGTGCAGGGAGGAGCGTCAGTGTCTGAATTCACCTACACTGGCCTTGAAGAGAGGAGCCAGCTGGTGTTGGCAGCCTGGGCTGTCAGAGTGTGTGTGGGAGGGGGGCTACAAGCCACCTGGGGCACCCAGGCTTCCCTCAGGCTGCAGCCTGCCCTGGCTGGGAGGGGCTCCTGGGCCACCGATCCCTGCAGCCAAGCACAAACGGTAGCAGCATAAAAGGTATTCCCCCAGATGGTGGTATCCCATAGGGTTGGGGTCAGACTGTCAAGGTTGAGGAGGCACAGGCAAAGTGCCTGTTAAACGAGGGGGGGGGGGGCGCACCAGACCGTGGATACGGACCGCAAGGAGCAAAAGTGCTTCCTACCCCACCGAGCTGTCCAGCGGGCTTCATTTTGGTCCCTTTTTGGGCCCCCCTCTCGCTGTCTCCCCACCCCCATGCTGTCCTTAGCCTGGCCCTCTCTGCGGGATCTCTACTCTCCCCCCAGCCCTCCTAGATCATGGCTCAGGCCCCCAGCCCAGCTCGAGCCCCCTCTCCGGCGCGGAGGTCTGTGGCACTCTGCTGGGGCGCCAGTCCTGCCTCGCTGGCTCCCTCGCTCGGTGGGCCCAGGGAGGGAGTCCAGGGCAGAGAGCCGGCCGCCCGCAGCCCACCCCGCCTCTTCCCGCAGCTTGAGCGGGTGGGGAGGGGGGATGAGGGCTGCGGGCGCCCGGTGGGAGGGGAAG
This sequence comes from Tadarida brasiliensis, assembly GCA_030848825.1. NCBI lineage: Eukaryota > Metazoa > Chordata > Mammalia > Chiroptera > Molossidae > Tadarida > Tadarida brasiliensis. Next base: position 91,633,972 of record CM061259.1, on the reverse strand, counting down.
AGTTAAGGCTCGCAGCTCCCCTCCCCCGGAGGGTGTGACCGCCTATAAGACAGGCTCCGCGCTCGGGCACTGGGGCTGCAGGCAGCGGGGGGCGCAGCTTGGCGGTAGAGAGCAAAGGCGGTTCCAGCCTCCTGCCTTCTGCACCTCGCATCTGTCCCACCGCCCCAGAGCCCGGGCAGAATGTCGGAGTCCAGGAAGAGGGGCCAAGGCCGCGGCAAGAAGCACCGAGAGGGGAGGAAGCGGGAGCGGGAGCTGGAGCGGGAGCCCGACCCCGCGGAGAAAGGTAGGGTGCCTCCGCTCGCCCAGAAACCCCGTTTTGCTGGGAGAAACCTGCCGCCTGCTCACCTGCCCCCTCCCGCGCTGCGCGGGTGAGTCTGGGACTGTGCGAGCAGCGGCACAGGCAGAGGTGACAGGCACGGAGGGGCTGGAGGGGCGTGCGTGCCTGCGTGCGAGTCAGCCTGGTGGCCGGGTGGGCAAGGGACTGCGCAGCGGAGCCCCGCGGTAGCTGTGCGCGCCTGTCCCTGGCCGCTGTGTCCCAGCGGAAGGGGCAGGAAAGAGGCGCTGCCCTAGGGTACCGGCCTGCAGGTGAGGAGTCCGGCACGAACGGCGGAATGGAGCAAGGGCACAGTCGGAAAGACAGCGGACAAGCAGATGCGGGGCCTGGCCTGGCGGCAGAGCGCGGGGAGCTGTCACTGCCTTCCCTTCCTGGAGTGTGCTGGGCTCACTCCCACCCATGTGCCACACCTCCGTGAGTTCTGCTCAGCCATTGGAGCAGGGGCAGCAGCGCCTGCCACCTCCGGAGACCCGGAGGGGATGCCCAGTCTAGCGGGCAAGCCCCGGGAGTGGGGAGCCGCTGCTTCTGTGACAGATATTAACCTTGGAATATTTCCGTCAGGCAGTTGTCCCCCTGTAGTCTTCAGGAGTGACTCCCTTGGACCCTTGGGTTCTGTTCCCAAGGAGGGAGGTGAGAAGGTGCTCTGGGTGATCAGAGCCTGTACTGAGACCCACTTTGGTGCCCTCCGTGGGCAGCTGTAGGGTGAAGGAGGAGGGGCCCCCACTCAGTACACTGGTCTTAGGCTTCTCAAGGATGGGCCTAAAGCATGCAGGTCCGCCTCTGCAAAAACAGGCTTGTACAGTTGGGTTCTCACTTCTTTTTTCTTTGGTATTTTGTTAATGCCTATTTTGTACTAGTCAGCAGGCTAAGCATGTTCAAATGCTTCATCTCCACTTAATCCTCATAACAACCCTGGGGGCAGGCATTCCTAGCCCCATTTTACAGAGGGAGCAACTGAGGCTGACTAAGCTCCAGAGTAAGTTCCAGAGGTAGGTCTTGGGGGCTTCAAGTCTCTGGACAATGATGCCCATTTTGCAGGATCTCTGTCCCTCCACCAGAGCTCCTGCCAGAACTGCAACATAAAAATGTCTTCGGCCCTGGCCAGTTTGGCTCAGCGGTTAGAGCCTCGGCCCACGGACCAGAGAGTCCCAGGTTCGGTTCCCGCTAAGGGCAGTACCTTGGTTGCAGTTCGTCCCTGGCCCTGGTTGGGGTCGTGCGGGTGGCAACCACTCAATGTGTCTCTCTCACATCGGTGTTTCTCTCTCTCTCTCTTCCTCCCTTTCTCCCTCCCGCTCTATCTGAAGATAAATGCAAAAAATTGTCCTCGGATGAGGATTAAAATAAATGTCTTTGAAAGAGCACTGGACTGGGAGTTGGGAGGCTTTAGTTATGGTTGAGAATTTTGCCAAATGACTTTACTTTTCTGAATTTCTGTATACTGAAGGGTGGGTAGCAAGGTAGTCTCTGAAGTCTCTTGATTGGGAAGAGCCTAGGAGTCAACAGTACCTTCAACCCAATAGAGAAAAAGACCTAAGGGAATTTAAAGACCAGTGCTGTGTTCTTTTCCTTATAAAGAAAGTCTCTTTGGCCCTGGCCGGTTTGGCTCAGCGGTTAGAGTGTCGACCTGTGGTACAGAGAGACCCGGGTTCGGTTCCCGCTAAGGGCATGTACCTTGGTTGCAGTTTGTCCCCGGCCCTGGTTGGTCGTGCGGATGGCAGCCACTCGATGTGTCCCTTTCATGTCGATGTTTCTCTCTCTCTCTCTTCCTCTCTCTCCCTCCCACTCTATCTGAACAAAAAATGAAAAAATGTCCTCAGGTGAGGATAAAAAAAAAAAAAAAAGAAAGTCTCTTTGCCCATTTCTGCTGGGTGAGTGTGTCTAGAAGCCTTCCCTAAGGAAAGGGACACCAAGTAGTATGTGGGTCAGCTTACAATGGACTCGTGTGATGTGAGATAAACTCCCAATCTGAAACGTGAAGGAATTCATGATGCCTATTTTCAGGATAAAAATTCATGGGTTTGGCTCAGTGAGCCACCACTCTTCTCCCCCTCTCCCCACATATACATCCTATTGTGGGCACCTTGGAGAGCTGGCTGGATAAAGGGCGCCTTCCCAATGTCAAGGTTGCGGGAGCTGCGCTAGTAGCGAGCCACTTGGAGGGCTTCCCCAGGTTGGAGGAGTGCTGGGGAAATTAGCAGCCCGCTGCTAAGGGTAGAGTATGCACTGGGGCAAAGGTGAGAGATTCTACAGGTCTCGATGATCTCTTCCAACACCTTCTACCCAGGTGAGAAAGTCCTTCTTCGTGTCTAATTATAATCTTCCCTGCTATTTTTTCTTCTCTGCTTCCTCTTGTTCCCTGCTTCCAAGTGGACAACCAGCTCTTCAGAATGCCTTCTTTCAAGGAGTTGGCTGGTGAGCAGATACCAAACAAACCCAAGGCCTGGAGTAGAGGGATTTTTGAAACCTGGGACACTCTGAAATAGGGAGGGTATAGGAAAGGGTCATGCTCTGAAACAAGATGTCAGGAGAAAGTACCATGTCCATGAGAAGCAGCAGTCTTCATTCCCTGATATGTGACTAGGGGGTAGGATGGGTGCTTAAGCCAACAGTGACCCACAGAGCTGAAGGCCTCTCTCTAAACTCCCCTCCAGTCCACCCGAGGCTGCAGGGTCCTCTTGCTGCATGCTCAGAGTGCCCCAGCCAGGGAGAACATGGGCACTGGGCAGTTGGAGAGGGGTCTTAGCCAGGGCAGGGCCACATTTGGTAGAGACTGGGAAGTGCAGACATGGAGTGTGAGCAATTTATCCATTAAAATCTTCAGCTTTGCCCTGGCAGGTGTGGCTCGGTGGTTGAGCATTGACCCATGCACCAAGAGGTCGCCAGTTCGATTCCTGGTCAGGGCCCATTCCCAGGTTGTGGGCCTGATCCCCAGTGGGGGGCATGTAGGGGGTGGCCACTCGATATTCTCTCTAATCGCTGTTTCATTCTCTCTCTCCCTTTCCCTTCCTCTCTCTCTAAAAAATTAAATATAATAAATTTTTTAAAAAATCTGCCCTGGCCAGTTTGGCTCAGCAGTTAAGAGCATTGGCCTGCGGACCAGAGAGTCCCGGGTTCGGTTTCGGCTAAGGGCGTGTACCTCGGTTGCAGTTTGTCCCCGCTCCAGGTGGGGTCGTGTGGGTGGCAACCAGTCGATGTGTCTCTCTCACATCGATGTTTCTCTCTCTCTCTTCCTCCCTCTCTCCCTCCCGCTCTATCTGAAGATACATGCAAAAATGTCCTCGGGTGAGGATAAAAAAAAAATCTTCAGCTTTGCCCTGGCCAGTTTGGCTCAGCGGTTAGAGCATTGGCTCACAGACCAAAGAGTCACAGGTTCGATTCTGGTCAAGGGCACATACCTTGGTTGCAGTTCGTCTTGGCCCTGGTTGGGGTTGTGCGGGAGGCAGCCAATCAATGTGTCTCTCTCACATCGATGTCTCTCTCTCTCTCTCTCTTTTTCCCTCCCATTCTATCTGAAGATAAAAGGAAAAATATCCTCAGGTGAGGATTTAAAAAAAAAAGTCTTCAGTGAAGCCCTGGCCTGTTTGGCTCAGCAGTTAGAGGGTTGACCCAAGGACCATGGGTTCAATTTCCGGTCAAGGGCACCTACCTGGGTTGCAGGTTTGATCCCCAACCCCCATTGGGGGCATACAGGAGGCAACCGATCCATGTGTCTCTCTCACATTGATGTTAAAAATAAAAAATCTTCAGCTTAGATGGGGGGAGGAATCTGGAAATTGGGAGGGGGAAAGGAAGGAGAGAGAAGGGAACATTAATGAATTGGCTGCCCCATCCATGACCACACATCCAAAGTCCCACCCCACTTCCCCATCTCTCCCTGCCACACGCACTCAGGCCAGTGTAGGGAAATGGGCTTTCCCTCGGCCTCAGCACAGGAGTGTTGGGTGGGGCTGAGCTGCAGGTGTGAGCTCTGCTCCATGACTCACAGAGTTCGTGGGGCTGACGCCTGGTATCCCTACCTCAGGCTAGGTCCCCCCCACCACCACTTCCCCTTATCCCAGGGAATTTGGGGGGAGGTAGCTGGCATAGCCTTGCCAGCCTTGGCAGCAGTGTTGGAGGATTCGGTAATTAGCCCACCCATGTACCTGGGGTCCATCCCGCTCTGCCTCTGTGTGACCTTGGGACTGCCCTCCCTCTTTGGGCCTCTGGAAATGCTCTCTGCTCTCAACTCTCACCTTTTCCGTGGCAAGGGCAGAGCCCCAGCCTTCAGGCCCTGTGTCTCTGAGAATTTCGAAAGGAGGAGAGCTGTGAGATTGGGGAGCAGGTGTGTGTGTGAGGGGGTGGTTCCAAAGAAAGTGATAAGCTCTGAAGGTGCCGTGTTATTTTGAAGAATAGCTTGAGAATTGGATTCTAAGTTACTGGTCTTTTCTGTATGCCCCCTGAAAAACCAGTCAGGCTTTGATTGGAAGGTCCCCTCTGTTGAAGCTCCCCTGTGAATTGGGATGCTGTGTCTGCCGCAGGAGGGCAGGGGGCAGGCTTTGGTCTTCACCAGCGCGTCCTGGAGCATGAAGGTAGAGTACCACCACTAGCTGGGAACTCTGGAGACATCTCATCTGAATGGGCACAAAGAATCCTTGCAAGGTCTTCTCTCCCATCTTTCCCATCTCCTGCCTCTGGTGAAAAACAGTGCCCAGACTTCTAGGACAAACTGCGGTCGTTAGGCTGTCCGGGTCAGAGTGGTGATATGCCCATTTGCATGTGGCTGAGCCACATCTGGTGGTTGCTTTGGCAGCCTCCACCTCTGGCCTTGGCCCCTGGCTGACCCTGCTGAGCCAGGCACCTGGAGTAATCCTCCTGCCACTTGGGCTCAGCCCGTGCCTCACACTCTGCTCGGCTCCCTGGCACCTCCGGGTTCATTAGGAACAATAACAACAAGCAGAGAGTGACTTTGTACTTCCCGACAGTCTTTCATCCTGGGAGCTCAAAGCACTTTACAGACCAGGACTCATCAGTCCTCAGCTGGGTCCCAGGCACTCAGTGGAGGGGACAAGGGGACAGAGTTTTCCAGATTGGCACAGCAGTGGGGCTGGAGTAGGGCAGTAAGTCAGCTGGGGTGGGGGAATCAGGTGGCCAGGAGGTCTGGGATAGAAGTAAAATTGGACTGAGGGCTTCAGGCTGCATAGAGAGAATATTCTCCCTTAAAAGAGTATAAGCTGGGCCCTTCCTCCCGCCAGGCCCTCTGGCCTCTGGGCTCTGTGAGCTGCTAGACTCTAGCAGAGAGAAGCACCAGCTTCATGGTAAACCGAGACCCTTTGATTTGGATATTGTCAGGAATCCCCAAGTGATCCCTGTTACTGCCCTCTGCCCTTGGTGACTGAAAGTTCAGGGCCAAGTCAGGACAGCCCTGACCTTAGGATAGTGCCAGAGTGAGGAAAAGGTGGCTGCCCAGCATGGGCAGGCCCTAGTCCCGGCCTCAGTGGGCTTCCTAGAGTGGCCGCCCATGCCTGGGCACCCCCCTCACCCTTCTAGGCCTCCCCTGCTCTCTAGCCCACAAGGCTGTCCTGAGGGACAGTTGGCATACGGAAGAGAGGAGTTGGTTTTTTTTTTTTAAACATTGGCAAGGCATTGCCAAAATTTAAGACCTGGGGCCCATCAGAATCATCATCCCATTGTTTTCCCACCATTTCTGAGCCTGTAGTCACCACACATAACTTAGCAGAGACAAGCGGCAGCAAATCCTCCTTGTCATTCTCCAGCCCAGCCCTGGTCTAACCATCCATTTAGCTTCCAGGCCCTGGCCACATGGTAACTGCAAACTACGTGTGCTTTCGCTCACTTCTGTGTACTCGGTTCTGCAAGCATCCATTGAGCTCCTACTATGCGATTTCTTAAACACAGCCGCTGCCCTCAGGACTGAAGACAGATCCTCACACGAATACCTGTGACTGGAAGCAAGTATAAGGTCAGAGATATGTGCACTGTATGGTGAGGAGAGGAATGGTTTGTTCTGGGAAGGTGTAGGGAGAGCTAAAGAGAAGGTGACACTTGAGCTGAACCTTGATGGTGAGTAGGAATTCACCAGGGCAAGAAAGGGCCTTCCAAAAAGTAGGAACATGACCATGCCTACTTACATGGGTGAGGGGGACAGGGAGGGAGGCAGTTATCATTTTCTGCGCACTTACGACATGTCAGTACTGACTTTATGAAGTTGAGGTGTTATTTCATTGTCTCCACTTTACGGATGAGAAAACTGAGGCAGAGAGAGTCTACGACTTGCCTGTGATCCCGCCATGAATCAGTGGCAGGATAGGATCTTTTTTTTTTTTTTCTTTATTGATTTTAGAATGAGAGGAAGAGAGAGTGGGAGAGAGATAGAAACATCGATGAGAGAGAACATTGATTGGCCGCCTCCTGCATGCCTCCCACCGAGGATTGGGTCCACAACCTGGGCATGTGCCCTGACGGGGAATCGAACTGGTGACCTCTTGGTGCATGGGTCGACACTCAACCACTGAGCCATACCGGCTGGGAAGTGGCAGGATAGGATCTTAAGCTCAGGTCTGCCTGCTGCCCAGCCTCACCATGCACAGTTCATCTGACTCTGGGCTCTTCCACAGTCTGTGCCCCTCAAGAAAACCCAGCCAGAGGCAGAGGATGCTCTGTCCACTTGTTGGAGCAGGTCCTCCCATCACGTCAACTGGTCAGGTATTTCCTTTCTGGGCTCTTGAAGGGATTTAGGGGTTACCAAGATAAGCAGTGGAGTCCCTGCCCTCACAAGGAGCTTGCAGTGAGACCATGGCAAACAGGAATCATGGAGCACTGGCAGTGAGAACCTGATTTAAAGCATAAACTGGGCCCTGGCCGGTTTGGCTCAGCGGTTAGAGCGTCGGCCTGCAGACCAGAGAGTCCCGGGTTCAGTTCCCACTAAGGGCACATACCTCGGTTGCAGTTTGTCCCTGGCCCCAGTTGGTGTCGTGTGGGTGGCAACCACTCGATGTGTCTCTCTCACATCAATGTTTCTCTCTCTCTCTTCCTCCCTCTCTCCCTCCCGCTCTATCTGAGGATAGATGCAAAAATGTCCTCAGGTGAGGAAAAAAAAAGCATAAACTGGGAACTTTCCAGAAGTGCATAGTCTTGGGCCGCACCCCTGACCTATCGAATCAGAAACTGTGCGGATGGGGCCAGTATGAATGGTTTTTTTTCTTCAAAGTTTATTAGAATTTTTTCTTTTAAATATGTTTTTATTGATTTTAGAGAAAGAGGAAGGGAGAGGGAGAGAGAAAAACATTAACCAGAAAGAACCATCGATTGGCTGCCTCCTGCACACCCCTTACTGGGGATGGAGCTGAAACCCCGGGCATGTGCCCTGACCGGGAATCTAACCAGCGACCTTTTGGTGCACAGGACGACGCTCAACCAACTGAGCCACACCAGCTGGGGCCAGTATGTATGTTCTAGAAAGCCCTCTGGTTGATTGTGGTATGTGCTGAAGTGTGAGAAGCACTGGTTGAGCTGGATGGCCCAGCCTCCCCGAACAAAGTCCTGTAGGCGCCTGTCAGCCCCACAGGCGTTTCCCCAGTGCCTGGGCGCCAGGAATGTTGCTTGGGGGCTGCAGGCCATGGGGGTGGGGGGGGGAGTGGGGGCGGGAATGTCGCCATCTTGTGGGACAACAGAGATACGTAGACAGACCTAATTGTAGTTGCCAGGCTGACCCTGGCAAGGGCTGACCCAGAATGGATAGAAGGAGAGACTCATTCCCAAACACGAATCTGGGAGGCTTTCTGGAGGAGATGGGCTGTGGTGGACCCGGAGAATGGAAGGAGATCTGAAGGGACTGGGCATTCGGGCTAAGGAAACCTCTTGAGCAGAAGTGGAGAACAGGACATTTGGGAAATGAAGATACACTGCCCCTGGTGTGTAGGAGGGAGAGACCAAGGGGGCCAAACCATGGGTTTTCTGAATGTCAGACAGTGATTTGATTTTATTTTCCTTTATTGATTTTTAGAGAGGGAGAGAAACATCGATGAGAGAGAACATCGATTGGCCACCTCCTGCATGCCCCCCACTGGGGATTTGGCCCACAACCTGAGCATATGCCCAGACCGGGAATCGAACTGGTGACCTCTTGGTACATGGGTCGATGCTCAACCACTGAGCCACACTGGCCGGGCCAGGCTGGTGATTTTAGAGTTATCTGAAACAGACTTATCTGTGATTTCTGGTGCAGTCAGGTGTAGCTGGATCTGAGCTCATGGTCCAATTCCTTCACTATATAGATGGGGAAACTGAGGCCCAGAGAGAGAAGTCCATACACAAACAAGGGAAAGGGTTTGGCAGCTACCAGGCAAGAATGGGAGCAACAGCTTGCCACCTCACCTGACCCCTGCAGCCTCATGTCTCCCACCTTCCACATGGCACCCCACTCAGGTGGAATTTCTCTCAGTTTCTTGAGTGCACTGTGGTTTCCTGCCACAGTCCTCTGGACCTCTGGTTCCCTTTGCCTATAGCACTGTCTTTCTTCTCTTAGCCAACCCCTGTCATTCTTCAGGCTCAGCATAGTCTTTGCTCCCTCCACAGAGACGTGTTGGCCCCCGAGGTGAGGAGGGAGGGTGAGGTGTATCCTCTGTGCTTCCCCCAGCACCTCCCATCCTATTGTAAGAACCTCCACTAGGGCTGAGACCACGTCAACTTGACCCTCAATGTGCCAAGTGCCCAGTGCATACTTGGGCGCACAATAAAGGAGGAGTCTTTCGAGCTCTTTTGCCTGTAAACAGAGACCTTGCTGGCCTCTCTCCTGTTTGAAGAGGGGCAGTCTCAGGAGAAGAGGCCATCCCTCAGTGGTTGGGAGCCTGATAGGCCGAGCAAGGGTGTTCCTTCATTGAGGCCCCCAGCTTGGTCATCTGCTCTGCTGTCCTGGGCAGATGCCTACTTGGGCTGAGGGGGAGGGAAAGAGCTGCGTTGGGAGGAGTATTGGGTGGGAAATGGCTCTGGGATTAGCCATCCAGGGGCCCCACCCTCCCCTGAGTACTAGCAGCAGTCTTGATCTGGGCCACTCTGAGGCACCCATCAGTCCCAGTCCAGCCTTACCTCGTTAATCCATTTGTTCGGCCAGTGATCAGTGAGCACCTACTCATTGCCAGACACCAGGAACATAGCCCTGCTCCAGCACATCCCTCTCCAGGTTCCCACAGTCTAGCAAGTTAAGAAATCAGTTTACGCTGTGGCCCAGTTGGTTGAGTGTCGTCCTGTGCACTAAAAGGTTGTGGGTTCAGTTCCAGGTCAGGGCACATGCCTGGGTTTCAGCTCCATCCCTGCTAGGGGGCGTGCAGGAGGCAGCGGATCAATGTTACATTCTCACATCGATGTTTTTTTCTCTCTCTTCAAATCAATAAAAATATTTTGTTTAAATCAGTTTGCTCCAAAGTAGGAAGTCCCAAACAGGGCAGGAGAAAGGCTCGGTAAGTCTGTGTGAGGCAGAGATTGCTTCTCACTGAGTAGATGAGAGGAGGCCATGGCATCCAAGGGGCTGTCTCTGCTCCAGGTGCTGTGTGCTAAGTTCTGGACATACAGTGCCCCCGTTTAATTCCCACCACAATCTTAAGAGGTAGGTGAGCTTTTCCAGTCTGTACCCCCAGCCTGCATGTCTGGCCCTCTTGACTGTGCTTCTGTGTGGGGAATGGCATGGGTGAGGCAGAATACTTTGGGGAGTAGCCAGTGATTTTGGTCTGCCTGGAATATACAATTCCTGAGGGAATTGGTAGGGGGAAATCAGAGAGGTATGTATGGGAAGGGGGCTGGTTTATTGACCCAGTAAGTTTGCTCTGGGGGCCCTGGCTGCCACCAAGGAAGGCAGGTGGCCTTTCTTCTGCAGACCTCATGGAGCCCAGGAAGGTTCTGAGTGTCTGGAGGCACATGGAAGTGACTCTGCCTCGTGTCCATTGCTAGTGGAGTGGGGGTGGGGGTGGGTGGGTGCAGTACCGCCCGGACCAGGCAGATGATGAAGGGCTATGAGGGTAAGAGGCTTGGTGGGAGGTGGATGTTCTTGATCTTTGGGGAGAGTCAAGAGAGACGGTTGTCAGAAATGACAAGATGACTGAAAGAAAGAACCCAGGAGCAAGAGTGGCCTCGGGAGAGGAGACAGGGAAACTGGTTTCCCATGTGTTGTGTTGAAGCCAGTGACTGAATATCCAGGCAGTCATTCATATTGGGGTGAGTTCTTCCAGCCACCTCTCTCTCACCAGCCAGGACCATGAGGACCCCATCTCAGCCCTCTCGGACCCCAGAGCGCCTAGGCCAGGGCTCCCCATGCTGGGTGGTTAGACTTGCAGGGAAGGAAGCCGGGTCTCTAGCAGCCCAGGCCCCCACACCCACTGAGGTAGCTGTATTTGGTGAGCACGTGGGCTTAGCTTTACCTGTATCAGGCCTGGTAAGACCTTTCCCCTGAAATCCAACATTTCTTTGAAATCTTGTACTTTTATTTTATCTTTAAAATCCCCATGAACTTGATATTGTACTCCATCATCTGTCTGTTTGCTTTAATACAAAGGTGTTGCTTTTCCTTACTAATGAGCTTGGCAGACCCTTCAGAAGAGGCCCTGAGATCATCCTGCGGCTTTGCCTGTATCCCGGTTTGAGAAGCAGGTCTCGTCTGGCGTGTAAGGCGCCTCCCCTTCCCTTCCCTCTGCTACATTTCCCATGACCCAGAGCTTCAGAAACAACTTTCTCCAGCCAGGCTGAGGAGGTGGGAAGGGCAGGCCTATCCTAGAGGGATAGGCACTCGGGGATCCCCTCAGGCTCCTCGAGCAAGGGGCTGCGTAGTCTGGTCTGTCAGCAGCAGGCCCGCTCCACAGAGGGTTCTCTGGGCCAGGGCCCAGCCCTCCCCCGTGGGAAGATTAAACAGAGTTTGGGCAAATGGTAATGGCCTTCCAGACCTGTCTCTGCTTTGTCCCACCTTCATGCCCAGCAGCTGAAGAGATAATGGTCAGAGCCTCCATTTCTCCATGAAAGCTTTCTCTTACCTTTCTCTTATCCTCTAAAATAGGCAGAGCATGGTTTATAGATGAGTCAGTTGAGGCCCAGAGAGGCTAAACTACTTACCTAAGGGCAGACAGCTGGAAAATCAGGAGACCTGGATAAAGACCTAAACTGTGTGTGCTCAGTTGCCACACTTTCCTCTGTTAGACACTGCTTCCCCTGTGCCTTGTCTGTGCCATCTCTAGGTGTCTCTGGCCTGTACCCCAAGTACTGGTAAGAAACCAGGGAAAGTGTGCTGAGTACCTGTGTGCTCTCAGCAGCGGGCACCTCTGCTGGTGAGCCTGTGCCATCTCCCTCGACACAGGTGACATCCCCCCAGTTCCCCCATCTCTGGCTACCCTATCATGTCCCCGTGTCTCAGCTCTGAGCCTAGGCAAGGAACTCCAACTTGCACCTGCCTGACTCCCAGGGCTGGGCATCTCTGCCTTGGCAGGGCCCCAAGGAGGCCAAGTTTTAGTCAGGATGCCTGGCTCCTGTTAGAGGGAGCTGAGAGTGGCCACTGTGTTGACCCTGGTGGTCAAGCCAGACCTGTATGCTTTTCACTCACATTGTATGTTGAGGGTCAGTGAATGGGTGTTTGGGGATGGGCAAGCAAGAAGCTTCAAGGCAGGAGCCATTTCTGTTGGTCTTCGAGCTGCAAGTTTTGTCTTTTCTTCCTTCCTCGCTTGTCCTTCTTTACCTGCCCTCTTGGAACAGTGCCAACCTCCTCCTTCTTGCTCCCATCCCCAGCCAGCCCTGGCCCCTCTTCTCTACCTTCAAGCAGAGGAGCCAGGCGCCTGGCTTGCTGAGCTGAAAGCCCATCAGATCTGAGTGCCTTTCACTGGTGCAGGAAAGGGGCTTCTGTGCGGCTCTGCCCCCCAGTCTCAGTGCAGCCCTAAGAAGGAGGCAGAGTCTGACTTGAGCACAGGAGCCACGCTGTCTCCTGCAGCATCATATCCCTGATGGCTGGGAGGCACCTGGTCTATCGTAGACTGTCGAAGGTGGGGGATTTGTTGGATGGGTGTAAGAAGAGGGCAAGGCAAGCCCAGGCACCAGGCTGGGCCTGGTTAGCGAAGAACATGTGGCTCAGGGGCCACTCCCTTTGGGAGCCTGGCCTGTGAGTATTAGATGGCTGTTCTGCAGGCCACGGGAGGATGGTGACTGCCCGTTTCACAGAGAAGGCCCTCTGTGCCCACGTACATCAGCTGTGTTTTTAGTTGTTTTTTTCTTTCTTTCCCATTTGAACTTGGAGTCTGTAATTAACCTCCTATAGGTCACTTTGTGGGTAGGAGAAGGGTGGGGAGGGGGCCGACCCACAGCCTGCCAGCAGCAGGGCAGTGGGAGACTTTGATGACAGGCGGGCTGGCCACATTGTCTCCAGGTGTTGTGCTGCAAAGGGGACTGCTCAGCCTTAGTCATGAGATGAGGATCATTAACCCTTTTAAGAGTCCGCTGCCCCTGCCCCCTGGTTGCTGGGAGGGAGGCCAGGCCAGGCCAGGTCCTCCCTGGCTGGGCTGCCTGGCCACGTCCTGAGCGTCTGTCTTGCTCTCAGATCTCTGCAGGCTCCGCACCCACCGCCCACTGCCGAGAGGAATGAGGTCAAACTGCTGGCAGCAGCGGTATCTTCTGGCCTCAGGGCTGGGATGTGGAAAAGGAGCAGCCCTGGCTGTTCTTGCTGTTGTTATCTTCAGTGAGGTGCCTTCCGAGGATTCCCCATGAAACACACACAGGCCAGATGCCCGGGCTTAGCGTGAGGCTACGAGAAAGCAGAAGCCATCAGACACCCGTGGCAACTGAGCTGTGTCTTAAGGCTTTAGGGGACCTGTCCTCAAGGGAAATATTTTTGTGGAGACCTGGATCATCCTTGAGAGAACTTCCTCTTGTTAGGAAACTGCCAAATTGTGCCCCCACACCCCTAGACAAGAATGCCCTAGTCCTGCTGCTTAGATGGGCACTGTTCCAGGAAAAAGGGAGCTGGACTAAGTGACCTCAGGGAGTGTCCGAGCTCAGAGAGGGCTTGATCTGAAGCAGAGTATCAGTGACAATCATGAGAGCAGAATGTGGGAATTTTCACCCTCTTGTTCCTCATGCTTCTACCCAATGCCTCTCATCCATCGCTCTCCTGGGTACTGGGCCTTTGAGAGTCCACTCTGCATGGGGAAGTGTGCACAGACCCTAAGGACTGTGCCTCCTCCCTTTGGCTGCAAAACTGCATTTATAGAGAAGTCTATTACAGTCTTGTTAATATTAGCAGAACGTTGGAGACAACCTAACCAATTCATCTGAACAATGGAATATTATGCAGCCATTAAGATGATTTAGATGTGTATTTCTAGATTTGGGGAAATGTTTTTACGATATATTGACTGGAAAAAGTAGACTGTAAAACATTTTAGAGAGAAAAGTCTTGAAGGGAATATTTGAAAATGTTGCCAGTGGTTTTCTCTCTGGTGGTAATTGAATGGATTTAAATGTGTTTTTCTTTTTCCTTACTTGTATTATGTAATTTTTCTACAACAAAAAACGTATTTCTTATGTAACAAAACAATAACAGAGGGGAACAAGCTAAACTCCTTGTGGGGCAGGATTGGCTATTCCATGTGTGGCTTGTCATTTCTGTCTGGGACAAAGCACAGAACCTGGCACCCAGTAAGCACTCAGTAAACGCATGTCAACTGACTGGGGAGTGAGTGCTTGCCCAGTGGCTTGCTTCAGCTGTTGTCCTGACAGATCCCTTTCATCCCAGGAAGCCAGTTCCTCTGCTTGGTTCAGCTTCAGCTTCAAGATATTCTGGGGACACGATACAGTGGTTTCCATACTAGCATTGCATTCTGGCTCCTGGTCCATCAAAGAGACCCAGACAAGACTGGACCCAGCTCAGAGAGGGGGCCCAGGCAGGGGCTAGAGCTGGCCTAGTTGTATGAGGCCCTGTAAATGCTATCTCCAGGTCCTCAAAGGTCTGCTGTGTGAATAACCTCTTAGCCTGTCGTAGGTGTCCCCAGGGGCTAGTATTGGATCCAGTGGCTGGAAGCCATAGTGGGAGAAGCATGATGCTCAGAATAAAAATGAGCTTAAAATGCAAAAAGTAAGATCAAGTCATTTCCTGACTTGTAAGCCTCTGATGTCTTCTCATCACATCTATAAAACAAATCCAGGGCCATCTTGGGGAGGTGGTTCGTACTCCTCACCATAGAAAGCTCCTGGCCCAGGCCTTGGCCGGTTTGGCTCAGTGGTTAGAGCATCGGCCCGCAGACCAATGAGTCATGGGTTCGATTCTGGTCGAGGGCACGTACCTAGGTTGCAGTTCGTCCCTGGCCCTGGTTGGGGTTGTGCAGGAGGCAGCCAGTCGATGTGTCCCTCTCATGTCGATGTTTCTCTCTCTCTCTCTCTCACTCTCTCTCCCCCTCCCTCCCACTTTATCTGAAGATAAATGGAAAAATATCCTCGGATGAGGATTTAATAAAAAAAAAAAAAAAAAAAAAAAAAAGCTCCTGGCCCAGGAATGAGGTTGCAGAGGTCCTCTGGGCATTGTTCAGGGTGCCACCTGGTGGGTGTTCTCTTTCCTGCCACCTGAGCTGTTGCCCCTCCCCAAAAGGGACTTGCTAGAAGCAAGGGAAAAAAAAACACATAGGCTGTTCTCAGGGTCTTATTCCCTTTCAAAATGTGCATCTTTGGCTTTCAAAGAACTGTGAACTAAGGTTTCTGTGCGCAGGGACCAGGACTTGACATTGCTAGAATGGGAGACATGGTTTTTGTACAGTAGTCCCCCCTTATCCTTGGGGGATAAGTTCCAAGACCCCCAATAGATACCAGAAACCCCAAATAGTACTGAACTCTATACATACTGTTTTTTCAATACATATATACCTATGATAAAGTTTAATGTATAAATTAGGCACAGTAAGAGAGTAACAGCAATAACAAACAATAAAATAGAATAATTATAACAACATACTGTAATAAAAGCTATGTGAGTGGCTCTGGAGCCATTGTTAAGTAAAATAAGGGCTACTTGAGCACTCGCAGCGCAGTGCCGAGTCCATCTGATAACTAGGGCAGCTACACGTGACTAGCAGGAGCGTATGTGACGTGGATACGCTGGACAAAGAGGTGATCCGCGTCCCAGGCAGGACAGAGCCTGACAGTGTGAGATTTTTATCATGCTACTCAGAACAGCACACTATTTAAAACTTATGAATTGTTTATTTCTGGAATTTTCTATTTAATATATTTGGGCTGTGGGTAGCTGAAACCTCAGAAAGCAAAAACGTGGATAAGGGGTGATTACTGTATCTCAGCTGATTCTTGTGAGGAGCTGTTAAGAGATATAAAACAAGACTTTGTAAAGAACACAACAGGATTCTAATATATGGCTATTTTTATTTTGTCATACTTTAGACCAGTGCTGTGTAGGAATATAATGGGATCTACATAGATAATTTTACAATTTCTAGTAGACACATAAAAAGTTACACCCACCCTGGCCTGTTTTACTCAGTGATTAGAACATCAGCCCCCAGACCAAAGAGTCGAGTTTGATTCCGGTCAAGGGCACGTACCTCAGTTGTGGTTCTGTCCCTGGCCCTGGTCAGAGTCATGCAGGAGGCAACCAATTGATGTGTCTCTCTCACATTGATGTTTCTCTCTCTCTCTCTCTCTCTCTCTCTCTCTCTCTCTCTCTCTCTCTCTCTCCACTCTATCTGAAGATAAAATGGAAAAATATCCTCGGGTGAGGATTTAAAAAAAAAATTACCCCCAAAAAAGAATGGGGACAAATCCAAACTTCTTTTCCTGGCTCACATAGTTACATGTCAGTCACCGAGACCCACCTCTCCAGGCTCCCCTCTTACCATCCTTGCCTTCCAGAATCTTCCAGCCACATGGGCCTCTTTTATCTAGCTGCTTATCACTGCCTCACAGTTCCTGGTGATTGTTTGCCATGTGTTTCCTCCTCACTAAAGTCCAGACTCACGAGAGCAGGAAGCTTATCTGCCTTGTTCACGACTGTATTCTCAGGGCCCAGAGTAGTGCCTGGCATGTAGTAGGTTGAATGAATGAATGAGGAACAATTGAACTAGATGGGATTGTTCTGAAGTGAGTAGACCATCAAGAAGTGGCTGTTGGGTTACATGGGGTTCTTACTAGATGGGGTGGGCTCCTTGTGATCTGAAATGGGTTTTCCATTGGTGGCAGGGGATGACTTTGGAGCCCCCAGCTCTCGGGCCCTCTGAATTGGAGTCATGGTGGTTGTTTCTGGGGTCAGTCTCTATATAATTATGCCCCTTCCCCTGCTCCGTCACCACCACCATTAAGCAGTGGTCACAGGCTCAGTGCAGTGCTGCACCAGGACCCATGTCAGGAGACAAGGTAGTAGAGTGACCACCTCTTCCTCCTACCAGGTATCACTGCCACCCTCACCCTGGCTTGTTGGGAGGGAGGTTGTCGAGGGGTTGTTAGAGGGCCCCCTGTCTCAGAACTGCAGTGAAGGTCAACACTCTCCAACCTGAGAAGAGCTCTCTGTGTCCCCAGTTCATAAGAAGAGGGGGAGGCTAATTGGAGATCACCAGTTGACCAAGAGGTTAGATCACTGGAGCAAAGCCACCTGTGAAGATGTGTTGTTAGTAACCAGTCATGCACTATACACTTACAATATGTGTACTTATATTTTTATCATTTATTTTTTAAGCCCACATGCCTGGGCCCGCTCTCACAGGTTCTGCCTCATTATGTCTAGGATATGTCCTAGGCACTTACTTTTTAAAGCTTTCCATACGATTCTTATTAGCATGTAGGGTTAAGAACTGTTAATAAGCAGATGAAGGAAGGTGGGGATGTAAGTAAGGAGGAAGGATGCTGAGGCAGGAATTCAATCCCATTTAGAATAACGAAGTTCCAGGAAGTCCTACAGATTGATAGGTTAATATACATAAAACCTGTGGATGTCTAAGAAAACCCAACATTATAAAATATAAAAAGCAGGTAATTGGGGGAAATGTAACAAAAGTTTCATAGCCTTAGTATGTATACAGAACTCTCACAGTCAATAAGATGAGCACCCAATAGAAAAACAGAGTACAGACAAGAACAGACAATTCATAAAGAGGAAACACAATGGGCCGATACACTTAGGGAAAGTGGTCAGACTCACCAGGAATCAAATAAATGCAAATTAAAACAACACAGACATTATCTTTTGCCTAGCTAATTGGTGAAGATTAAATGCATGATAATACCTCATGTTGGTGAGGGTGTGGAAAAAAATAGGCACTGTCATTCATTGGTGGGAGTACAGATTGAGGCAACCTTTCCAGAAGGTAATTTGGCAACCATAAAGCTGAGGAAGATTGCAAACCTTTTTGACGCAGCAATTCCACTTTTAGGAAGATTGCCTTAGGAAATAATTGTGGATAATAATAACAATAATAGCTAACCTTTATTAAATGCTCTGTGCATGCCAGGCTCTACATGCATTATCTCATATAATCCTCGCCGTCATCATCCCACGAGGTGAGCTGTTATCACCTGTATTTTACAGACAAGGAAACAGATGTGCAAAGGATTAATTAAGTCAATGACCAGAGGACACAAAGCTAACAAGTAGCAAAGTCTGGATTTGAACCCAGGCTGTCTGAGTCAAGAGCCACACTACCTACCTGTACAGCAGTGTACACTGGATGTGTGCAAAGGATAAACACTGTGTGCACTGGGTGTGTGCATTGGATATATAATGTATACAGTGGGTGAAGCTGCAAGGATGTTCCTCTGGGCTTGTTTGTAATGGGGAGGGGAGAGAGGGGAGAAAACATGCTGAATGCCCCATGATAGGAACTGGTCACAGATTGTGATATACTCATACAGGAATATTATGCGACCATGAAAAATGATGCTATAGAAAAAGAACGTGTGTGAATACTAGGATTTTTGTATACATATGTTACTGGCAATGATTCCATTTTGTTCAAAAATGTGGGGTGTGTTTTGTATATGTATAAAAGGTCTCTGAAAGGATATAAAAGGAACTGATAAAATTGGTTGCCTTCTAGAAAGGCAACTGTGTGGCTATGGTCAGAAGTTAGAAGTTGTTTTTTTTTTAATCCATATACCCTTTTTCACTTCTTGAATCTTGAATCATGTGAATATATTATCTATTAAAATGAGTATGTATCTATAAATATGATTCTCCCAAGCCACAGTGCTGACTCGCCTGATCTATTCCCTTCCTTCTAGCCCCACCCCTTGGCTCTTAGCTGAGTTGGCTCCTCCCTCAGCCTGAGTTGGGGTAGCTCCTCTGGGCTTCAGCACCCTCATGCCTCCATGAACATGCTGTTAATGAACCATGGTCAATGCCAGGTGGCAGCTCCCATGAGGGGAGGAGCCATGTCTGTCATTTTGGTCTGCCTGTGTCCCCTGGGCCCAGCATAAGCCTGGGACAGAAGTTAGATCATGAGCACTGAAGCGAAGGAGATCTGGGTTTGAATCCCAGTTCCATCAACATGAGGAAGTGACTTCACCATCCTGTGCCTCAGTTTCACCATCTATAAATGAGTTTAATCATTGCCATGAACTAATGGGGTTATTTTCATAAGATAATGTATGTAAAGCTCCCATTATCATTCCAGGCGTGAAGGAAACTGCACAGGTGGTATCCGCACTGGCATCGTTGCGACCCTCTGTGAATGCTTGTTGAATTGAACTAGGAGATGACATCTGGAGGGGCGGCTCCCCAGGCCCAGCCCAAGGACAGTGGCTCTTCCTCCACTGCTCATGCTTGGCACTGCCCCATCGCCACCATGCTCACCTCCCTGCCTTGTACCCCACAGCCACCCGACCCAAGCTGAAGAAGATGAAGAGTCAGACGGGACAGGTGGGGGAGAAACAATCGCTGAAGTGCGAGGCAGTGGCCGGTAACCCCCTGCCCTCCTACCGCTGGTTCAAGGATGGCAAGGAGCTCAATCGCAGCCGCGACATTCGCATCAAGTATGGCAATGGCAGGTGAGCAGCAGCCGTCCCTCCCTCCTGGCATCTTCCCTCCTGAGAAGAAGGGGCCTGAGCTGGCAGAACCCCAGACTGTGCCCCCAGATCCACTTATGGCTCAGATTCTGGTCCCCCTTCCTGGCCATATCCAATTTCTCCTTGCAACTCTGGGCTCCCCTGGTTAGGTTGGCCCAGTGTCTTCAAACTGTAGAATCTTAATTAATGTCTCTGGATGGTTGTGGAAGTCCACTCTTGTCCTAAAACTTCTCAAAGGACCTGCCACAGTGTCTGAAAGCCCAGCTTTTAGCAACTTTGGTGAAAGACTCTGATTGCAGGATGCGTCTGGGAGGTCATGTGTGGTGATGGGCTGGTTTCTCAGCTCAGCAAGCTATACCGGGCAGAGGGCTAGATAAGGGGGAAGGCACGTGGCTTTGACTAGTGTTGGGGGAGTCTGTGTCTCAGACAGTTTCCCCCTATGCATGGGAAGAAGCTTTGGAGCCTCCAGCTCTGGAAGATGGCCTCTCTTCCATCTTGGGGTGGTCGAGCGGGGACCTCAGGCACCAGAGAAGCCAGGAATCCCAGGGCAGCTCCTTACCTCTCTCCTGCCGCTCACAGCCCCTGAGGAGCTGTCAGAAGGCAGGACAAGAGAGAGGGGGAGGCCCTCATCTGCCTGCTAAACGGAAGTTCTGCCTGACCTCTGTTCTGTCAGCCCTGAGGGCCTTCTCTCTCTGGCCGAGAGGCACCCTAGTCTTTCCAGCCCCTCCGGAGAAGCTTACAACCACCCTCTCCCTGGCTATCATTTTCCTCCTCACTGCCCCCAAAGTGGAAACAAGGGTGAATTTAAAGGACCGCAGCCTGCCCCACAACAGAGAGTGATGAAAGCCCGGGCTCAGGCTGCTCCTGGGCGCTGTGGGGCCCCAGATGTGTGTATCCCGCCCCCTAGGCCTGACTCCCAGCCTGGGTAAGAGGGTGTGGGGTCAGCGGTCTGAGAGGTGCTTCCAGTTTTCGTCCTTTCATGAGCAGGGAGCAGAGGCAAAACTGGTCTCCTGGAAAGCAGAAAATAGTCATTTATGAGGAAAAGGTTTGTAGCTGAAAGAATGCTGCCTCCTAAGAGAATTTGGGAGAGAGGGTCCTGTGTGTCCCCAGCCTACAGATTTAGCAAGAAACTCAGGTTGCCCACCAAGCTCACCTTCTGAGGCCACACCACCCCTTCCCACTGCCCTGCCAAGAGTGGCTCCAAGCTGGAGGAAAGAATGGACAGGCTTCTGGAATTATTGGGGCTCCTGCCCCCTCTTTCTGGGAGGACAAGGGGGAACACTCTCTCCTGACCTCTGTTGTCTCGGTGAAGTAGGGGGAGAGGTCATCTTCCAGAAAGACAGCAGAAGTCAGGAGAGAGTGTTCTCCCTGTCTCCTCATTACTCTGAAGCACGTCCACAGCGTGGCCATCCCCCTCCCCCACTCCTGACCCCATGTCACATTCACACTCACCCACACGTCCTGATCACATGAGCACGCGTAGCCTCAGAGCCCCTGCACCACCCACAGAACCCTTTCTCTGGTGACCAGCCTTCCTCTCTCTCCTTACAGACCCACTCACGTCGCTTCCCTCCTCCCCCTGTTGCCCCATCTTCCCTTCACCACCACGTGGAGTGGTTTCATGCCCACTGACTCCACTGTCCTTGTCCTCCACTCCGCTTGGCTCCGCTAGAGTCTGCCCCATACATGCAGCGCCCCCGTGGCTGTGGCTCAGACCCAGCACCTCCGGAGCGTCCTGGCCCTGCGTCTGCAGGCGTCTCAGCAGCCTTGACCTGAGTGCCCCCTGCTCCCTTGCCGCTGTGGTCCCCCTGCACCTCCTGTGCCTCTAACCATGCTCTCTTGGTCGCCATCAGTGCTGGGACTTCCCTGTCTTCTGAGCTTCACTCTTCTCTTCCCTCCCTCTCTACCTGTGGGTGATCGCACCCGCTCATCTCTGATGACCCCAAACCTCCATCTCTAGTTTGATGGCTTTTTTAAAAACCGGAGTTCCAGACCCGTGCTGCCAGCTATACACTAGATACCACCCCTGAGATACCCACAGGCATCTCTGCTCCAGAATGCCCTAGCCTGGCCTCTCCTTCTGGCCCTGCCTCCCCTCCCGTGCTCCCTTCTCGGCTGTGGCAGAACCAGACTGCCCCTGCGCAGCACTGCCCACGTCGTCCCTTCCGGCTGGGTACCACTTCTCCAGAAAGAGGCCCCCTTCTCCTCGCCCTGCAAGTTTCTTATCTGGTGTCCCAGCTTTCAGCCTCTTTCCTTCCACGTCCCACTCTTGGCTGTGCCCACCTTTTCTGGGCCATGGGCCCCTTGGTGAATTCATTTCTGTATCTAACATAGCATGAACTGTGTGCCAGGCACTCTGCCAGGGGCTGGAGATACACCAGGGGACGGAACTGACATGGTCCGAACCTTCACAGGGTTCTAGTCTAGCTTCTAGCGCAGACTCTGGGTAAAGGCCTCCACCCTTTCTTCAGAAAAAAGTATGTCGCATCCACCCAGTTTTGCTTCCAGTTCTAGAAGTCTATGGAGTCGAGGCTCCCATGACTCTGACAGGGGATGATGATCTTTCTAACATGGGCACATATCCCATCTTTCATCCATTTACCTGACAGATCTTGAGAGTCTGCTCTATGCCAGGCACAGCCCAGGCCTTGGGGCCCTTCCGACTCTTCTCTTCCTGGCCTCTAAGTCACTGCTCCGCTGTGCCCCATCCCTGGGTGCTCCTGATTCCTGCTCTTTCCTTTCATGACCCTGGACTTGGGCCCAGGCTGTTCCCTATCTGGCAGCAGCCCGCCACCCTTCCCTCCCACACACACACACACACACACACACACACACACACGGTCCCTGGAAAAGTTCTCCAAGGCCCAGCAAATGTCATATCCCCTGGGACACTTTCCTGAGCTCTCCAGGCAGCTCTCGTCACCTCCTGCCATGATACCTCGAACAGAGTTCCATTGCATTGTCGGGGGGCGGTCTCTCTTTCTAGCGTGAGAGAACCTCCCCATACACACCGTCTCCCCTGTGCAGCCTGGCAGCAGAGAGGACGTTCAGTGTTAAATGAATGAGAACCTTGCAGGACTAGCTCTCCTCTCTGGGGACAGGGCCATACTAGGCCTGGGCAGGTCACCCAGCCTTTGAGCACTGCAGCATCCCCGTCAAGCCTCAGTTTACTCTGACAAATAGGTCAGCCAGTCAGGAAACAGGAGCTGGTCAGGCCTGCTCCTGGGTTCAGGGACCCCTGAGAGCCTGAAGTGTACTCCTATCCCCTTCCTGTCAGGGCCCCATCTCATCTGTTGCTTTTTGGAAACTTCCCTGCCCCACCCACCCGGCTCCCAGCAGTGAGTGGACAGGGTAGAGGAGGGGGCCAGGATCGATACTTCTGATTCCCGCGCCCTGACTCAGAGCTGCCACCTCCACACACACTGCACTTGGCACGGGGGCGGGGCAGGGTCTCCTTCTGGCAGCATCTTCTTTCCTTCTGCCCGCACTGCAGCTTGCCCTCTGGCCCTCCTTGCCCTCCTCTGCCCAGGCCACACTCTGTCGCTTGATTGCTCTCGGCCTTGCGGAGACCCCTCCCCAGCAGGTGCTGTCTGTCTCAGGGGCCACCGCACAAGGTGTCTCGCCCAGTCCTTCCTGTGCCAGGGGAAAGCTGGCCCCCGAGCCCTAGGCATGGGGCCCTCCGCGGCAGAACTGCGCGTTCCCTTGTTTATGAGGGGCAGGCTGGGACAGGCCCCTCGGGCAGGCAGAGGGAGGGAGGTGCGGAGGAAAATGTGCGGGTAGAGGACATGGTGCCCAAATCCTGTCCCTGCCAACAAAAAACTGGCTGAGAAAGAAAGGGAGGGGTAGGCCTGGGTCAGGGTGGTGAGGGGGCAGCAGGTCTGCCAGGAGGTGGGAGAGAGTCCTGGGTCCTGGCGGCTAGGACTAGGTCGAAGAGACTGTAGTGCGTGTCGTCCCCACGCCCCTGCACTCCTTCAGGGCCAGGGAGACCCCACCCTTCTGCTCTGACCCCAGGACTTCTTATGCAAGTCTGGGGCCCACCTCCCTGGAACTGACAATTTCATCATAGAGCTGGTACACGTAGGGGTCTTTGTTCTGTCCCCTTGCCTCTTTCTGGTTTCTCAAAGGAGAGGGCCTCTCCCTGAGCCCTGTGCCTCCTTTCCCTGGGTCTCACACACTTTCATGTGGAAGTCCTTCTTTCCAGTTCTAGCTTTTATCCCTGCAGATATCTGTGAGCCTAGCTCTGCCTTGTCCTGCTACATATGATGACATGTAAGGGAAGGTCCTTTGTCAGCTATGGGTGACAAGGAGATTCTGGCTCTGGGTCTGCTCTACCTTGACCCTGTGACCCTCAGGTGATCCCCTGTTCTGCGTGTCTAGTGTCAGGGAAGATCTGGTGGCCGGGAAGCAAGAGAAGCCTGGCCCTGAGACAGCTGGGCTTTGTGGCATGTAATTAGGCTGAAGCCAGGAAGGAGATGCTGTCTTAGCCAGAGGGGCTTCCAAGGCTCTGTTTAATGAAGGGAACAAACTTGAATTGACAGAAGAGGGTTTTAGGCAGACAGTAGGCCAAGGAGACACAGACCAGCTTGAGCCAGGAAGAATTGGATAGGGAGGGGGGGCAGCTGTCATAACATCAGTAAGGATATTTCCATAGCAACAGGGCCTACCAACAAGACACCCTCATAGACCCTTGTTTGGGGGATCTTGGAGTGAGGAGATCTGGGAAGAGGCCTACTCTCATAGGCAGAGGTGGAGCCCAGGAGACAGGTGCCCACAGCACGGCCCCAGTAGAGATGTGGGTCAGTTTGCCATCTTTTCCCCTTGGCCCAACCTCTCTACTCACCCCCTCCCCCCTGTGCTTTCCTCGTCGCCTTCCTAGCTCTAGTCGACATCCCTGGGCTCAGCGAGTGGCAGCTGTGCTGTCCTACCTCCTGTTCCACCACCCCTCCCACCCACTACACATTCTGGGAATCTGGTGTTTTAATTCAGGACTCAAAAGAAGAGGAGATTAGTGCATCACGGAAAGAAATTTTCATGCTATTTCGTATTTCCCTTGGGGGCCAGGCTGGGGTCCCAGGCTTATCTGGAGCTCTGAGCAGCCCTGGAAAACGCTGGGGCAGAGCAAGCAGTGGGAGGTGTGACCAGACCCTGCACAGCACAGGCTCCCTGGGGCAGGTGCAGAGACTCTGGGAAGGAAGGAGAGGTTTGGCAGGGTCCTCAGAAAAGAGGAGAACCAGGGCCAGGTGCCCTGGAGTCACACACAGCACTGGCCTGCCAGGCCTGGCCCCAAATCTCTCGGCGCGCAGGGACTGGGTGCGGGTCCTCCACAGAGGACTCTAGCCCCAGGGTCAGGCTCCGGGAGGTAGTCCATGTCCTCACCAACTCCCGCTCCTTGTCTGCCTCTGCCTTTGCCTTGCCAGGTGCCCTCGGACAAGTCTAGGAAGAAGCCCCTCTAGGACTCAGTTTTCCCATCTGTCCTGTCCTATCCACCTCCAGCTTAGCCATGAGGGTCAAGTCAGGCCATGAGGATAGGATCTCTCTGTCCCCTAAACTGTCGAAGCTCCTGGCACTCAGAAGGCACTCAGTACACATTTATTGAATGAATGAAGGAATGAAGGAATGAAGTGAAAGCCCCTTGGATAGGCCACAAAGTGCCACTTAGTTAATGTGAAGTTAGGGAAGAGCCAAAGGTTAGAACTGGGAGGCGGGCACAGTTGCCATGGGAACCTGTTAGAACAGCCCCCCCCCCCCCCGCCCCGGGTACCTGGGAATAGGCTTTGTATATCGAGTGACAGGCTGCCACTTCTAAGAGAAGGCTGAGGTAGCTGGCGAGCCAGTGGCTGACCTGTTCCTGGGACTGGGGGAGGGGCACTGAAAGAAGAAGAGTGAGGTAGCCATGTGACTTCCTAAGGGACCCAACTTTCCTCCCCCCGAAAAATAGCTACAAATAAGGGCCAGCCCTGGAAACGTGGATGCGGAGAGCCATAGATTCAGAACATGTGTGCAGTCACTGGCCTTGCCCTGTGCTCTCCTGAGTGCCCAGCTCCTTCCAGCTCCAGGTGCTCGGTGTTCCACCTGGACCCCAGACTCTGCTTCCCATCCACGCTGCACAACCACTGTGGCTCCGCAGGGCAAGGTGACCTCTGGGTGACCGCTGGGGAGTCACAGCCAGCCTGAGCCCCGGCTCATGCCTCTCCCCCTCTTATTACCTCCCTAACCAGAAAGAACTCACGACTACAGTTCAACAAGGTGAAGGTGGAGGACGCAGGGGAGTACGTCTGCGAGGCTGAGAACATCCTGGGGAAGGACACAGCCAAAGGCCGGCTCTATGTCAACAGCGGTAGGTAGTCCCCCAACAAAGGGAGGGGTCCTATAGAGTTTGGGGGGCAGGCCAGTTGCCCCCCGCCCTGGGGAGGCTGGCACACGATCCATCTTGCACTTGACTCCCCTCCCTCCTGCTGCCACCATATCAAGCCCCGAGATCTGGGCCGATTCAGAGAAATGCAGTCGAAGCATAAATGTTTAGCTTTGTTATCTGGGCCTGGAAGAGCCGCCAGCTCTCATTTTAAATACCCTAAAAACTAAATATTTTGAAATCAAGAGGTGGGGGTGGGGGAAGGATATTTTTAGAAGGCAATTATGGGAGGCTGGGCTGCCAGGACCGGGCTCAGGGAGAGGCAGGCCCAGGGTGTGTGTACAGGCTCACTCACTGCCTGTTGCCTGTTGCTTTGCTGGGCACCTGAGTGCAGAGGGCTGTCTCCACAGGGCCACTGTGGGAGGCTCTGGTGCCTTTGGCCCTGGGGACAGCCTTTGTTCAGGGATGGCAGGGCCCTTTCCCACACGTTATCCTCTCCCTTGAAAACCGGTGAGGTCAGGAGCTCAAGGCACCCTGAGCATCCCCGCTCCAGCTTGAGCCTGGAGGCTGCCTCCTGCTGGGTGTCTCTGTGGCCCTGGTTGTTTCCCTTGACTGGGGGGAGTCACCAGCACTGCCTGTCCTCAGGCTGCACCCCTCTACTCTAGCACACCCCACAGACTCTTCCCTCCTCCTGGCACCCAGAGACTTAGCATACTATTCGGCTCCCTGGTTATGTGGGTTCACTTCCCAGTCCTACCCCTGTCACAGAGTCTAATCCTGTATCTGTCCTCACCCGCCATGGATTTCCACCATATAGCCTTCCAGGACTCTAACCCCAGCATGGTCTAAAGAGAACTTGGAACATGGTTGCCCTGGACCCCACCCTGGGAGGAAAACCTGGTGCAGACCCTGTCTGTCCTGCGTTGTGAGGGCCCCTGCTCTCCCAGCCTCTCAGGCTCCGCTGTCTCCCTTGCCACTGAATCTACTACATCTTGCTCAGGCTTCTTTGTGAATCTTTCTCACACCTGTCCCTCCCATTCCAGCAGCATCTCAGGAGCAACCTTGGCCCGGGTTTTATCCCCAGTCACCTGAGCCAGGGCAAAGGCCCCCAAGACGCTGTCATCCTGTCATGCACCCACCCTGCAGCCACAGAACAAAGACGGTCCCACAGCCCAGCTCTCAGGGAAGGCCCAAGTGGTCTTCCCAGCCCTCACTGCAGCCTATGTCT
Organism: Tadarida brasiliensis; assembly: GCA_030848825.1. NCBI lineage: Eukaryota > Metazoa > Chordata > Mammalia > Chiroptera > Molossidae > Tadarida > Tadarida brasiliensis. The sequence continues at coordinate 91,607,038 of CM061259.1, read as the reverse complement.
TGCATCCCATCAGTATTTCTCCTCCGTGTCATCTCTCCTAGGCAGCCTTCCTCCCTGACCACTCACAGCCCGGGCCCCCCTCCTGGGCCACTTCTTGGCCAACCATGGTCTTGTGGAACTCTTGAATTCTAGCCTTTAATGGTTCTTCAACTCTCAAACGGTTGCTGAGCTTTCTCTATGGGTGTGGCCTCCCCAGTGGAATTGAGAGCTGGGAGTGGGGAGCAGGGTGATGCCTTCTGCCCAGGAGTTTCAATAATAGCTACAATTCCTGCGAGCGTGCCGTGCGCCAGGCTCCCCCTTGCCTCCTGAGCCCATGGAGTATTTTATAAATTATGAGACTGAAGCTCAGAGAGGTTAAGTATTCTTCCCAAAGTCAAACAGCTGGTTGATGATAGAGCTGTGCAATGTGAAAGTGGTCGGCAAACACTGAGATGCTGTGTGAGGCCTGTTTACTGCTCCGGCCTCTGGGCCTAGCACAGTGCCTGGCCTATAGCCGGCGTCTGAGAAATAGTATATAAAAGGACTTAGCATCTGCTCCAAGGCCTTTAACTGACTCCCACATGCCCCAGCCTAGGCGTGGTTGTAGTGGGGGTACCTGGGCCCACAGATCCTCCCAACCTGTCCCAAGCCTGGGAACATGGGCCCACCGGGGCTCCAGCACCTGCTACCTCAGCCAGAGTGGGCAGACATTCCCAGGTCCACTTTGGATGTAAGGTGTCCTATTTTCATTATTCTCAGTTAGAGCTGACAAGAGCCCAACTTAAAAGTACCTGAAGGAATTTATTGGTTTATAAAACTGAGAGGCCCAGAGGGAGAACTGGCCCCAGACGTGACAAGAAGTCAGAGCAGGGGTCAGGACGCTCTCTCCCACTGTACTAGCCTCATTTTCTCCTGCTGGAGAATGGGTTCCTCCCGTGTTTGAGGAATGGATTGGGAAGAGAGGCCATGGCCTCAGACAGCTGCAGGTGTCCATCATCCCAGCTCTCTGCCCAGAGAAAAGTGGTAGTTTGTCTGTGTCCATTCACACAATCACAAGGGTGGATTTCGACTTCTCCTGCTAAGGTGGTCGGCCCCATTTGGCCCAGTCCCTGTGCTCAGGGGGGTGAGGTGCCATCTGTGCCAGGCCTGGGAGTGTGCAGAGGGGGTATTGAGAGGCAGAGGACTATGAGCATGGCCCTGCCAGCACTACAGGGCAAGGGGAGGGCACTTCCTTCGAGGTGTGCTGTTGGCAGAGGAGGAGGGACGGGCTGCTGTGCAGAAACCCACAGCAGTGCCCTGTCTCCTGCACAATGGTTGAGGCCTAAGGCTGGGGACCATGGTGAGATCCCTCAGATAAGCTGCAACTCACCCCACACGCAGGCTCCTGTCAGCCCTCAGCAGCCCCTGTTCTGACCAGTTAGGGAACCAGACAGTGGAGCTGTAGGCTGGACCCAGAGGACTTCCCACATGGCTCCCTGCCTCTTGTCCCTCCAGCCTGGCCAGAGAGCAGCAGGGCAAAGTGGTAGAGAGAATCCAGAGCTTTGGTGTCATCCAGCTGTGAGGTGCCACCCAGGACAAGTTACTTCACCTCCTTAGTCTTAGGTTTTCCCATCTGAGGCTCAGCTAGATGGTCTCTAAGTCCCTGTCCCCTTGCTAATGGAGAAACTTCTGGGATTCTGAGTTTGATATTGAGGCTGACAGCCTGTGCACCCAGCCACCACCACAGCCACACACACACACACACACACACACACACACACACACACACACACCACCTCTTCTGTTGCTCTGTTCAGTTCATGGCAAGCAAGGTCCTGCTCTTGATGTGGGGAGGTGAACAGGGCCACTGAAGGGGACAGAGGCCCCTGCTGGGGACGTTTTCCTAGGCAGAGATACCCAGGCTCCCTGTTTTCCTGTGGATCCCAGAAGACCTGCAGCAACCACACCCTGGGGAGGGGCTGAAGGGCTGGTAGCGGGCATCTGTGCCTGCCCCCCTCTGACTCATCCCAAGGTGAGCTGGCTTGGCCCGCCTGGGCCCCAGGGAAGCCAAGGCTACTGGGGTTGGGAGGCCAGAAGAGGGCACGGGAGGGCTGGCAAGGAGCAGTGGCTGCTCAAGGGGCATCGCGGTGGCCCTTTGCCTGCTGTAGCCTGTCCCCGTGGACCCCGGGGCTCCTTCCCCGAGTCACAGAGCACTCTTCTTGCAGTCACAGCTCTGCCAGCTCACAGGAGGCAGGTTCCTGAGTTGGCTGGGATGAGGAGGAGTAGACAAGAAGTTGGTGGTGCTTTTAACAAAATGAACCCACTTCTGAGTTAGAGAAACCAGCTGCCTCATCCCCAGGTGAAAGAACTTGGGACTGTCCCAGGTGGCTGTGCCAGTCCCAGGGTGTCAGGCCGGGCCTGGTTTCACCCAGAGGGCAGGCAGGTTTGACCTGGGTGTCACAGGACCATGGAAGCCCTGGAGAGGCTTCTGGGCCTGTCCCTTACCTGGGAGCTTAAAAAGGCTAGCTGTTTAATCACATACACACATGTGCACACACACACACACGCACGCACACATGCACTCTCACTCACACATTCAGCAAGGCCTTACTCAGCACGACCCTGTTCTGAGCTCTGGAAATCACAGTCTGGGCTCCTGACAAAGTTTCTTAAATGGCAGGAAGGCTTGGCAACTTTACCAACGGGAAAGGGGGCATTCTGGGCAAGTGGGAGGGAGCCTTGATGGATGAAGAGACACTTGAAAGATAATCAGAAAGATGAGCGAGGGAGAAGCAGCTGCCACCACTTGGCCGCAGGGAGTGCGTCCACAGCATCTGCTCCCTCCTGGCCCACTCCCTCTTCAGGGCCCCAAGAAACTTACTGTCACCAACAAACTAGTGGCTGATGGAGGCTTCCTGGGTCTACCCTGCCCAGGCATTTTTCTCAATCAATTTTTTGAGGTCTAATTGACATAGTATAAAAGTCATCCTTTCTAAAGCATACAATTCAGTGGTTTTTAGTATATTCACAAAATTGTATAACCATCACCACTCATTCCAAAACATTTTTAGCACCTCAAAAAGAAACCCTGTATTCATTAGCAGTTGCTCCCATTTATCCCTCCCCCTAGCCCCTGACAACTGCTAATCTGCTTTCTGCCTCTATAGATTTACCTATTTTAGATATTTTATATAAACAGAATCATACAATATGTGGCCTTTCATGACGAGTTGTTTCCACTGAACATAATGTTTTTAAGGTTCACCCATGTTGAAGCATGTATCAGTACTTTCCTTTTTCTAGCTGAATGATGTTCCACGGTGTGGAGATGCCACATTGGATTTATCCATTCATCAGTGAGTTGTTGGGTCATTCCAATTTGTTTTCATGTTTGGGCTATTATGCATAACGCTGCTATGTCATCCTTGTCCAAGTCTTTGTGAGGTCATATGTTTTCTGTTCTCTTGGGCATATACCTAGCAGTGGAATGGCTGGGCCACACGATAACGCCGTGTTTAATTTTTTTGAGGAACCGCCAGATTGTTCCAAAGTGCAGCCAATTTTATATTCCCACCAGCCCTGTGTGACGGTTCCAGTTTCCCCTCGTCTTCACCGCCACTTGTTATTACCCTTCTCTTTTATTATCGTCGTCCAAGTGAGGGCGAAGTGTATCTCACTGTGGTTTTGATTTTCATTTTCCTAATGACCTCCCAGGAATATTTGCATTTAATGGGAAACGATGCTTTAGTCTACAGAAAAGATATATTCTCATCAGCCGAGGCTCAGCAGTACGAAGACAGACAGGGCCCCTGCCGAATGGAGATTACAGTCTCATGGAGGGGCTAAGCTTTAAACAGCTGATAATTACATAACTAGTCCCTTAGTTATGTTGGAATAAATACTACAAATACATGTACACAAAGCTAAGGGGAGGAGTAAGGAGGAGCCTGAGCAGCCTCTCTGAGATACTTTTATTCTTCTTAGTGACTTAAAACAATATTTATTATTTCTCCGTCTTTGTGGTTCAGACATAGCTTAGCTGATTCCTGCAGCTCAGGGCCCCTCACGAAACTTCAGTCAGGGCTTCTGGGGCTCAACCGGGATGTTTGGGGTGTGGAGCAGGGGGTCGAGATCCACTTATAAACTCACTCACATGGCCATGGTGAGCCTCAGGTCCTCACACTCGGCTGACCAGAGGTGCGATACTAGTACTGTGAAAGTCCTGGACAGCAAGGCGCCTGGCTTGGTAGAGGAGCTGGGCTGAGCCAGTGCAGTCTGACTATACTGCCAGACAGGGACAAGACTTGAAGCGGGAGAGGTGGGGTGGCCCCGATCAGACCTGCGGAAAGCTGGGGGACTCTATTCTGAGTGCAAATGGAGGCCATTGGTGGGTTTTGATTAATATTTTAAACACAATTTGGCAGCTGCAAAGCGAAGAAGTTAGAGATGAAGGCAAGAGTGAGGGCGGAAAGACCAGTGAGGAGGCTACTGTGGTCGTGCACGAAGGAGACACGGTGACCAGGGCTGCGCAGCAGGAGTGAGACAGACAGCCCCGAGAGGAGGTAGAAAGGCAGCCCTTGGTGACAGACAGCTGGGGAAACAAAGGAGGAAGAGAACCAAAGACACCCTCTAGGTCTTAGGTTTGTGCCATGCAGTCACTGGCTGGGCAGATGATTGGCAGCTGAGTTTGGGGTGGCTAGGAGCCATCCCAGTGGAGGCTCAAGGGAGCAGCCAGACTCTGCAACTTGGAGTCCACATGTCATCCCCGCTTCCCCAGCACGGGGAGCGCAGTGCGAGGGAGTGCAGATGTTTGCCCGGAGAGCCCACGTGCCCCGGAGCAGCAGGAAGCCACGTCTTTGGTGTGGAAAGCTCCCCGGCATGAGCCTTCACCACCATCACAGGGAGGGTGCCTCGAGGTACTTCTTTCTGAGATAGAAAAGCCTATGTCACTTCTCCCCACACCCTCTGTGACTGGCTCCCCTATTGGCCTCCCCTTTTGCCTTTCTGGGGCCCCAGACTGGTCCCCATGACAACACAATCCTGGCAGCCCAGGCCAATGCCTCCCAGCTGGGTCCCTGTGTTCCTTCAGGAGTTGTCCTCTGCCTCCCAAGGCCTCGATGAGCACAGACATGCGTGTGGACAGACCCAAGTGTGTGGTTGTGGTCCCTGCCACCGTCCTCGCTGCTGTCTGCGACTCAGAGCAGCAGTGGGCAGGCTTTGCCACCTATGACTGTGGTGGAAGCCACGCTGGGCCTGGCAGATTCGGGACAAGATTTCTCTGGCTTAGCCAAGACTCACAGAGGACTCCAGCCTGTGGTCCACATCAGGTTTGCATTCATCTGCTTCTGTCAAGCTTTGGTGCTGACGTGTTCTTCCACAAGGGACTGGGTGGTGGCAAGAATGCTCGGCCAGGCGTCAGGAGTTCTGAAGCCTTGTCACAGCACAGTGTGACTCCGGACGGGCACTGCCCTGCTCTCTTTCCCCACTCCCCCTTGGCAGTGTAACCAAAGGGCAGGACAGCCTCTAGGGCCATTCCAGCAACAGGATTTTATAACTCCCAGGCGTGGTCACATCAGCTGTTTCTCTTCTCTGTCCCTTTCTTAGTTCCCTGGGTCTCACTGACCCAGAAGCGAGGCAGAAGCTAGCAGGAGGCCTCCGCTTGCAGCCAGCATGTGGGTCCCGGCTGGGCGTGGAGCTGAGCGTGGGCAGGCGCCCTGGGCAGGGGTGGGGCTCAGGATGCCAGAGCAGCAGCAGGCACCGTGCGGAGGGGAAGGTGGGAGCTGGCCCTGCCCGCTGGGTTTTATCAGCGAGCTCCTCAGACATATACAGAGGCAAAGCTGTGTATACACTCCCAGTCCCCGCGCTCCATCTGTCTCCCCACATGTCTAAACACTGAGGGCGGCGAGCGCCTGCCCTCCTCCTCCTCCTCCTCCTCCTCCCACCATTGCTGCCGGAGGTGGTAGACACTCAATACCCCTGAGGAGACAGGACCAGCCGTGGTAGAAAGGTTCACCTCAGTCAGGAGTTCGCTGGGAGAGAGTGAGCAGTCCTCAGAGCCCCAGAGGCCGAGGGGGGAGCAGGAACCCGTTCCTGGCTGCCCAATCTGGAGACACAGCCTAGGGGGTTAGCATACAGATTAAAACTGATATTTGAGGCAAGAATTTTCCCTTGAAATCAGCTTTCTGGATGCCATCCCATGGAGAAGCAGAACTGTAGTTATTTTCACTTATCAAATGAAGCTGACCAATCAGACGGCCATCTGGGTTAGCAGCCTCGAAGCTCAGTCTTGCTTTCACCTGGTGTTCGCGTCCCAGCTGTCCCCCGGCCCTCTCCCCAGACTGTCCCCTCCCCAGCAGCCTGAAGCCCTTGATTATGCAAGGCCCAGAGGCTCCTCCGGGAAGGAGGGGGCTACCTGGCGAGGGCAGATGCGAAGAAGACCCTGGATGCTAATGGAGATGGGCACAGGGGCCTTTATAACATTCCTGGGAGGCTTGTCCCCCCACTCCACAAAGGGGAAAGACATGGAAGCTAGGGTTCTCCCCACATCTTCTTAGATCTTGGAAAATGACAGTGTCCAAAAGATGCCACTCCCCTCAAAGCGTAGCTTCCTTCCAGCCACGGTGGGAGCCCGAGCAGGGCGGATGGATGTGATGTCCCCTCCCCGTGACCTTACTCCCCACAGAAGACGTGGTGTCCCCTCTGCCTGCAGTGGAGCCCCGAGGAAGACCGGCTGGGAGGGGCTGAGGGGGACCTTATTCCAGTAGGGGGAAGTTTTTGCTAGCCTCTCACCACCTCCAAAAACAGAAAATCTTTCTGGCCTTTGGAAGTTTGCCCAGAGAATTGGTGCAGGGTGGTGCTGGGCAGATGGCCAGGGCTCATGGTGGCCTCCCCTTTGCCTTGTTGGTGACTGAGAGGGACCACCAGGCCTTCCTGCCCAGCCATCCCTGCAGTCTCTGAGCTTCGAGCTTTGAGATGGGCCATGAAGGAGGTGGTCCCTGGGGCCCAGAGGTGGTCTCAGTCGGTCACTGGCATATGTCTCTCATACCTCCAGTGAGCACCACCCTGTCATCCTGGTCGGGGCACGCCCGGAAGTGCAACGAGACAGCCAAGTCCTACTGTGTCAATGGAGGCGTCTGCTACTACATTGAGGGCATCAACCAGCTCTCCTGCAAGTAAGTGACCAGTGGGAGTGAGTGAGGGGGCAAAAGCTGGGTGAGAGAGGCTGGGGCAGAAGTGGAGGGCTCTAGGAAAAGTGGGCTTCAAGCCACCAAGGGGTCCCCAAGGGGTGTAGACAGGGAGGTGTGCCCCGCTTCCTGGGATGCAGGGAGATGTCAGCTCTAAAGGGCTCAGGGCTTCTGTGGTCCCGGTTTCCCAGGTCCCTACCCACCCCACCTCCCAACGTCCACCCTTTCACCAACACCTTTAGGGAGATGGGGAAGCCAGTACATGACCTGGGCATTGGGTTAGTTCTCTCTCCCCATCCCCATCTCTCAGCAACTCGCCAAACTGTGTTCTGATGAACGTTTCCCAGGGTGTGTTCCCTAGCAGTGAGGACCCTGGCAGGGTCGGGCAGAGCGGCTGTCCTGGAGCTCCTGGTAGCTGAGAGTCTGCTCTTGGAGCCTTGAGGGGAGAAGAGGGCTCTGCCCCCAGTTCTCGCCTCAGGACCTGGCTGCTCTCCCTGCCCGGCAGGACCCAGTGTCCACATATTCCCTGGGTGCTGCCTATGCTAGACCCTCTCTATGGGGTGAAGGGACACCAGTGGGAACACCGCTCTGGGTGTGACCCAATGGAGGAGGTCAGGGTTGCAGAGGAGCTAGGTTGGGCCTTCTTGGCCTCCCCCGGGGTCAGAGCTGACTCTTTAGCCAGGCAGGGCTGCCCCAGTAGGACCTCCCAGGAGCTTAGAACCACCTGCTCCACTTACAGACGGGGCAGGAGAGAGCATGGTCATCAGAGGGGGCTTGAGTGTTCCGGCCCAGCCAGACCTGAGCAGTGGGGCCCACAGCACCCCCTTGATGGGTTCTCTAGTAGGTGAATGAGGTGTGGGAGAGGCACTTGGGGAGGGGAGCACAGCTTCTGGCCAGATCCTGGGGGGTGGGAGGGAGATCTAGTTAACAACTCTGGGTTTACAAAGCAGCCTAAGCCTAGGGCCTGGCAAGGTGCCAACGCTGCCCCATTCCCATGGCATCTGGGCAGAGGCCACCAGAGTATCAATAGAGATTCAGAGAGGCATTTGCCCTCCCCACAGACAAGGTCAGATTCAGCACTCCTCGACTCTCCTGCTCTCCCTCCTGACTACAGCCTTAGTCCGGGACTTTTAAAGACCACCCCACCCCACAAAGCAATAATGAGGGGCTGTGCCTCCTTCACACTCTCCCACAGAGCTGGGCTGTCTGGGTCTGGACTGCCAGGCAGATTTGTGCCTCTTGCCCCAGCTGGCCTCCTTCGCTGGCTTCCTCCCTGGTCCCACTCTTCACCTACTGCCATCCCCTCCCCGCCTCCCCCATCCTAAATCTCAGGGGACAGTCCCAACGCTGCAGGTCCCCCAGGGTAGTTCTCAGCCCTGACTCAGACCCTCATCCTTTCCCTCCTTCGGCCTCTAGGAGGCTTCCACAGTAGTGCTACAGACCCTGGGGAATATTCTAGCCTCGATAATGCTCTGAGCTCTTGGGAATAGACCTGTAGAGATTCAGAGGGTCTGGAATACCTCACAGAGATAGCCCAGCTTGTATCCTCCCTGCTCCGTGCCCCCCCAACCCCAACACACACACACCAGGCTTCTCCTCTTCCTTAGCCCGGACCCTGGAACCTTGAAGGGGTCCAGTGGTGCCACTGAAGTCAGCCCCGGCTCCAGGCAGGGAAGTGTGGGAAGGCCAGTGATGAGTTCATGGGTTCCCAGAGGGTCCTGCCATCAAGGCTGTACCCTTAGGACCCTCCGGGTCCCACCAGCTCCATCTGAGAGGAATAGAGGGCAGGAGCCTGAGCCATTGTGGAGATAGTGTCCTGTTTCCCCTCCCCACCAGGGCCACGGGGGTCACTTGAACTTGGTACCCAGAACCACCACCTCCCCATCTCAACCTGCCCTGGAACCCACCTCCCCGACTCCCTGAGCCCTCAGGGGAGAGGGGCATTCCTGGCCGGGATTTCAGCCAGGAAAGCAGGTCCTCAGAGCTGTGCTGGAGAAGGGCAGGGGGAGGGGGGCCGGGCAGAGCCCAGAGGCCATTCTGGGGGTGGGTGAGCCGGGAGGGAAGGGGGGCAGGCCTCTTGGGGTTCCTGATGACACCTGAATGGATAAAAAGGAGAGAACTCAGGAAACGGGACTCACGTCTTACCATTTGTGCTGTTTGTTTACTTTTTATTTTGATTTTTTTGCATTTCCGCTTAGCTTGGATAATGAAACTAGACTGGTCAGTTTCATTCCAGTTTCTATAAAAATCAGTTTTCCTTCCTGGTTTTCTGACACTTGTTGTTGTGTATTGGTTCAGAGCCCTGCAGGGAGTGTTGGAAAGCAGGCTCACTCCACCCCTCCTGTTTTTCTGGAATTCAGAGCCCAAAGAAACAGTGTCACTGATACTGAATTTTGTTTCTAAAAAGAAAACTTAGGGGGATTTGAAAATGGGGGTCCAAATCAAGGGGACTGTCTCCTGTCTGTGCCACACAGGGGCCTCTGCACTTCCTCTTGCTGCTTTCTCCTCTTCTCTTCGTGTTTTTGTAGAGCACGGTTGGTGCGTGACTCTTGGGGACTGGTTCAGGGGATGATGACAGAACAAGACTCTCTTTCCAGCCCTGTGCACATACCAGCGGCATGCCTCCCTTTCCCATCAGCTCATCCCCCATTCCTCCTGCTCCCCCCACCCCATTTTCAGGTGACTCCCCCATCCCATACCCATGTGCCTGCTCTACCTCTCCACATCGCCACCCACCCCTCAGGAGGCCAGAGACCCTTCTCTCCCTCCAGTGCCCGGGGCACACCCTCATCCTTCATCCTCCCCCTTCCCTGGGTAAGGGCAGCACACATGGCATTATCCCCAGGCTACCAAAGGGAGAAACTGAGGCCCGGGAGGTGGGGTGGGAAAACAGGGAGGCAGAGTCCCAACCTCTGTCACCCCAGATGCAGCCCATGGGCTCTCCTCTCTGCCCCTCTCTCACCCCTGCTCTTCTCCAGCCCTGGGCACAGACCTTCCCATAGTCATAGCCGATGACTTGGGGGTAAGGGCTGGGAAGGCTGTTACCTGCCGCTCCTTCTAATCTGTCCCCTGTGCCCCTGTGCCAGGTCAGTCCCTGTTGGAGTGGGAACTACCAGCTAGCCACTCACACCGAGTTCAGGCCCCCGTCCTGAGCGACAGGCTAAGGTAGTCAGGACCCTGTTATCTGGTCCTGGCTGCAGGGTAGAAAGGCCGTAGGCCCAGCCCCAGAACCTTCTTTAGGGAAACCTCAGCCTCCTAGATGTGTTTCACCCTCAACAAGCAAGGCTAAGGAGAGAACAGTGTCCAGGAGCCCCCTGAAGCAGCCAGTGCCCAAAGAATGGCATGGGTGTCGGTCCTCCCAGCCCCACGCTGTGCCCACCCCACTGCCTTTCCCTTTGTTCAGCCGGCGGGGAGCACACTTCCCCGGGCAGGAGGGTTAGAACCACATTGCACAATTGCACAGCTCCAGGGCATGTTCATGTTGTGGACCACGTCCACGGCTCCACCTTGAGTTGTGCAACTCAATGGCCATGTAAGATATGAAGATACAGTTGGGTTAGTCCAGGCTGGGTGTGGGATCAGGGACACAGGAATGTCCTTGGTTATCATTGGTCTCCAAGAGCCATCGGAGAGCTTCCATGACTGTAGCATTGGGAATAAATTTCCCCTTTGTTTCCTCCTGCCCCTGCGCTCCCCACTGTCACACACACACACACACACACACACACACACACACACACACACACAGGCTTTCCCTGTCTCCAGGAACCGGGCTAATCTCAGACATTGGACACAGTCAAACCTATCTCTTTCCTGTTCCTTTGTGGATTCCAAGAGTCATTTTGGCAAGTTCCTGGGTCTTTATCCTCTACCCCCAAAGGTGTTGCTACTTGAAAAATCACTTCTTCCCCTTTAGTCCCCATCCCAAGTGGACATCAGTTTCTGAGAGCTGAGGAAGAAGAGTTGAGCCTGACTGGAGCTGGTTGGGAAGCCTTAGCCTTAGCCAAGACCTCTTTTTCCTGGGCTGGGATGAATGAGGATGAGGGCCAGGGGTCAGAGAAGGTTGTACTGACAAGGTGGTGGCCTGCTCCTCTGAGCCACCTTGTTCAACAGGATGAGCATACGTCATTTTCACTTGTAGCCCCCTCCCACTTTCTCCAGACACACTTCCCAGCCACCAGCACTGGCCAGGCATACCTGCACACACGCTGCCACCACTGCAGAGCCCAGCCTCCTGCCTCCCCTGAGGGAGGTGATGCCAAGGCCCAGAGAAGCTCCAGCTACCTGCTCACCAACCACTCCCAATCTTCCAGGCTAGATTGGGGGCCACAGGGTTTTCATGAGGTATCACAGCCAATGGCCACCACCTCCTATAAGCTCAAGAGGCTACTGATGGTCTGTATACACTAGAATGCTAAGGGATAGAGTTACACTCACCTCTTGATTAATGTTGAACAGTGACCTACTATTTAGGGGACAGGTGATGGGCTGACCTAATTTCCTGAGGAAGAAGAGGCAGAAGCAGCATAGACCCATCTCTGTGGAGGGGCTGGGGGTTAGTCTGGCCCTGTCTATAGGCTTCCCTGAGGTATCTGGCCTTGCTGGGGTTTAGACGAGAGTACAGGGCTAGGCATGTCTCCCAGAAATCTGCAAGACAGGGACTCACTTGAGGGGAGAGTGGCAGCCAAAGAGCAGAAGGAAGTATACCTGGGCGGAAGGTCAGGAGCTGGGAGTGGGTGCTTTGCAGCTATAGAGGAAGCAACATGGGAGAAGGAGCCCCCGCCATGGCCACGTAGGGATGGAGGAGCAGGTCCTGGGGAAAAGGCAGGTGTGTCCGGCAGCCAGTAGGCTCCTGATGTGGAACAAGCCTCAGGGTCCCCAGGGAGCCTACTCCAGCCCCCATTGTAGTTCTTGCCATCTGAAGCCAGATGCCCTGCCCCTGGCCTCGGAGGCCAGCCTTGCGATGCTGGTAATTCCGGCTCTTCTCTAGCCTCACCTGTTCCCCACTAAGCTTTCCCATGTATATTGCTGTAGGGCAGCCTTCCCCAAACTGTGGTACAAGGGTTCCTCAGAAAAAGACTTCCATGGTCAAATAAATTTGGGACATACTGGAAAGTTCAGCTCTTTCCTCCCAGAAAATTTTTCATAGCCTTTCATACGCCAACGTGCACTGCAACTCTGTAAGGAAGCCTGGGAATGGCTTTCCTGAACTTATCTGGCCATAGAACCCTCTTCAAGAGAACAGATGAGGTATCGCCAAGGCCCCTTTTATCATGAGTACACAGTCTGGGAACAGCATTCTGGCGTTCTCCGAGCTTTCTGGGGGCTGTTGCGTGGGTGAGAAAGCCTGCCCGAGCCCTGCAGAGAACGCTTTGGCAGGGCCTAGAAGGAATGGCTCCCCAGAGCTTGGTATTCCAGAAGACCCCAGCACCCTGCCTGCTGACTGCCTGGCACCAAGGGCTACAGCTTGGGCGTCCTGGGTCCCCCGCAGGTCAAAAGGGAAGTCTCAAGGACCGTTAGGACAATTAGGCAGTAAGTTCCCAATTTCCCCACCCTGCTTCCCTGTATCATCCTCCTCCCCGCCCCACTCCCTCCCCACCACCTGCGGAGCCACATCTATTAGAGAGATTTTGAAGGAGATTTCCGAGCCCTCCACCCAGCCCTGACTCCAGCCCCTTCTGCGATGAGTGTGCCCCAGCGCCCGACTTGGTTTTCTCATTCATCACTGTGCACTTTGATTTCTAACCTGAGCCTCGTGGATGATGCCAGTTTGTTCTGTGATTTTTCCCCTTTTCCTTCTCCAGATGTCCAAACGGATTCTTCGGACAGAGATGTTTGGAGAAACTGCCTTTGCGATTGTACATGCCAGATCCTAAGCAAAGTATGTTTGAAGATACAAACACGAGTCCCTGCTCCTTAGAAAGCTTCCGGGTGCAGTCCCCCCCCCTCCAACATAGGGCGTAGGGCCAGGGGTGTTGGTTGTTTTGATCTTTGGCTGTTTTGTTTTGTTTCTCTTTTCTTTTCTGTATTTTGGTTTGTTAGTTCTTTTTGTTTTGTTTTGTTTTGCTTTGTTTTTCATTTTTGGCCTAATCCTCGGGTTTAAAGTTCAGGGCTGCAGGTAAGGGGCATAGTGGCAAGGCCAGTACAAATGGTAACGTTGGCAAGGAACCCAGCTGGCATTGGCAGGAGCCCGTGCCAGGGTGTTGCAATGCCTGTGTCTTGCTATCCTGGCTCTCTCTTTCTGGTTTTCTTTCTTTTGGTAGGTGTCCTGTGGGATACACCGGGGACAGGTGTCAGCAGTTCGCAATGGTCAACTTCTCCAGTATGTCTCTTTCTTCTATTTCTTTTCTTCCCTGGTGACTGACAGTCTCCCCGTGGGAGGGATGGGGCCTTGCTTAGCAAGACTAGGGGAGGATACGGGGGGTGTCCTGGGCTCCTCTCAGTCTTCAGCGCCTGTGTGGAGGAGACCCACACGCCCCTGCCACCTCCACCTCCTACACTGCTGTAGCACCTGGGCACAGCGATGCCAAGTTCTCCCTGCAGCTCTGGCCTCCTCAGTGCTTCTGGGGTCAGGCAGCCTGGCCAGCATAGGAAGAGCGTGTGCAGGGCCCTCACCTGCCTCTGGAGGCCTGTGTGAGGATGTCAGGCTGCTATGGGGCTGAGCAGTGAGTGTGTGCGTGTGTGTGCTTGTGTGCTTGAGAGAAACGTATTCTTGGAAAGCCTGTCTTCGGGTCAGGCCAGAGTTGGTTTTGGTTTGGTTTTCAGTGATGGGGTGTAGAGAAGTGGGTTGAGGGAGAACAGGTCCCACAGCAATGGTTTCCATATTAGCCAGAGACTGGCAACGTTTACGTGGCTACAGGATGGGGCAATTGCTGTGGATGCTAAAAGATAGAGGGGCTAAGGAATCGAGAGATAATTGGTGACTTCCTCCAGGCCCTCTGTGGTCTGAGTCCCCATCCAGGTGTTCATTCCCTTCCGTTCCCCCGCTTCTGAGGTTGGAGTTTTCTGGTGTGCACAGTTTGCTGAAAAATATGTGAGCCCTGTGGCCAAAGGATGAGACCGTAATTGTGGCTTTCTCTGGAGCTGGGAGCAGTTCCCCTCAAGTGCCACTAGGTGGAGGTGGAGCAGAGCAAACAGCCACAGGCTGGCCTTGGACTCCGTGTTTGGGGCAGAGTGGTCTGTTGGCCTACAAGGCAGGACATCCTCCTAGTACACTAGGCCCCTGCTTGCCCCCCCCTCCTCCTCCTGTCCAGGGGGGACCACTGGGTCCCATAAGGACTTAGGAACCACAGTCATGGGGCCTGTGTACTAGGAGTTCCAGCTGGAGTTCCAGAAGAGGCCAAGGGCAGGACCCATGGGGCTATTGAGGTAGCCCTTAGAAAAAAGGGGTTTGGGGGTTTGGGTCCTCAGGCCACAGCACAAAAGCCTAGAAAATGCTACCCTTTCCCGCCCCTTGTAGGAGCCTGGAAGCCAAGACTTGGAGAGGAAAGTAGAGGCCCCGGGGAGGTAAGGGCTGGTCAGCCCAGATGGTCAACTATCTTAATCGAGTGTGGGAGGCAGCACTCTCCCAAGCCCTCCAGTTGGAGGTCAGAGAGGAAGGCCAGAGGGATAAGAGCAGAGCCCGTGGGCAGGGCATGTGGCCCAACAGAGCTCTCCAGAGCCCAGGCTTCAGGAAGAATTGCAGTCAGATCCAGCCCATTGGAGGACCATAGGTCAGAAGGGCCTCAGGATGGGGCAGAGCAGCCAGGCGGAGGCTGAGGACCAGGGGAGAGAGGCGATGAGGGCCTATTCCTTTCACCTTTGGGTCCAGAGCCTCTCTGGCTTATGGGACTGTTCAGGGCAGGGAGTCCCAGCCCATCCTGAATCAGAGCAGCAGAGCCTCCCGAACTCGGCCACTGGCCAAGCTTCTCTGCCAGCTGGGCTGCTTCAGCTTTCAGCTCGGATCTGCTGGGAGGGTCAGCAGGGCCCCAGGAGCTCAGAAAAGAGCCTGGAAATGCAGTCCCAGGCCTGCCTGCCTACTGTTATCAGGATCGCTGCTGTCACTGTTAACTTTCGGTAAAGGATTTGTACTCTTCACGCACTTTGCCCAGAGTACTTCATGCAGTGCTCTCTCAGATCGTTAATATAAAGGTAGTGGAAGATGCTGGCTTAAGTGTTCAGGCTTTGGACACAGGTAGACCTGAATAAAAATGCCAGCTGCTAAGCTTACTAGTTCTGGGGCCTCACTTAACCTCTGCGTTTGTTTTCGCATCTGTAACATGGGGACAATGACTCTGCCTGTAGGGTTGCTGTGAGGATGAAATGAAGTGATGTGTATGAAGGGCTTAGCAGAGAGCCGGCCATGGCCAAGTGCAGTTTAGGCAGGAGGGCCAGCATCGTGCCCAGGAGGCTGACTCCCAGCACATCCTGCGCACGGTGTCTGACCTTCCCGCTCTGCACAGACAGCCTCGAGACCAGAGGCCACAGAATCAGAGGCCACAGAATCAGAGCCTGTGGCCACAATAGCACTCTGAAGCTTCTCCTTCCACGGCAGTCCCTCCACTTCCCTAGTGTCAAAATGTGTGCATCTCTATATACCGCCCCCTGTAAAAGAGCACACTTGCCTGCAGACACGTGAACAAACACACAAGCATATATTCACACATGTGCAAACACACATGTATGTGCACACACATGCACACACATGCACAAACATGAGTATATGCTCTGGAGCCCATATCATGGCCTCCTTGTCCAGCCCCTGTGACTGTGTGTCATAGGACATACCCAGGAGGAAGACCTTGTATGTTGTCTGTTAAGCCTGGCCGTTGGAAGTCCAGCACTGAGTTGCCAAGTTTACCGGTCAGTGTGAAATCTCTACTCCATAGGACCTGTCTGTGACTCAGTGGTACCACTCTTCCTGGCTGAGTGGCAGCAGCAAACATGATAAGTGGGAGACTGTTTTCTTTGCTGGGGCTAGGCTATTATAGCCGCAGGCCCCTCAGAATTCATCCCCAGTGAGAGGGAAGCAGGGGTGCCTTCCTAGTGACTGGCTGAGCCCTCAGTGACATCACCAGTCCTGCCAGCCACCACTGATCCATCCTAAACAGTACTGGCCTTTGACTCAAAGGGGAGGACAGTCAGGCAGCCCAGAAGCTGCTGTTACAGCTACTACTTGGTTCCTGGAGGAGTGAGGCAGAAGAAAACTCCAAACTGGCTTTGGGAGCCCTGCTCACTTCTCCAGATGGTCATTGTCATAGGACTAGCCAGTCAGGCCTGCCCAGACACCCACTGGGTAGGAATAGCCATGGTTTAGCCCTAAGAGACCGGAGACCTGGCTTCCAGTCTCCCTTCTGCCTCCTAATTTGCTGTGTGACCTCAGAAAATGTCCTAGCACCACTGGGCCCCAGCTGCCTCATCTAATACAACAATAATAAAAAGTTAGGCCCAGGCCAGCTCTACGAACCACAGTCTTCTTAGTGTCCCAGGTGCTGTGGTGAAGCTAGGCTGTTCCCCCTGGGAGGCATGGCTAGACATCCAAACAATATGAGCTCTCAAGCTACCTGGAGGCTCCCTGGGCCACAGGTTTAACCACGCAGGGAAAGTTGCCCCCGAGGACTCTGAGTTTGTCATGATTGAGTCTTAGCCACTTAGCACAGGGAGAGGAGTGGACTCTCCACTTGTGGTGACTCCTACTCCAAACAATAAGAAAAAGACTGCAAAGAAGGCACATTTGAGGTCACTCCCAACCTCGCATTTAAGAGGCGTGCACAGAAGAGCTCGTGTTTGGAAGGGCTGGGGTTCATGCTTCAGGGGTATGGTCTCTGCATGGAACTGGGGGTCAGGGCCCAGAATCCTCGAGCCTCTTTCAATCAGCCATCTTGGTCCCTGGCTCAGAGCCACTCTGCTCTCCTGCCCTTTTCCAACTGCAGAACCCTCTGGAATCCCTGTGAGGAAGCAGAAGGAGATCCAGGGGTGGACAATGCACAGGACTTCCTGCCGATGTCCCAGTGCTGTCCTTCCTCTGCAGGGAATGAGAGTATCAGAACACACGTTCATCTGCTCTCTGGCCCAGGGGAGCTTCCTGTGTGCACGTGGGGAGGCCCTGGGTGGGCCCTGCACCCGTGCCGAGCCTGACGCTGTCCTGGCCTGCTCACATCTGACCCCTCCCTGTGTGCAGGCACTTTTGACAGATGAGCAAACAAAATTATGACTTGCCCACATCCACACAGCAAATTAGGGGTAAAACTGAGGCTCAAGGCCTGCAGACGGGAGCTGGTCGCTACATGAGAATAGTAGGTGAGCTTTTCAGAAACGCTGTTGAGATTTCTGGGCTCCCACCCCAGACCCCGATTTCATTGGTTGGGATGATTCTGAAGCACAGCCAGGTTGCAAACCACCCAGGGATGCCATGGTTGGGCCTAACCCCCATTTAACAGATAAGAGACTGAGAGCTAGAGATACTGAGTATGCTTGGGGTCACACTCTTAGGCAGGAGGCTCTAACCTAACCCTTGGACGGCATAGGCAGCCACCTAGAGGGCCCTGAAGTCGCACATTTGCAACATGATCCCACTTTAAAGAGTGCCGTTGGCCTACCACTTAAGGCGCACAGGTGTTCCGGAAGTGAACCCACTTGTCTCTCTGAGTTGTAGTTTGCTTTGCTAAGTTGTGAAATCAGATTTGGACCCCGAGGCCCAGCCCCTGTAGACTTCTGGGGTGTTGGAGGTGTCAAGTGGAGAAGTGACCTGCTGCCTGGAGGTCTCCTCACTCCTGCTCCCCACGAACTCTGAGTCTACATGCCCAGGCTCCTAGTAGATGGGCAGGACAGGGACAAGGGGCCAATCTGGGCGTCCCACACCCTCATTCTGAACAGAGAAGCGAGCCCCATGAGTGAGCTCAGGGCTGAGCAAGCTGTTCCCAGGAGGGGCCTGAGAGTGCTAAAGGCCTGACGCTGGGGCTGGGAGGGCAGAATGGGGACTCTTTAGACCCCACCCCCACTCACCTTTCCTCCTTGGGGACATATGCCAACTGACTCTTGCACCTCTGCCTCCCACCAGGTACTAACCCCACAGCTCATCTCTAAAGAACCTGCCCTGCCTGCCGATCCTAACATTTCCTCTCTCCACCCCTCTCAGGGGCTCTTGGGGATGGGTGCCAGGGAAAGGGCTTAGGAAGCTGGGTGGGGAGACCACTAACCTGCTTTCACCTCACAGGCTGGCTGCTGGTGTCTGAAGAGTCCTGACCAACGTTTCTCTCTCTCTCTCTCCTGCCCTTGCCCTCCCCCATCTCTCTCTGTATCTCTCCCTCCATCCCCTCCCCTCTCTGACCCTCCTCTCTTCTGCACTGCCAGAGCACCTTGGATTTGAACTAAAGGGTACGGAGCCTTCATTTATCACTAAGTACTGTCCACACAGCCCCTCTCCACAGCCTCTGACACCATGTGTGCTGGATGTTTGGCTTCCTTTCCAAAACATGGAAAAAGGATGATTCCAAAATTCTCCCTTGGCCCCAACAAGTTGTCCAATCATAAACTACTTTGATTTGGGGGAGAAAAGAGACGCTTATGAAAAGCCCAGCACCCTGGGAGTCACACTAGGGCCCCAGTGTATGGGAGCGCCCCCTTGCCTGGGGCTGATTGCTGGGAGGCCCCCAAGGGGAGGGGCCTCCTGAGTTGTGTGCAGCCCAGTGGGTTGGACCCTGGGGCCCTCGGAGAGCCCTTGTTGGAAGCCACGGCATCTTGGTGTGGACAGTTGTGCAGAGAGGCAGCACCTCCCACTTAGCTTTAATCCCCGTTCCTTCTCCCATTTCCACCTCCATTGCTTTTCATCCTGCACCAGGCTGGTGGCTGAGAACACGGTTTGTCTCTACCCCCTGCCCTGGGTCTGCCACGCTTTGCCATCTGCTTGAGGCTGTCACTCCCTCCATGGTCTGTCCCTACGATGGCACGCGTGTTCGTCTGTAAGCAAGGGTCTAGGGTGGGCTGGCCTCTGGAGCCTGCCCTCCTGCCCCCAGTGGAGAATCTCACCTCCCTCCCACTCCTGTGTGCTGGCTCCTGGAAAACACCTCGGATGGGAAGGGACTTTCAGGGGTTGGTCTGTCCAGCTCTCTGGCTTGTGCTGGGATCCACCCTGCCTCAAGGGTCCAGAGTTTTACAGCAGGAGAGATGGTGGGGCTCAGAGGGCCAGGCCTCTGTGGGGTCAGACTTCAGGTGTGGTGTGAAGCCTACAGTCTTGAAAGGCTATTCTCGTAGCAGTTTTGGGGAGGCCCAGTGTCTCCACCACCCAGCCCGTCAGCTGTTCTCAGTAGAAGCTAGAGCTAGAAGTTTGTGTGTGAGAGTGTGTCTGTCTGTCGGCTGTGAAGGGTGGGGAGGAGAGAGGCAGGATCTGGTGGCGGCTGTGTGGTGGTAGCAGGGTGCACGGGGTGAATCTGTAGGGGTGCGTGTGTGTCGTAGAGGGTGAGAGTGTTTATACCTGTGGGGTCTCAGTGCAGGATGTGAGTACATGGAGGGTGCAGTGGAAAGCCTTGGTGTTAAGGGTTGAGCGCTGTGCGGTGGGACTGTGAGGGGGCGGAGGTGAGTGTGAGCCTGTGTAAATAGGTGTCTGTGTCTGTCATGGTAGTCTGTACATTCACTCACTCACCAACCCAACAAACATCTGCTGAACCCCGGAATTTGCCAGAGTCTGGCACAGAGTCCCTGCCTTCCTGGTGCTCAGATTGACAGGGAGAGACAGACAATAGACAAACTGGAAAGCTATCAGGAGGTGGTAAGTGCTATCCAGAAAATAAAAGAAGGTAATGGGATAGCGCCTAGCTGGGGTGGGAGCTACTTTAGCTAAGTGGTCAGGGAAGGCTTGCCCTATGAGGTGACATTTAGTGACATGCAAAGTAGCTGGCCCTGCAAACAGCTGGGGGAGAGTGTTTGAGGCAGGGGCACACCAAGTCAGGAGGAGTGGACTGGCCTCGTTCAGTGGGTGGAGAGACTGCCAGCAACTCTGGAGCACAGCAGACCTGGGGAAGAGGACCACAGGTGAGACCTAAAGGAAGGGTGGATCCAGGTAATCTGGGGCCTCATAGGCCATGATAAGGCTTTGAGTTGTGTTCAAGTTGCGTTGGAAGCCATTGTGAGTTTTTAAGCGGGAAGTAAAATGGTCTGCTTAATGGTTGTAAGTCAATCTGGCTTTTGGATGGAGAACAGACTGGGTTGGGGGACAGGGTGGGGAGGAGTGGAAGCAGAGAAACCAGTCAGCTGTCCAAGTGAGAGATGGTGTCATCTTGGACTAAGCTGGAAGCAGTGGAAATGGTGAGAAGTGGCCAGATCCAGGATCTACTTGGGAGGTAGAGCTGAGGGGACTTGCTGATGGATCAGGTACCACCAGGGTAGGTGGGAAGGAAGGCAGTGATCAGGAATGACTTGGAGCCTAAGCAACAAGAAAGGTGGGGCTGCCGCTGACGAGATGGGAAGAGCAGGGAGCAGGTTTGGAAAGACGGTGGGGGTCAGTGCTTGTGTTGGTGCATGGCCCTTGGATGTAGGAGTCTGGAGCTCAGAGAGCAGTCAGAGCAGGAGCTATAAATTTGTCAGCTGCATACAGATGGCATTTAAAGTCTGAGTCTGGGTGAGATCATGAAGGGAGAGAGGAGAGGTGGAGAAAAGAAAGAAGCCTGAGAGCTCTGGGCCCTTCTGCATTGCAGCCCACACAGAAAAGCAGGAAGCAGCAACTGTGACAGAGACATCAGCCAGTGAAGGGACAGGCCACCCAGGAGAGTACAGGAGTGGGCCCAGCAGGGGCTTCAGCTCAGAGATTGTCAGTGACCATGACCAGAGTGGTCTCAGAGGAGTGATGGAGGCAGATGTCTGACTGGAGAGGACTGAGGAGTAGACGGGGATGAGAACTGGAGGCCGGACACAGACCACAGGGCCCTGAGATGGGGGTCTGGGGTGGAGGGCTATTTATTCAAGAGCACATGATTGTGTGTGGGTGGACATGATGGCACGTGCACGTCTGTGCGTGTGCATATGTGCTTCTCTGGATGTGTGTGTGAATGCATCTTTGTGAAGGGGATCTGTCTGTGTATCAGATAGGCATAGTCCTACAGGTATGTGTGTCTGGAGGGTTTATTCCCCCAGGGGTTTGCTGGTGGGTACACCTTTGCCGCAGGAGGTGCAGCAAGCCCGAGGGCTTAGGGACATTTCCCAGGGCTCCACCATGGCACTGGGGTCCAGCCTTCACGTAGCCCTGTGCTGGCAGGAGAGGAGCAATGTGGAAGGGCCATTCAGCAGGGGCGGTGAGGCGGGGGGGTGTCTAGGCTGTGTGCCTTGACTGTGGCTGGTACTGTCACCTTTTTCCTTTCCTTCCTCCTGCTTTCTCTGTTCTAGAAGGGTAGCAGGCACTCCACCAAGAAGTGGGAGGTGCAATGGCTAGTCAGCTGTTTTTGAGGGCTCTAAGGCCTCGCCTAGCTCAGTGCCTTAGGAAGGGTGGGGCTGTCCCTGGAGCACAAGGACTGTCCTAGGGCACAAGAGCTGTGCTGCACTGGTGGCTTCTCACAGAGACGGGGAGGTTGGCGTGGGTCAGGCCACAACCCTGACCCGGCAGCAGGGACAAACGGAGGCCTTTCCCCAAGGGCCTGGTCTGCTCTGTCCAGTTCTGGGTCAGATGTCTTGTCACCAGCCCAGAACAAGCTACTCTCCACCTTCTCAGAGAAGCTACAGCAGCAAGCCAGGCCTCCACCTGGGTTTGCCATGTTCACCACCATTAAAAACAGCTCCCTGCAGCCCATCAAGGTCCTTTGCAGCCACCAGCCATAGTGGGACAGGGCAGGGTTGCTGGCCAACTGGGTTGCCCTCCTCTATGGCCTTGGGACCTTTGCCTCCATTTCCCCATTCCCCTGCATTTTCCACTCACGTGCCCCAGGCAGGGCATGGGGTTTGGGAAGGTGAACATGGGCATAGCCATTTGTGCCCAGATCTATGGGTGGGTGGAGTTCGGGGGAGCAGAAGGCAACCCAGGAGGAGGCAGGAGGGAGGAAGGAGGAGACTGCTAGGGAGGGAAGGAGGGAAAGGATTGGGGCAGAATCTGAACGGGAAAGTCCAAGGCTTTGGGGGCAGGGGGTGTCTCTGCGCCACTGTCGCCACAGGTCCACATCCTGCCCGGCTCCCTCACACCCCCTGCCTCTGCAGAAGCTGAGGAGCTGTACCAGAAGAGAGTCCTGACTATCACTGGCATCTGCGTGGCTCTGCTTGTTGTGGGCATCGTCTGCGTGGTCGCCTACTGCAAGACCAAGTGAGTGTCAGGCACTCAGGCCTGGGCAGACCAAGCCAGGACTGCTTTGTGAGGACAGGCTCTCCCTCCCCGCCCATGTGCCTGGCCTACCCCCCACACACACCTTCATATACCCCAACTGCCCTCTGCAGTTCCTGTGGGCTAGGCCAAGAGGCAGGGACAGAGGGTGGGGGAGACGGGCCTCAGAGGACTGAACAGGAATGGTGAGGAGCACAGGCACTGTAAGAAGACATATCTGGGTCTGAATCCAGCTCTGCCATTTCCTGCATGACCCTGAGCAAATTGATGAATCTCTCTCAGTCCTCCTCTATAAAATGGCAGTGATCCTAGTATGTACCTTGGAGGATGCTGTGAGGGAGCATCCAAGTAGGCACACATCGGGCAGTGTTGGAGGGTGAGGAAGTGCAGAGAGGAAGGGTACATTCCCAAGGAAAAAGGAGATCTCACAAGGGACCGCCTGGTCCCACCTGGGAGCAATCTAGGCGAGAACACAGAGAAGGTGGGGTGGGGCTACCCCTGGGAAGAAGAAAGATGGGGGCAGAACCTCAGAGCAAGGGGAAGAAAAGGGCAGAAAGGGGTCTGGGCAGTTCCAGTAGAACAGTGCAAGCTAAAAGACAAATGCAGGAGAGAGTCAGCTATATTCCTGGAGCATAAGCACCTAGCAACCAGATCAGTTGGTGCAAAGGACTGGGGTCAAAATAAAACAACTGGAACCCCAATGGCACCATGGGGCCTTGAATGCCAAGCTAAGGAAGCTAAGTTTATCCTACATGTAATGGGGAGCCAACAAAGGTTATAGAGTGATATAGTACAAGAAAAAATGATAGGTTTGTCACATTCTTATCTGGAAAGCAAGAGTCTGGGCACAGCCACCATTTGGAGGACTGAGCCCCTGGGTCTTGACTCTTTCTACCCCTATATGGGATCTAAGGCCCTGCCAGCCTTGTGCTGGATGAGTCCAGGACCAGAAAGGTCAGAGGGAGGTGTGGAGGGAGTTGGGGTTCAGGGAGGGGAGACTGGGCCCAAGTAGAAAAATTGAGACCAAGAATTGGGAAAGCAAGCCCCCTGTTCTATGCCTCATTGCATTTACTGATTTTCTCAAGGAACTTTCACTCAATGCCTGCTGGGCACCCGGCCCTGCACCAGGAACATGGCCAGTGCCTTAAGCCTGAGGTCCAGTGCCACAGGACACATTTCAGGGGCACCTAAATTCAACTGGAGGGCAGGAAGTGTTTCCCTGAGGAGGAGCATGTAGGCTGGGCCTGAGAGATGAGCAGGAGTTAGCAGGTGAAGAGGCAGAGAATGTGTTCCTATTGGATATAACAGTATGTGCAAAGGCCCAGAGGCCAGAGAGAGCAAGCACAGTGCAGGATCATAAACAAGCCCTCCAAGATGGCAGCTAGCTGGGGTAGGAAATGGCCAGTGAGAGACAGGACTGGGGAGAGAAATGGGAACTGAGGACCAAGGAAGGGTTTTAAACAAGGGAATGATATGATTATACCCGCTGATTATAAAACAAATGTAATGAGCACTTACTATATACCAAAGTGAAGTAGTCAACTCCCTGACCACAGCACTCTGTTTTATTTTCTTCATAACACTTTGCTGAAAGTATCTTATTCATGTTTTTGTTCATATGTTTATCATCAGCCTCCCCTACTGACCTGTAAGCTCCATGAGGGCAGGGACTGTGTCTGTCTCCTTCTCTGCTCCAAAAGAGCACCTGGCACATAGTAAAAAGCCAATACATTCCAAATGAAGGAATGAGTGAATGGGCCAGCACTGTGCTTGAATATTTTATCTACTCTTACTCCTCACTGGTATTTGGGATGGGTAAATGATCACCCCATTTACAGATGAGGAAAGTGAAACATGGGGAACGTAAGTAACTTGCCCAAGGTTACACAGCTAGAAAGTAGTGGAGTTTTACTCTCAGCAGAGCCAAAGTTCATTACAGCTATGCTCAGGTCCTGCTGAATTCAGGCTGGTGGTGATGACGCAGGGGACAAATTGGAGGGGTCCTGGCTGAGGGCAGCCTGAGCACGGCAAGAGCAGGAGGCTGCCACGCAGTCCAAGCAGACCGGTTTCCCTGGAGGCTAGGGGCGTTCATGCATTGTGTGGGGTCGTGCCAAGCTAATGCGCCCTTCCCTGTACAGAAAACAGCGGAAGCAAATGCACAACCACCTCCGGCAGAACATGTGTCCAGCCCATCAGAACCGAAGCCTGGCCAATGGGCCCAGCCACCCCCGGCTGGACCCTGAGGAGATCCAGATGGCAGATGTAAGTGGTAGTACCAGGTCCCCCTCTGAGCCCTCACTGTTCAGCCAGCCTTCTTGTGCCCCTAAAGGATGGGCCAGGGCAGCAACCAGCCCCTCCCATGCTCAGCCTTGCTTGCTAGCCTGGTCTTGCCTCACCAGGATGACTGGCCTCACTCTGCCCACTTCTTTAAGGAAGGGCAATGGGGGTTGATTTGCAGGGACCATCACTACCCCACCAAGTCACTGATACAGTGGACCAGCCCCCTCCCAACCTGGAGCTTAGTGCCTCACTTCCCCATTCCCACCAGAAAGGAGGGCTGACTCGGCCACCTGTCACTAACTCCAGCCCAACTCTGTTCCAGTATATCTCCAAGAACGTGCCAGCTACAGACCACGTCATCCGAAGGGAAACCGAGACCACCTTCTCCGGCAGCCACTCCTGTTCTCCGTCTCACCACTGCTCCACAGCCACACCCACTTCCAGCCACAGGTGGGTACCACCAGGATCCCCATATAGATGTGCAGACTCCTGTACCCACTCCCACAGAGAACAAGGACACATGCATCACATACCTGCCTGGGGACACACAGAATCCCCAGCCAGGCTCTGTACTGAGGGTCCCACTGAGTGGGAGGATGGAGGTGGGGCCCCAAATCAGAACCCACTGCCAAACATTCATCCAGACGTTCAGGGGATCACATTCCCTTTGCCCTAAACCAGCCCCAGAGGAACGATGGCATCGCTGCCCTCCCACCTAACCTTTAGTTTGGTTTGGACCTCATTAGCACCACTTTCTCTGGCATAAAGTGCCAACTCACTCAGTCGCCCAGAGCTATTTAATGCCTTCTCCTGGGTTTGCCCATAGGAACCTAGTCTACCTTAGCCTTCGTCTGTCCAGAGGTGGGGAGGCCTGTCCACACAAGCACAAAGTCTCATACAGTTCAGAAATAACATGGTTGGCCCCTTTCTTCCCTGGGGACCAGCATGGCATAGGCAGGCTCCCTTATACTGGCCACTGGGGCTGGGCTCCTGAGATAGGACCACGGGAGGAGAAGAGCCGAGGCTGGGGGTGGCGGCGCGGGGTTGCAGGGAGGAAAGGAAGAGGCCTGTGCATGCTTCACTCATCCATCCACAGGGCCCAGCCCTCCTCCCTGTGTTGGGGTTGGGCATTTGTGATACTACATATCAGCCCAGAGTGGAGAAGGGCAGTGAGCTCAGGGAGCCTGAGATGGAATGAAGAACCAGGGAGGGGGTGGGCCTAGGACCATATCTGCTGTGCTGCTCTGCCCCTTCTTGACCTCCCACTTCACCCCCCCCCCCCCCGGCTTCTTCAGACATGAGAGCCACACATGGAGCCTGGAACGTTCTGAGAGCCTGACCTCTGACTCCCAGTCGGGCATCATGCTGTCATCTGTGGGCACCAGCAAGTGCAACAGCCCAGCATGTGTGGAGGCCCGAGCACGGCGGGCAGCAGCCTACAGCCTGGAAGAGCAGCGCAGGGCCACTGTGCCACCTTACCATGACTCCATAGACTCCCTGCGTGACTCCCCACACAGCGAGAGGTCAGTTCCTCCCCCGTGACCTGTGCCCCACCTTGGTCAGAGAGCTGGCACCACTGACCCTCAGGGCACCTCAGAGACATTCCAAAGAATCTCATCCCCATTTTTCAGATGCCCAAACAAGGTCCCTAAAAGATTCAGTGATCTGCTCAGGGTCATCACCATGTTAATGACAGACTGGATCTACAGCTGGCCATTGAACCCTGGTGTGCAGTGACCATTTAATTGTCCTGCTAGGACACTTTTCACAGTAGAAGAGGATGTTATATTAATTGCACTGGAACATCAGGAACAAGCAGGAGCTATCGCAAACAAACCAGAACATATGGTTGCCTTACCCTGGTGTTACCTAGAGGCCCATGTCCCAGCAGGAACAGAAAGACACTAAGATTGAGTAGACTGGAGGGTAGGAGGGGAGGTTGTCTGTGAGGAGACTGACCAGTGCAAGATGGGCATGAGCCAAGAATGACCGTGGGCCCCAGCAATATCAACAAGGCCCTGTGGATCAAGACACCATTGGGTTCCCAGCAACGGATACAGTGAGAACCAGGAAACTCCCCTTTTTCCCTGACTCCAAGTCAGAAGTCACAGGGGCTAGCCCCATTCCTTGCTTAGCCCTCAAGTGGCCCTTGGCAAGTGGGGTCTGTGGGAGGATGGCAGAGGAAGGTGCAGAGTACCAGGAACTCCAGGCTAGAGTGGAGGGAGAGGAGCAGATACTTGCCTACTCTCAACTCAGCTTACTCCATGCCGTCCCCGTGCTGGGCAGGCCTGCCTGGGGATCCACCTGGTTCTTGCTCCCAAGGAGCTCCAAGACCAACTTTTCCAAACCCAGCTCCACAGTCTGTGTGATTTGGGGCAGGTTGATCACTTCTGTGCCTTTGTTTCTTCAGCTACAGAACAGGGAGAACATTATCATGATTCTTGTGATAGCCAATAGAGATCCCGTGCCCAAAGCTCTTTGCCTCCTACCTGGCATGGAGCTGGTGGTCACTAGATGTAGCTGTAGGAGTCCTTAGTGGTCGGGAGGTAGAGAGATGGGAAAACCATTCCAGGCAAGGGGAACATCTTGAGCTGTTCTAGCACAGGCACTTCAGAATATGGCTGGTGAGTGAGATGCCTGGAGCAGAGTAGGCTGTGGAGTGAGGAGCTGGGCCTGAGTAAGCAGGCTGGGGCCAGATGGATGGCTGATGGCCCTGGGCTTCTGCTTAGGGGGTGGGCCTTGCGTGGGTAAGCAGAGCTTTGACTTTAAAAGATTGCTCTGGGAACTGCATAGAGTGAAGGAGGAAAGACCCTGGGGTGAGAGGATGACCAGGGTGAACAGCTAGGCCTAGCACAGGGTGAAGCAGGGCAGAGGGTGACTCCAGGAGAGGGGGAATGGGTACAACTTGGTGGTTAATTGGATGTGCATGTGGGAAAGGGGACAGAGAGGGATCAGGTGATTCAGAAAGAGAATAATGGGGACTCCAGAGAGCAGTGAGGTGCCAGCTCTACAGTTTGGAAGAGAGGCATGGAGGTAGGTGAGCAAATGTTGGGCAAGAGGTTAATGGACTTCAGCAAGGAGGATGTGGAGAAAGAAAAGGGACAAGTGTCTGGGCCAACTTTTGGAGAAACTGGTGTTATTTAGCCCCAAGCAGAGACACTCCCAGTGGGGTCTTGGTAACTGTCAGCCCTGGGCTGACGATCCTATCTGAGGTGTGACTTCCCTGAGGCAAGTTTTAGCTTCAATATAAGAAAAAATAATTCCCCTACTGAAGTCATCACTCATGGGATGAATTGTCCCTGCAGGGACAGTGAGTCCAAGTCACACGGGTGATTGAATGGGGACTAACAGCTTCTGGAATTGGGCAGTATGAGTTCTGGTTCCTGCCTACCCTCAGTTCAAATCCCAGCTCCACCACTTCTTGGCTGTTGAACCTTGAGTGACTTAAACGTTCTGAGTCTCAGTCTCCTCACATGTCATATGGGTCTAACATAAGGGTCTTACGGAACTACTGTGCTATATGAAATTGTACATGTCAAATGCCCCAGCCTGTGCCTGACCCAAGGTAGCCATTCAGGAATACCGGTGACTGAGCATTCCCACAGCCAAGGCCATTCACAGAGGCTTATTGAAGGGCAGGCAGGCACTGGGCTATAACATCCCACTGATACATTTATGGACTCATGGTTATCCCCCTTAACAGATAAGGAAACTGAGGCTCGGAAAGGTTAAGGAAATTGCTTAAGGTCACTGAGGATTACCACCATAGTTCTTGCAGGGGTGCATGCGTGATCTCCAGAAAGACCTTTGCTTTTCGTAGGGTTCCGCCCCACTCCCGGGCCCCCGGCCCACCCCTCTGCCTCTCCCCACAGGTACGTGTCGGCCCTGACCACGCCCGCGCGCCTCTCTCCTGTGGACTTCCACTACTCGCTAGCCACGCAGGTGCCGACTTTCGAGATCACGTCCCCCAACTCGGCGCACGCTGTGTCGCTGCCGCCAGCCGCGCCCATCAGCTACCGCCTGGCGGAGCAGCAGCCGCTCCTGCGGCACCCGGCGCCCCCCGAGCCCGCGCCCGGCGCCGACATGCAGCGCAACTACGACAGCTACTACTACCCCACGGTGGGGCCGGGGCCGCGGCGCGGCGCCTGCGCGCTGGGCGGCAGCCTGGGCAGCCTGCCCGCCAGCCCCTTCCGCATCCCGGAGGACGACGAGTACGAGACCACGCAGGAGTGCGCGGCCCCGCCGCCGCCGCGCGCTCGCGGCGCGTCCCGCAGGACGTCGGCGGGGCCCCGGCGCTGGCGCCGCTCACGCCTCAACGGGCTAGCGGCGCAGCGCGCACGCGCGGCGCGGGACTCGCTGTCACTGAGCAGCGGCTCGGGAGGCGGCTCGGCCTCAGCTTCGGACGACGACGCGGACGACGCAGACGGGGCGCTGGCGGCCGAGAGCACGCCCTTCCTCGGCCTGCGCGCGGCGCACGAGGCGCTGCGCTCGGACTCGCCGCCGCTTTGCGGGGCGGCGGACAGCAGGACTTACTACTCCCTGGAAAGCCACAGCACTCAGGCCAGCAGCAGACACAGCCGCGGGCCGCCGGCGCGGGCCAAGCAGGACTCGGCGCCCCTCTAGGGCCCGCCCTCCCCCTCCCCCGACTTTAAGGAGAAGGGCGACCACCGACTGGAGAAAGGAGGAAAAAAAGAAATAAAAATATTTTTATTTTCTATAAAAGGAAAAAGGTATAACAAAATGTTTTATTTTCATTTTAGCAAAAATTGTCTTATAATACTAGCTAACGGCAAAGACGTTTTTATAGGGAAACTATTTATATGTAACATCCTGATTTACAGCTTCGGGAAAAAAAAAAAAAGAAACAACAACAACAAAAAAAAAGAGAGATGGGCCAATTTTTTGACTCTTTAATAGAAACCTATTGTGGTGCCTTTTGCTGTACGCTAATCTGGAGCTCCTGGAGAAAAGTCTGGGTTGCAGGGTGGGGGTGGGGGGAATGTAGGATCCCGAGCTGGTGGGGGTGAGAGAAAGCGGACAGAGAAGAGGCTGCAGGGTTAGGGGGTAGGGGGGGTGACTGATGTACGGGGCAGTGATAGATTGGCCCTTTGCCCCCTTGCAAGATCTCAAGTCCTGGGTTCCCTGAGGAAAGGCCAGGGATCCTAGACTTGGAGCTAGAGTTGGGGTCAGGTCATGTCCAGAGGGAGACTAAGGCCCAGCGACAGCAACCTGAATGGGGAGGGGGCCTCCCCGCTCCTCACAGCTGCTAAGGGAGGAGGCACTGAGAATCAGGTCTTCCCAACAGCCCAACGTTGGAGGCTCCTCCTCCCCCATGGCCTCCAGGATGCCCCTTGTCCTCTGCAGCACCTTCGTTTACAGGTCGTCTTTTCTATTTTATGCCTGCATGTCCTTTGCATTTCAGATTCTTTAGATTGGATGCATGGTCACGCTGGGACCTAGAAGAGCCTCTTGACAGTGTATTTGATCCCCCTTTTAGCAATAAAGTAACACCATTTCCTTCTCAGCCCAACTCCCGGCCTCCAACCGACCTATGACTTCCAGTCCCTCTCCAACCCCATCCTCCCCACCCCCCTAAACTGGGTCCACTGCTAATTTGTCAAAAAGGTAATTGTTTAAAAAATATCCCAAATGGGAACCTTGCCCTGAAATGTCCAAAAACCTGACTGTTGACACTTGAACATTTTTATATTATAAATAAAATCAGAAATAACTCATGTTTGACTGTGTGTGCCTAGCCCCCAGGTGAGGAGGGCAGACAGAGGATGAAGACCTGGGGTGGAGATGGATGGATGTTGGAGAGGGCCAGGGTAATCCCTGGGAGGAAGAGACACTCCCTCCAGTCTCCCTGGCTCCAGTTCCCAGAACAGGCTCCAACCCTCCTCCCTCTTCCAAGAACATTCACAAGGTATCCCCCCTGGCTGCTGGGGAACCTGGCCAAGGGGCTGACGCAAATTACTCTGCTTCAAGCTCAGCCTCAGAACCCTGGCCCAGTTCCTGCCCTGGAGCTACAGGGGCTGGACTGAGGCAACAGTTTCCGGGCTTAGGTAGGTAAGGAAGGAAGGATTGTGGGGTTGGCACTGGGGCAGCTGAGGCAAGATGACCCTTGGGGCCCCGGGCATGTCACAGGCAAAGTCTGGACATGCAAGATGGATAATGTAACTTCAGCTGCCAGGAGGACCACAGCTGCTGCAGCTTGTAAGCCTACAGGGTGTTATACTTTTCCCAACTCTCGACCCCTCAGAGCTAGGGCTTGTCTAAACCTGCAGTTCCTGATGAAGAGTACATAATTTCAGGCATGGAGAAGGCTGAGGGAGGTCCAGGGTTAAGAAGCCTTTGCCCTCGTTGATTAATTTATTAAACCAATGCAAAGCGCCAGGAACCATTATGTTCCAGCCCGACATAAGGAAGTCTTCTATCCAAATTGTTCAGGTGTTTGACTTGTGTGCGCATGCACATGAATGCCTCCAGGATGTGTCTGGTCAGTTCAGAGACCTACAGTTGGGAGGGACAGAGGTTTAAGATTGAGAGTACTTACAGGTATCAACAGGGCCTGAGTTCAAATTCCACCTCCACCACTCACTAGCTGTGTGATTTCTCTAGACTGCAGTTTCCGCTACTGAAATGATGATGCTAATACCTACTTCAAAGGATTGTTGTGGAGGCTATATATATAAAGCACCCAGTATAGCTTCTGGCACGTGATACAGGCATACCTTGAAGATATGGTGGATTCAGTTCCAGACCACCACAATAAAACAAGTCTTGCAATAAAGCAAGTTATAATCTTTTTTGCTGGTGGAGGGTCTTGCCTTTAATTGATAAAACATGCAACATCTGTGAAGCACAATAAAGCAACGCACAATAAAATGAGGTATGCCTGTAGGTGCCTGTTAATAGCTAATTTGATGATGGTGATGAGGATACCCTGTGTATTGCATCTTGAATCACACAGAGTGGCAAAAACTGGATGAAAGGGAGGTTATGGAGAAAAACGAAGTCAAGTAATTGTATTCATTGTGGGGGCACTAAAACAAAAAAATTACAAAGGAACAAATGAAAATAGTGCACTAAATGCTACATAAACCTGCAAAATTACTGACCTCTCCTAGCCCCCATCTGGTATTGTCATCCAGATCCCTCTACGGGCTGAGTTTGCTGTTGGCTTTAAAATTTTCTGTAAGCCAGTAATTTTTCTATGTGATCCCCAAGTAATTAGGAATGACCTCTTGGTGAACCCCTTGACCTTTTCATGACCCCAAGTAATTAGGAATGAACTCTTGGTGAACCCATTGACCTCTTCATGACCCAGCCCAGTGTCCTCATTTGACCTTTCTGAGAGCAAGTTGCTGTTACCTTCTAAACTTTTGGTCAGAAACCACTTCCATGATGCCAATGACCCCACTGACCTCTATATGACCCCAAGTAATTAGGAATGACCTCTTGGTGAACCCCTTGACCTTGTCATGACCCCAAGTAATTAGTGATGAACTCTTGGTGAACCCATTGACTTCTTCATGACCCAACTTAGTGTCCTCATTTGACCCTTCTGAGGACCGAGTTGCTGTTACCTTCTAAACTTTATCAGAAACCACTTCCATCACTCCAGTGAACCCACAACCTCTATGTGACCCCAAGTAATTCTGAATAACCACCTGGTAAACTTATTGGCCTTCACATGATCCCATTTGGTGCCTTCATTGTCTGCTCTGGATTCTAAGATACCTGCTGAGACGCTAAGGCCAGAACCTAATCTAGTCCTTGATTCTTTTCTCATCATTGCAGCCACTCATTCATTTCACAGGTGTGAAAGGGACCTGGGAGCAGGTGTGGCCAGAGAGGCCCCTTCTCCACTCTGCCTCTCTAATTTCTGCCTTGGGCATCTTCAGTACGGCCTGCCAGGAAGAGGTGTAGTCCAGTTAAGTGACTTCCCTACTATCACCCTGTCTCCAGGAGCACTTAGGACATTCGAGAAACTTCCTGAATCAGTCGTCTTCCCCACTCCTCCAATTCTTTCTTCTCTCTGCCAGGTCATTTTTGGTTTGTCTCCCCAGCCCTCCCAGAGTCCCAAATGGTGATGGTGACTGTCTGTCCCCCCACCCCTCTAGACTGTGAGCCCCATGTGGACAGGTAGCTGGCCAATCCTTTTCTCACCACAGTATCCCAGGCACCCAGCACAATGTGCTGTACTGTTGTGAAGTTCATTGAGTAAGCGGATGAACGCTCAAGAGACCTCAAGAGCCAGCCCCCAGGAGTCCCTGAGCTGCGGCCACTTCCCAGGACCACTAGGTGGCGCAACCACTTACAGCATTTCACCTGCGGTCCTCCAGCCCCTGAATTTGGACAGTCCTGGAAAATGGGCATTATTTTGTGGGGTAAACATAATGGTCCATTAGAATGCAGGAAAAAAAATATTAGAACTTTGATTTAGGTTTATTTTCATCTCATCTTTTTTAAATTTCTATTTTTGTGTATGTTTTATAATGTACATAATATTTTAGTAAAGTAGTACATGTATATAATTTACAATAAATAATTATACAATTAAGAAAGTGAACTAAAAATGTTTTTTACTGATGGGAGGCACAACTAGTGCTCAGGGAAGCACATCTGTCTGCAACAGACAGGGCTTGCTCCTCTGTTTTCACTCACCTGCCCTCAGGAGGTGGACAGTGGGAATCTGACCCCATAAATCAAAGAAACTTTGAGCAACGTGGAGAAAGTACAGAGAGCTCTTTATGCTGCCACAGTGCTCTTTCAATTTCACTTAAATGAACATTTAATTGTCTTCAGCAAAATGAGGGGGCCAGATGGTTTGAGTATAAAATACACTTCAGCTGATCCAAATGAAATAATCTGAATTTAAATCACTACACCTCTCCACAAACTCACATGTCTCCTGCATCAAATGTGAGTGGGCTTGTAAATATTGGGTACTTAGCTGCAAGGTTGATTTAGTAACTAAATATGTTACCACTGAGGTCAAATTGCTGGCCAAACTACAGTAATCTATTTTTAAAATAGAAAGGATTTACTCATCATAGCTGTATTGAGGGTGCCATCATCCCCATCACTTGTCAGTCAGAGGAACACAGGGTTTAAAGGATGCTAGTCTGTGATCATAATGCAGCAAATTTCTCTTTCTTCCCAAACATGTCCTTAGCTAGCATTTCTGAGTTACCAGAAGAATGAAAGAAATACCAACCTAAAAAGCAATCAGCAACTTGTCATTCCACCTTTTCCCAAGACCAAAGATTAATGGCTTCCAGAACCTCCCCCCATCAAACATCTTTGGGCTTGTTGACAAGGGGCTATTTGCAAGGCAGAGTGTCTTTTATTCCTGTAACAGTAGAGCTGAACAAGAGGCCACCTCTGGAGCTCAGAGACCTGGCAGCACCAACATAAAGACCAAAAAAATAAACAGAGCCACGGTCCCATCCCACTCACACACCGTGATGCCTGTGGGACAGATGAGGTGGCACACACACACACGTACTGTCTATTTATTCCAAAACATCAACTGTAAGAGCAATGTAAGTCACAGGTCAGCCGGAAGAGGGGAAAATGGAGTGAGAGGAGGTTAGCACTATCTCCACCTTCCCTCCCAGAGTGTCCGGGCCACCAGGGGGCCAGATAGCAGCCCTGAAATAGGGTTTTCCTTCATCTTTTTTCATCCTTTGATATCAGTTCCAACACCATCTTTAAAGGGGGTCCTTATATAGATATATGATTCCTATATATATACATTTATGTCCGTATAAAAGAAAGCAGTAGTGGCCTCAGTGGATGGAAGGTGAGGTGGACGGACGCACATGTGAGTGGAGACAGCTTGGCATGGAGGGAGCAGACGCGGGTCCTGGATTATTGCGATGTGAGATAGGGAGAACGGATGTGATTCCAGAGGGAGGGAGGATAATGCTGGTGGTCTGCAGACCTGCTGCTGGTCAACTCAGAGGAAGGAGTAGGAGAAAGGGTGGGGGTCCAAGCTGAGACCTGGAGTCAAGACCTGCCCTCGGAAACCAGGAAGATGAGGGAAGAACGAGGGCCTGGGAAGTCAACTGCCCTTCCCGCTTCACCAGTGAGATGGTATTTAGAGCATGCACACAACCTGCCTACAAAATGAGGCTCCACGGTGGAGAAGGATGCGAGGGCTGAGGAGAGGGTCTGAGGCCCAGAGAAGCCCCAGGATGCAAAATCAATGCCATGAGTAGCATCTCCATCTCCTTGACCCACAGGGCTCTCCACACCCCTCTGGTTGCCCGTCAACTGCCTGGAGCTGGCCCAAGTGGCCCCTGGCTGGAATTGTGCTCTCTGACCCCTCTGAGGGCATTTGCCTGCCTCTGGGGCCTGCCCATCCACGCCAGCTAAGTATCAGGTCCAATGGTATCTTTCGTGGCTTTGCTGCCAGTCACAGTTCCGTGGCCCTGGCTGAGGGCAGGGCTTGAGTGTGTCTTGCGGAGGGAAGGGTCATCCCCTTCCAGGGTGGCCAGCCGGGCCTCAATCCGCTCCAGGTCATCTGAGCCCACTTTGATTTTCACAGCCAGGAGGTGGATGTAGGTCTCATAACGGCTTTTCTAAGGAAAGAGCAGAGAAAGATCAAAAACAAAATCAAAAGACAACAAAATGTGAAAAACTATTTGTATCTTAAATGACAAAAGACTAATTTCCATAATATTCAGAGAGCTCTCACAAATCAATAAAAAGGAGATAAACAATTCAATAAAAAAATAGGCAATCACAGGCAACAAAAGTAAAAATAAACAAATGGGATTACATCAAAATTTTAAACTTCTGTGTATCAAAGGACACAATCAACAGAGTAAAAGGCAATCTAAAGGATGGGAGAAAATATTTGCAAATCATATGCCTGCTAAAGGTCTAGTATCAGAATGTATTAAATAAAAAAAAAATTTTTTTTTAAACTCCTACAAAGAGCCCAATCAACAAATACACAAGGGGCTTGAATAGACATTTCTCCAAAGAAAATGTATAAATGAGCTCAATAAGCTCAACATCACTAATCATTAGGAAATGCAGATCAAAACCACAATGAGATACCTCACACCCATTAGTTTGGCTACTATAAAAGAAAAAGAAAAAAAAACACCAGAAAATACCCAGTGTTGGCAGGGATGTGGAGAAACTGGAACCCTCATACACTACTGACAGGAATGTACAGTGGTATAGCTGCTGTGGACAGCAGTATGAGTATTCCTCAAAGAGAAAAAAATAACATTCCCATATGATTCCACAACACCACTTCTGGGTATATATCCAAAAGAATGGAAAACAGGGTTTCGGAGAAATATTTGTACACCCATGTTCACAGCAGCATTATTCACAGTAGCCAAAAGGTGGTATCGACCCAAATGTCCATCAGCAGATGAATGGATAAACACAATGTGGTCTATACATACAATGGAATATTATTCAGCCTTAAAAGGGAAGGAGATTATCACATATGCTACAACATAGATAAACCGTGAAGACATCATGCTAAGTGATGTAAGCCAGTCACAAAAACTCAAGTTCTGTATGATTCCACTTATATGAAATACCTAGAGTAGTCAATTCATAGAGATAAAAAGTTGAATTTTAGTTGTCAGGGGCTGGGGGTGGGGGCAGGTTCAGGAGTTGTTTAACAGGTATAGAGTTTCAGTTTGGGAAGATGAAAAAGTTCTGGCGATTGGTTGCACGACAATGTGAATACTAGAGTTAACACAACTGAACCACACCTTTAAAATGACTAAGATGGTAAATTTTATGCTATGTGTATTTTATCACAATTTAAAATTTTTAATTCAAATTAAAATAACAATAAGACACCAGTTGTTAAATCAATCAGACTGGTTAAAATTAAAACATCCAATAATGTCCAGTGTTGGTGAGAGCATAGAGAGAGGTAAATTCGCAAGCTATTAAATGAGCTATAAATTGGTAAACATTTGGGAGATTTGACAGGGTCTGAGGCCTTGACACTGAGCTTCAGGCCCTCACCACAGTTGAAGGAAGCTGGGGTCCTGGAAGAAGCAGGGAGTAAGGGTCAGGAGACTCTCTGTTTTTGCCCAGCTCAGGCACAAGAACAGAAAGATCCTTCACTGCTGCATAGGAGTGAGAAAGACCAGGAAGGGCACTGGAGCTACAATCTGTCACTTAGGTTAGAATCCCATTTCCTGTACTTCTTAACTGTCACCTCAGGCAAATGATTCGACCTTTCCAAGCCTCAATTTCCCTGTCTATAAAATGGGAATAATAACAGAACCCATTTCACAGAGTTGATAAGAGGATTAAATCAGTAGATTCTGAGAAGACTTTCATAAGCTACAAAGCTTTATGTTTTTCCAAAGGTCAGGATCTATCCTGGGAACTCTCCTCTCTTCCCCATACCTCAGTAGAAAATCAGTGTGGAAATCTAGAGACTGAGATTGGTGACTTCCTGCCCTTCCTGCTCTGCGGACTTCCTAGCTCAGTCTTAGCCTCTCTGTCTGTCCATTCCCATACACAGGACAGTCCCAAGGCCAGCCGAAAATGGACAAGTGGTTCCTGCCTTCCTCTCCCAAGCCAACCACCATCCTTCACCCAACGAAGGTGATACTCTGTCAGCCCCATTTGCGAAGCATTGTGAGGCAGAATCAGGGTAGTGGGCAGAGAGAGACAAGATGGAAAGAAGGGAGAGCTTAGAAGGAGAGATTAAGTTGCTCTGCTTGAGAAACATGTGAAAGAGGAAAATAAGACAAAGAGGGAAAGTCCCATGGACAGGGCTTGAGAGTTCTGTAGCTTGGTTGGAAAAGTTTCCTGAGACGCTGGCCCTGTGGGAAGTGGAGGCGAGGAGGGGCTTGAAGAGTGGGGGGTGGGGTGGGGGGTTCTGGTGGAGTCCAGCTGGTGCTCTTTGAGAGACACCATTGAGCCCTGGCTGGTTTGGCTCAGCGGTTAGAGCGTCGGCCTGCGGACCAGGGAGTCCCAGGTTCGATTCTGGCCAGGGCACGTGCCTCAGTTGCAGTTCATCCCGCCCCAGTTGGGGTCGTGCGGGTGGCAACCAATTGATGTGTCTCTCTCACATCAGTGTCTCTCTCTCTCTCCCTCCCACTCTGTCTGAACATAAATGTAAAAATATCCTCGGTGAGGATTAAAACAAGAAAAAAAAATTTTTTTAAAAAAAGAGAGAGAGACACCATTGACAGCTGGACTATGCAGACTGGCCCACAGGAGGCCATCATCATTCATGATTGCCTCAGGGGGAGCCCCCAAAGTGGAGAACCCCAAAACTATATGGAATGATGTTGGTGGCGGGATGTGGAAGATAAGCTGGCCTCCTCTGGCCCCAGGCCTTTCCTTCACAATCTGTCCCACAGCGGGCCCACCTCAAATGTGAGATAGTGCTCCTTCAGCCGGCTCTCCTCCGCCTCCTTGGATTTGTGGCCCCTCTCCACTGGGTGACACCTGTGCTCAGCCAGTTCTGCAGTCACCTGCCTCAACTTATTCTCATGAGAACGCAGCTGCTCCTCCTGCAAAGACAAGTCCTGCACTGTGAGGTCCCACTCTCGGGTTGTCATAGGGGTGCATCTAATCCTGTCCTGCCAGGATCTGCTTCACCACAGGGAAACTGAGGCCTGGCCAGGGTCATCAAAACGTGAGGTAGAGCCAGGCTCCGGACCTCAGGGAGTGCTCCTCCACCTTCTCCTTCCCTCCCCGCTCTCGCTGGCATCAGCTCTCCTAGATAACACCGCAGCAGGCTCAGGAGATGAGAGATCCTCAAGCTTGTATGTGCACGTAAACACTCCCTGACACAGACACACAATCACCCAGAGACACCCCCTAGCTCATATGGACTCTCACATGCACACACAAACACACTGGATCAAGGGCAGCCTGGTCTTAGCTACCCTTGGCTCCACACAGTCTCTTACACTCGTGCCAGACACACGTGATGGTCACAGACCCACCGAAAGAC
This sequence comes from Tadarida brasiliensis, assembly GCA_030848825.1. Classification (NCBI taxonomy): domain Eukaryota; kingdom Metazoa; phylum Chordata; class Mammalia; order Chiroptera; family Molossidae; genus Tadarida; species Tadarida brasiliensis. The sequence goes on along the minus strand of CM061259.1, from coordinate 91,568,370 downwards.
AGGCAGAGACACTGTCACACAGACAAGAGCACGCACACACCCCATCCACCACAGTATATGTGGTATGTGGGCAATGGGCTGCGTGCATGTGTGTGCACGTGTGTGAACACGTGTACAGTGTGGGTATGTGTGCGCATTGAGTAAGCGTGCACCGGGGCTCTGGACACGGGCAGCAGCCCAGGAGTTCAGTGGAGAGGCCCAGGACAAGGGCCCAGGAGGAAAAGGGCCAGCAGCTGGCAAAGACAGGGAGTAAGAAGCTTCCCCTGCCCTCTATCTCTCCTGCTGTGGTCCTCTATCTTTTTCTCTCAAAAAACAAACAGAAAAACTGGAAAACTGGAATAAGGATGAATTGGAGTTTTTTTTTAGATTACAAATAAAACATTTAAGGGCAGATGACTGGATAAAGGGTCAATCAAGTCTCCCTATCCTAGCTCCTTATGACATACACATTTTCTCACATTCATGCCCAAACACACATGATGCCCACAGACCCACAGTCACATCCACAGGATACACCACCACTGGCATAGAAGCACACCCATGCCACTCACCACAGTGCAGCCACGCCAGTGTCGTGCGTGGCCTCAGTCTTCCCATCTGTAAATGGGGGTGGGTGCAGTGAGGATGGAAGAAAATATCTGCCCCTTTGCCTTGTCTCTGAGCCCAGGACACTGTGTGGGAGCTGAGGTGAGGCTGCTGAATGATGGGGACTGGCACGGGGGAGGCGGCCTGGGGAGGTTGGTGTGGTCCCAGGTGCTTGTACCTGGCAGAGGCGAGTGGTGCAGGAGGGCAGCAGGGGCCGACAGAACTTCTTCATGGAGCTGACAGCAGCTGGGAAGGCCGGGGCTGAGAAGATAGCGGCCACCAGGTTGATCCTAAGGATCCAGGACAGCATTTCTTCTTTGCTCCTGGGGACAGCATGGGAGGGGAAAGTGCACCCGTTTCTCACAATGGGACTCCCTTTTTCCAACCCAGCACCCAGTACCCAGCACTAGCCTGGCAGAGAGAGAGCACAAGCACTTCCATGTAGGTGGGCAAAGGAGTAAGAGAGGAGGGTGGGGGGCTGGATGGGCCCGGTCATGTCTGTGTAGGGAGCTCTCTTCTGTCCCAGCTCCCAGGCAAGACCTGGATTTCCATGTGAAAATAAAACTGCCAGGTCCAGAGCTAATGGCCACGGAGCTAACAGGTCCTAGAGCCAGCTGGCCCGGGGTCATTAGAGGCAGCTGGTTGTCCCCACTGCCTTCCTGGGCACAGACACGCCATCCTGAGAGCTCGCCTACTAGCCTCTCTCATATGAAACACGAAACTCCAATCTGAAGTCACAGAAGGATGGGGTACAGGGGAGTGGACAGAAGGCCTTACAGAGAAACTGCAGGGCAAGTCGTTCCCCCCATTCCCCCCACCTGACTTAAAGTGAAGGATGGTTCATAGCCTCCTTCTGCCCCATATGTGGGGAGTTCAGCGTGTGTCAGAATCACCTGGAGGGCTTTGTTAAAACCCAACTGCCAGCCCATCCCCAGAGGTTCTGATTCAGCAGGTTTAAGGTGGGGCCAGAGAAACTGCACTTCTAACAAGTTTCCAGGAGAGCCTGAGGAGCCCATGCTTGGAGAAGCATGGCTGGAGGGGACCCTGCTGTTGGTTTATGCTGAGCAGATACATGCAGGCAGAGGGGGCAGAGGGTGCCTCCCCCAAAGCAGATGAGGAGAAGGGTGCAGTGCAAGCTCCATGCTGCACGCCCTGAGTCCAGGGGGAAGCTAGGGGGGCCCCCACTCCTACTTACGGTGCCTGGAACAGGAAGACCCTCCAGTCAGCTGTCTTCAGCTTGAGCACATTAGACTTCTTGCTGTAGTCGGAGGCCCTGGTGGCCAGAGCATGGTGCACACGAATGGCATTCTTCAAGTCACCCTCAGACAAAGCTTTGTCAGGCCGGTACTCATCCTGAACAGGTGGGGTAGGGGTGGGGCAAGCCTCTATCATGGCCAGGCTCCGGCTTACTCACCCACATTTCCTCCACCCTCACCAGCCCTCCCTCTCACTCTCCCTCCCTCTGTCAATATACCTCCCTCCATTTTCAACTCCTTCCACTTGATGCCGTGCCAACCCCAACAAGAATCATTCCAGGCATCCTCCCCACACCCCAGTTTATCCCAGAGGCCTGAACAGGCCTCACAGTGGGTATCCTCTGAGCCCCTGGGCACTTGAAAAGCCCCTCCCTGAAACCACCAAAGCTCTGGGTGAGCCTGAGTCAGGCCCCTGATGAGGAAGGACCCAGCACCGACCTGCCTAAGACCCAGGTCTTGCCAAGGACCCTCTGGGCACCACACGGCAGTGGCTGGATGGGGGCATGAATGGGCCCCTCTTGGGTAAGGACACCGAGGCAGTCTCTCACCTTCTGCAGGTACAGGATGGTCCCTTTGAGCACCGCGTAGAATTTCTTCCAGCCACGCCTCCCACGGGGCGCTGGAGACAGGGCACAGGTAGTGCGGCCGCAACCACCTACCCCAATATCTCCTCCCCTACCACACATCTACCTGCAGGTGCATCCCCATAGGAGTGGCAAAGGGGGGCAGACCCCATCTAGACTAGCACCCCTCCCCATGACCCTTCCCCGCCTGACACCCACTCCTCTTGCCATCCATGTCGGCATGAGTCTTCCGGGTCAGCACACCGTGCTTGTAGGTGGTAGCGCTGAGAGCCTGTGGGACATCCAGGAAGGGGTTGCCACCGTCCAGGATCCGTGTCACCTTCTTTGTGCCAGTCCCAAACTTGTCATCCACCAGCTCAGACAGTGATTTCCTCAGCTCATCTTCATCACTGGGAAAGTACTAGATCTGAGCACCACCTCCAGGGAGGCCTCAGCCCCACATCAACATGCCCTCTCACCACCAGCCAGTCGAGGTGAAGAGCAGAGAAGAGGAGGTTCCAACTCCAGATCACGGATCCAGATCTTTGACTCCTTCCCTCAGGTGCTCAATTCTGACCCCTGACCTCTGCTCTTTGATTTTTTTTACCTCCAAGCTCCAATCTTCACACTTGATCACAAAGTTAGAAACCTTATTATCTCCAGACCTCCTTCCTAGTCTTCCTTCTCCTCTCTCCAACCCTGAAAGCCCAGCTCCAGGGAGCAGTAACTCCTGGCCAGACTCAAGCTGCTGCCCAGCCCCACAGATATGGGGATCCCCACTGAGCCTTGGTAGAAGAATGCCAGCTCTTCCTCTTGGGGTTGAGATTCCTAACAATCCCTGTCTGGGACCTCCACACAGATCCAAGGACCCAGGCTGCCCTGGGGAACACAGCACAGCAGGGCAGGGCACCCACTTTCCCAGAGCCTCTCAGTCTCACCAACTAGCAAGGTCACTACACCTCTTTCCAAATGGCTGGACACCTCCAGGACTCACTGCCTTCACAGGGAAAGAAGTTAGGGGGCAGTAACCCCTCCCCACTGCCAAGAACAGTTGCCACCTAAACATGGTCATATTCTTGGGGCTATAGGGGGACCCATGCCTCCTGCCTGCCTACCTCCTAAAGAGGAAAAAATTATCATCATGTGGGAGTAGTGGCAGTATCCCCAGTACAGAAAACCAGTGTGTATATCATGGAACTAAAGTCACAGTTCTATCTATTCCATAGAAGTATAAACACTGCACACTTTTTATCAAAACAGAAAACAAACCCAAAGGGGAACTCAACACCAGGTTTGGCCAGCTGGACAGGGGTCACCAGGGACCTGGATTGGGAGAGATCAGCACCATGGAGAGCGGCAGGAATGACTTCCCTACACCCCACCCCACCCCCAAGCCACTCCCCATTCTCCCTTCCAGTGATTCAGGGTTCCCATGCCTGTGCCCATGGGCACTACTCACATGGCCCATTCCAGCTTTTCATTCTTGATGGAGTTGTAAAGGGTCTGGGAGAGGGGTAAAGAGAAAGATAGGAGCTCTAATGAAAAATCAAAGAAATCTCCATCCAGCTCTCGCAGTGTGGATGCAATGAGGGAGCACTTTTAAGCCAGAGGGGCAAAATGGGTGTTTGATTCATACTTGTTTTTTGGATGAGTGAGTGAATGGGGGATGGGGGGATGATTGGGTATATGACTGGGTGGACAGATTTGAGTATGAGCGGGTAGATGGGTTGGTAGGTATGTGGATAGGTGGGGAAATGGGTGAATGGTAGATAGATAGCTGCATGTGGAGTGTGTGTGAGGAGTGTTTAGGGGTGTAGGGGATGTCTGTGTGAGTGATGGGTGAATGACTGAGTTGGTGGATGAGTGGATGGAAGGACGGATAGGTGGGTGAATGAATAAATGAGGAGAAGTGTGTTGGTGGGATTATTTTATCTCATAAATACATCCTTAACAAGTGTTTCTTGATGGTGAAGAAAATAATTATGATAAGAGAGTGATGGAGACAATCTTCTATTTTTTTTAACCTCCAGATTCACTATCCAACTGCCCCACTGGTATCACCAGGTCCTTCAAACCCACTATTTAAAACTGAACTCATCTTATACCTCCAAAAAAACTTATTTTCTTCCTCCAAGGCCAAGAACTGACCAGGCTTGAAAGGCCAGAGTTCTACTCTGGGCTTCAGCCTCAAAGAAAACTAGATTCCCTTAATTCCTGGTGATGTTGAAGGAATACGTGGTTGTTCCCCCATGGTGCAGTTGATGGCAGTGGTGGTGGTAAAGGTGGTGGTGATGGCCATGAAAGCTGTGACAATTGGTGGCAGTATTGATTATTACCATGACAGCAATAATGATTCTGTAGCACTAAAAGCAAATCTCACAAAGCCTACCCTTCTGCCTAACTCAAGGAACACATAACAGTCAAATGTTGAGCTAGAAGGTCTCTAACTCTGTCCCAAAGTCACGGTGGCCCAGACTCCAGTATTAAGAATTTGGAATATTGGGATTTAGTGAGGCAGAGACCTTTCTCCTCTCTAACCACCCTGTTACAGCTGGAGACATGGGGACCCTTAACAGGTTATACCTTCAGCAGGTCTTTGGCAAAGTCTTGGCCATCATTCAGCTGGTCCAAGTTGGCAATGAATTGCTGGCAGGACATCTTCTTACCAATGTTCTGTAATGGAGAAATGGTTCTGCCTGAGAGTAGGGGCAGAGGCTGGTGTCATCCCCACACCTGCCCTGCCCAGCCAGAAAGGATGAGGCAGCATCAAGGTCAGGACTTCCCTCTGTCTCCAAGAGTTTACAAAACCCTTTTTCGCATTCAAGATTCTATCTGATCCTCAAGCATCATGAGAGGTTGTGGTTCTCCTCAAACCCAGCTGAAGGAGTCAGGTTGAATGAAGTATTATAATAGTTGACATTTGCCAGGTGCCTACTATGTTCCAGGTATTGAACTTGACATGCATTATCTTGTCCCTTTCTCACAACAAGGAGAAGATGAGGTGGTTGTTATTATTATCCCCATTTGACAGGTAAGGAAACTGAGGTGCAGAAAGGTGATATGCCCATGATCACACAGCAAGGAAGAAGGGCTGAGTGTTTCTGACACCAAAGCCCATGCTCTCACCCGCTACTCCATGGTTAACTCTCCCAAGGTCACACAGCACCAGGACTTGAACCCAGGCCTCTTGGCTCCTGAGCAGAAGCTCTGTGTATTCCGTCACAACTGTCTCACCCTCTCACCTGCACAGAGGGGCAGCAAGACCTCCAAGAGGTAGGTGAAGTGAGGGAGAGTTTGGTCTTAGGAGATCAAAAATCAATTCCCACCAACACAAATGGGTACCCCATGCTGAGCTGGGCTGGGACCAAGGGAACCCAAGCAGATAGTTTTACTCCAGGAGGTACAAATGGAGAAAAAGCTGTAAATAAGTGTGCCTCCAAGTTCTGCCTTCTTTTTTACTCACTCATGCGCAAAAGGGCTCCAGCCTTCCAAACCCAACACCTGACACTGTCAGACTCTCCTTGCAGTGTCCACATTTGAGGAAACACTGACCGACACTTCATCTTTGTGAAGACAAAGACCCTTGAACACCAGATACCTACTGGTATCGGATTTTGTGGATTTAGGTTTGCTATAAGGAAGTATCTCCCAAGATTTACCTACCAATGGAATAGGTATTCCCCTCAAAAGGGATTTCATAATCAAATATGTTTATTTATATGTTTCAGAGTCTTTAACATGCTTAAATGTGTTGGATGTCTCTAAGGGGAAGATTCCATGGACAATTTCCCAAATTTATTGACCTTGGCACCATTTTAGCAAAGATAATCTATTAACATCATGTGGGACACTCATACACCACAGAAAATAATTCAGAAAGCAATGATATAAGGCTTTATAAGTAGCTGACAAGCAAGAATTTTCTACACCTTTTCCAAAGGCTTAAGGAGAAAAGATCCTGTGTGTGCCTTGACACAGTATGTTTCATATGTTTGTGTATATATTTTACATGTACATGTTTGTATGTATGTGTGTGCATATATAGCCATTTATATCTGCATTCATAATAGAGAAGTATGAAGGCAATACTAATAATATTGGCTGAGTCCCACACACACTGAACATTCCCCAGCAGTCAGGAGTGCAAAATCAAAAACTAACCAGACAAGCTTTCCAATCCTCGTAACAACGGACTATCTTGTTGCAGATGAACACTCTCAGAAGAAACAACTTCTGGTCAAAATATTAATAAAACATTTGGGTGAAGGCATTGGAAGAAATATAAAGGTAGTGAGGACTTCAAGGGTAAAGATCCTGCAAAGAAGGGAACTACAGAGAGGTAAGCCCAACAAGGAGCAGCTTTCCTCCTTGAAGCATCTGCTAATTCACAAGCAGTAGTCAAAAGGCTGAGCAACTGAGTGGTCTTATAGGATTAGAAAACAAAAATTGGAATTCAGGACCCACCAAGCACAAGGGGCCCTGGGAAATTCCCCAGTCATCCTTCAAAAAAAATTAAAATTAAGAAAAGAAACACTAAAGAGAGTTCTTAAGACAGAAGGAAAGTTGTCCCAGATGGAAGCACGGAGAGGCAGAAAGAAATGAAGAACAAAAAAGGTGGCCTGCCCAGCCGGTGTGGCTCAGTGGTTGAGCATCGACCCATGCACCAAGAGATCGCCAGTTCGATTCCCCGTCAGGGCACATGCCCGGGTTGTGGGCCCGATCCCCAGTGGAGGGCATGCAGGAGGCAGCCAATCGATGCTCTCTCTCATCGATGTTTCTATCTCTCTCTCTCCCTCTCCCTTCCTCTCTAAAAAGAAAAATCAATAAAGAAAAAAAGGGTGGCCAAATCTAAATGAATATTGATTGTAGAAAGCAATAATAATAAAATTTTCTGGGGAATAAAATATAGAGAGATATGTAATAGTTAAAAGCATGATACCAGTCAACAATAAAATTAAATAAATAAAGAAAAGCATAATACCAGTGGTATATAACTTGAGAGGGCAATAAATGGAGTGAAAGTGCTTTAAGGTTTTGTTACCCAGGACTTGGTAAGAGTTCTTTAGTAAGTCAAGAATTCATATTGTGCTCTGGCTGGTGTGGCTCAGTTGTTTGAGCATTCTCCCATGCACCAAAAGGTCTCCAGTTCAATTCCCAGTCAGGGCACACTGCATATGGGAGGCAAATGATCAATGTTTCTCTCTCTCTCTCTCTCTCTCTCTCTCTCTCTCTCTCCCCCCCATTCCTCTCTCTCTAAAAATCAATAAAAACATTTTTAAAAGAATACATATTGCAAACCACAAAAAGAATTGTAAAAGAATGCACAACTAACAAGCTAACATAATTCCAAAAAAATACTTAAATAATCCAAAAGTAGATAAGAAAGAAAAAAAGAAACATAGAACAGATGTCAAAGTAAAAAAACATAGTAACCTGGTATGTTTAAATATATTAATAATTCATTACATGGTCAAACTAAGAGGCAAATATTATCAGACTTGATTTATTTTGAAGTATACGATACAAGAGATGCATCTTAAATGTAAGGGAAAAGAAATCTTGCAAGCAAAGGATGGAAAAATATATAAATGCAAACACTAACAAATGAACTTCAGTATAACCATACTAAAATCTGACAAAATAGACTTGAAGACAAGAAACATTACTAGAAATAAAGAGAGACAATAATGATAAAAGGAACAATCTTCTAGAAGATATAAGCATCTTAAATTTGTATGAAAATGCCCTGGTTAGTTTGGCTCATCAGTTAGAGTGTCGGCCTGCTGACCAAAGGGTCATGGGTTCGATTCCCAGTCAAGGACGTGTACCTGAGTTGCAGGTGTGATCCCTGGCCCCAGTGGGGGTCATGTGGGAGACAGCCAGTCGATGTGTCCCTCTCACATTGATGCTTCTCTCTTTCTCCCCTCCCTCCCATCCAGTCTGTCTAAAAATCAATGGAAAAATATCCTCAGGTGAGGATTAAGCCAAAAAAAGAACACATTGAAAAATTTTGTATGAAACTAATAATAGTCTCAAAAAATAAAAGAGAAAAATTGATATAATCAAAAGGAGAAAGATATATTCACAATCTTGGTTGGACATGCTTATTGATTTTTAGAGAGAGAGAGAGTGAGAGAAACATTGATGTGAGAGAGAAACATCAATCAGCTGCCTCCCACACACACCCTGATCAGGTATGGAGCCCACAATGTAGGCAAGTGCCCTGACCAGGAATCAAAACCACAACCTTTAGCTCTACAGGATGATGCTCCAACCAACTGAGCCACACCGGCCAGGGCAGTTGAGATGTTAGCACTACTCTCTCAGTAACAAGAAGAACAAGATTACTAAACAATTAATTAGTTAACAATTAATTAATGTTAATAAATTAGATAACCTAGATGAAATGGACAACTTCCTACAAACACACAAACTACCAAAACTGGCTCAAGAAGAAATAGGAAATCTGAGTAGACCTATAACAAATAAAGAGATTGAATCAGTAATCAAAAACCTCACAACAAAGAAAAGCCCAGGACCAGATGACTTCACTTGTGAATTTTACCAAACATTTAAAGAAAAATTAACACCAATACTTCTCAAACTCTCACAAAAAATTGAAGAGAAGGGAACACTTCCTAACTCTTCTATAAAGCCAGCATTACCCTGATACTAAAACTTGACAAAGACATCACAAGAAAAGAAAACTACAGAACAATATCTCTTATGAATCTCAATGCAAAAATCCTCAACAAAATACCAGCAAACAGAATCTAGCAACATATTAAAAGGATTATATACTATGACCAAGTGAAATATATCCCAGGAATGTAAGTGTGGTTCAATGTACAAAAATCTATGAATTAATAGAATGGAGGGGGAAACACATGAGCATCTCAACTGATGCAGAAAAAGCATTTGACAAAATCCAACACTCTTTCATGACAAAAATACTCAACAAACTAGTGATAGACGAGAAATTCCTCAACATGATAAATGGCATGTATGAAAAACCCACAGCTAACCGTCATACTCAATGGTAAAAAACTGAAAGCTTTCCCCCTAAGATCAGGAACAAGGCAGGATACTCATTTTCCCATTTCTACTCAACTCTGTACTGGAAGTTCTAGTCAGATCAATTGGGAATAAATAAAATCTATCTATCTATCTATCTATCTATCTATCTATCTATCTATCTATCTATCTATCTATCTATCTCTGCCTTGACTAGTTTGGCTCAGCAGTTAAAGCATTGGCCAGCAGACCAAAGAGTCTCAGGTTCAATTCTTGGTCAAGGGCATGTACCTCGGTTGCAGGTTTGATCCCTGGTCCTGGTCGGGGTTGTACGAGAAGCAACCAATCAATGTGTACCTCTCACATGATGTTTCTCCCTCTCCCTCTCTCCCTCCCACTCTATCTAAAATAAATAAATAAATAAATCTCCATTCACAGATGACAGGATCTTATATATAGAAAATCCTAAAGAATCTAAAGAAAAACTATTAGAGCTAATAAACAAATTCATCAAAGTGGCAGGATACAAGATCAACATACAAAAATCACTTGTATTCCTATGTTAGTAGTCATGAACAATCATCAAGTGAAAGAAAACAATTCCATTTACAACAGAATCAAAAAGAATAAAATACTGCCTTGGCTGGTTTGGCTCAGCTGTTGGAGTGTCAGCCTGCAGACCAATGAGTTGCGGGTTCGATTCTGGTCAAGGGCATGTACCTCAGTTGTGCTTCGTCCCCAGCCCTGGTTGGGTTATACGGGAGGCAACCAGTTGATGTCTCTCTCACATCAATGTTTCTCTGTCTCCCTCCCTCCCACTTTATCTGATGATAAATGGAAAAATGTCCTCTGGTGAGGATTTTAATTAATTAATTAATTAATTAATTAATTAAAATAAAATACTTAAGAATAAATTTAACCAAGGAGGTGAAAGATTTATACACTGAAAGCTACAAATGATTGCTGAAAGAAACTAAAGATCTAAATAAACAGAAAGACATCTTATAATCACAGATTGGAAGACTTTGTAAAGTTAAGACCATAAAACTCCCCAAATTGACATATAGATGTAATGCAATCTCTATCAAAATTCCAGCGGCCTTTTTTGCAGAAATATAAGAGCTTATCCTCAAATTCATACAGAATTGCAAGGGATCCCAAAATCATCTTGGAAAAGAAGAACAAATTTGGAAGACTCACACTTCCTGATTTTAAAACTTACTACAAAGCTAGAGTAATCAAACAGTGGGGCAAAGGCATAACAATAGACATATAGATCAATAGAATAGACTTAACAGTCTATAAATGAACCCATTCATCTATGGTAAATTGGTTTTGACAAGTATGCCAAGGCTATCCAATGGGGAAAGAATAGCCTCTTCAACAAATGGTGTTGGAACATTTGAGGAACTGTGCCCTTAGCGGATATCCACAAGCAAAAGAAAGAAGTTAGACATTTACCTCACACTATATACAAACATTAACTCAAAATGGATCAAAGATCTAAACGGAAGAGCTAAACCTGTATCAGGGTACGTCTTCATGATCAATAGTTACTTAAACATAATGCCAAAAGCAAGCAACGGAAGAAAAAATAGATAAATTGGACTTCGTAGAAAATTTTAAATGTTGTGCATCAAAAGACACTATCAAGAGAGTAAAAAGACAACCCACAGAATGGGGTGGGGGGTGTTGCAAACCATATATCTGATAAATGTCTAGTATCCAGAATATATAAAGAACTCTTACAACTCAACAACAAAAAGACAACCCAATTAAAAATGGACAAAAGGGCCCTGGCCAGTTTGGCTCAGTTAGAGTGTCAGCCTGCAGACCAAAGAGTCACAGGTTCGATTCCCAGTCAAGGGCATGTGCCTTGGTTGCAGGTTCAATCCCTTGCCCCTGTCAGGGTCTTTCGGGAGGCAACCAATCTATGTGTCTCTCTCACATTGATGTTTCTCTCTCTCTCTCTCTCTCCTTTCCTCCCTCTCATTCTATCTAAAAATCAATGAAAAAATATCGTTGGGTGAGGATTAAAAGAAAAAATGGGCAAAAGATTGAATAGACTTTTGTCCAAAGAAGATACGTAAATGGTCAACAAACCACTAATCAATAGGGAAATGTAGATCAAAACACAAGGAGGTATCACTTCACACCCATTAGGATGGCTACTGTCAAAATATAGAAAATAAGTTGGTGAGGATGTGGAGAAACTGAAACCCTTGTGCACTGCTGGTGGGAATATAAAGTAGTGCAGTCTCTGGAAAACAGAATGGCTGTTTCTCAAAAAGTTAAAAACAATATTACTATATGATCCAGCAATACCACTTCTAGGTGTATATATACACAAAAGTTGAAAGAAGAGTCTTGAAAAAATATTTGCACATCAATGTTCATACCAGCATTATTCACAGTAGCCAAAAAGTAAAAGCAATTCAAGTATCCATCAGCAGATAAACATACAAACAAAATGTGGTATTTACATGCAACAGAATATTAATCAGTCTTAAAAAGGAAGGAAATTCTGGCCCTGACCGGTTTGGCTCAGCGGTTAGAGCAACAGCGAGGACAGGTTCCATCCAGTCAAGGGCACATACCTCTCTTGCAGTTTGTCCCCAGCCCTGGCGGGGGTCATGCGGGAGGCAACCAGTCAATGTGTCTCTCACATCAATGTTTCTCTCTTTCCCTCTCTCTCTTTCCCCCTCCCTCCCACTCTATCTGATGATAAATGGAAAAATATCCTCAGGTGAGGATTAAAAAAAAAAATGGAAGGAAATTCTGCCCAACCAGCGTGGCTAAGTGGTTAAGCATCAACCCATGGACTAAGAGGTTGTCGGTTCAATTCCCAGTCACGGCACACGCCTCGGTTGCCATCCCCATTGTGGGTGTGCAAGAGGCAGCCAATCGATGTGTCTCTCTTATCAATGTTTCTATCTCTCTCTCCTTCTCACTCTAAAAATAAATAAAAATATATTTTTTTTAAAAAAGGAAGGAAATTGTGACATAAGCTACAACATGGATAAACCTTGAGGACATTATGCTAAGTGACATAGCTAGTCACAAAAACACAAATTCTGTTTGATTTCTCTTACAAGAGGTATCTAGAGTAGTCAAATTCACAGACACAAAATCGAATGGTGGTTGCCAGGGGCTGGGGAGGTGGAAATGAGGAGTTGTTTAATGGGTATAGAGTTCCAGTTTGGGAAAATAAAAGAGTTCTGGAGATTGTTTGCACCACGTAAATAGCCTTAACACTGCTGAATTATACACTTAACAATGGTTAAAATGGTAAATTTTATGTTATGGGTATGTTTTACCACAATTTTTTAAATAATTCTTTTTTAAAGGCAAAGACTTTGAATAGACATCGCCCCAAAGAAGATACACAAATTGCCACCTAGCACATAAAATGATACTCAACATCAACATCATTAGTCGGACAGCAATAATTGTTTTAAGTGGGGTGGAGGGGTTGATAGTGTTAGTGAGAATATAGAGAAATTGAAACTCTCATATATTCCTGGTGGGAATTTAAAATGGTTCAGCCACTATAAAAAAGTTACACCATTCATCAAAAAGTTAAACATCGAATTGCCATTTGACCCAGCTAGTATACTCCTAGGAACTGAAAACAGGTGTTCAAACAAAAACTTGTACATAAATGTTCATAACACTATTCATAAGAGCCAAAAAGTAGAAACAACCCAAATATCCAGCAACAGATGAGTGGATAAGCAAAATGTGGTACATCCTTGCAATGGAATATGATTCAACCATTTAAAAAATGAACCACCAATATGCATGCTGTAACAAAATTTATAAAACATAAAAATACCCACAAAATAAAATTTATCTTTTTTTTGGCTTATTATCATTTTAATTTATATTTCCTTGATTAATAGAGATGATGATCATGGTTTGTTTTTGTTTTTTAATCCTCACCCAAGGATACATTTATTGATTTGAGAGAGAGAGAGGAAGGAAGAGAGAGAGAGAGAGAGAGAGAGAGAGAGAGAGAGAGAGAGAGAAACATCTATGTGAGAGAGCAGCCTAGATATGTGCCCCAACCGGGGATCAAACTGCAACCCTTTTGGTGCATGAGACAACACACCAACCAACTGAACCACCTGGCCAGGGCAAAATTTACCATTTTAACCTTTTTTTTTTTTTTTTTTTATCCTCACCCGAGGACATTTTTGCATTTATCTTCAGATAGAGCAGGAGGGAGAGAGAGAGAAATATCGATGTGAGAGAGACACATCGAGTGGTTGCCACCCACACAACCCCAGCTGGGGCCGGGGACAAACTGCAACCGTTTGTGCCCTTAGCAGGAACCAAACCCGGGACTCTCTGGTCCGCGGGCCGACGCTCTAACCGCTGAGCCAAACCGGCCAGGGCCATTTTAACCATTTTTAAGTGTACATTTCAGTAGTGTGAAGGCTATTTACATTGTTGTGCAAATAATCTCCAGAACTCTTTCGTATAACCTTGAAAACATTATGCTAACTAAAAGAAGCCAGACACAAAAGCTGCATATTGGATGATTCCATTTACATGAGATGTCCGGAACAGGCAGATCCCTAGAGACAGAAAGCAGATTAGTGGTTGCCAGGGGCTGGAGGGAGGACAGAATGGGGAGTGACTGCTGATAGACACAGGGCTTCCTTTCGGGGTGATGAAAAATTTCTAGAATTAAAGAGTTGTGATGTTTGCCCATCATGTGAATGTGCCAAATCCCACTGAATTGTATACTTTAAAATGGTTAAAATGGCAAATTTTATGTGTATTTTACCACAATTAAAAAACCACTGAGGAGACACAAGATTTTTACAACACAGTGAAAAAAGACTTGACCTTATCGACACACATAGGACATTACAACCAGCAACTGCAGAATACACTTTCTTTTCAAATCCACATGAAACAGCTACTAAAACTGATCTCTCTCTGGACTGAAAAGCAAGACAACAAATTACAAAGATGTGAAATCATACCAGGTAAGTATCTGATTTAAAGTAGAATAACAACAACAGGCAAAAAGACATGTATTCAGAAAATTAAAAAAAAAAAGACAAATACCAGATCATTCCAAAGCCAAAGGGAAGGGGATGCATTGAGACCTCCAAGTTCCCAGCTCCTCTCTCCCCACCTCACCCCATTTGGATCAACAGGGCCTCCCAGCCTGCCCCTGACCCTCAGACCCTCCACAGCCTCTGTCTCCCAGCAGAAGAGTTATGGCCGGCCTGGCCACACACCCACCCCAAGGCCTGGGCTGTTTGAGGAACTGCAGCCAGCCCCGTGAGGAAGAGAGGGCGAAGCTCAAAGCAGCGAACACTGCTTCCTTGGGGATCCTTTGGGGAGTTCACAGTAACTGCAACAACCAAACCCTAGGCTATACTAGCCCTGTCTCCTTAAGCCTCGTGGGGAATTTACAGTGGGGGAACTGAGCTTTAGAGTTAAGTAACTTGCCCAGGCCACACAGCTATGTGCGGAGAAACCCGAGACCCTTGCTCTTGGTGTTGAGCGATACTGCCCCAAAGCCTCTTGGCTACGAATATGAACAACCCTGCCCCACCCACCTCTGATCTGCGAAGGTGCTGATGTTTCTCTTCAGCTAGGGCATTGATGTGGGGAAATGGACAGCTAAGCCCACCAAGCTCAGGGGTATTATCGACCCAGGGGCTCACTGAATAGTGGCTGCTGCCCTCCTTAGCAGCTCTCGGCCATGGAAAGGGGCATCCAGGGCTTGGCACAGCAGTGACTGGGTCCTGAGATTGCTCTCAGGCCCAGCCAAGGGTAGGTGGGGTGTGTTTACGTTCCTTTTAAGGTGTGCTGGCAATACCCGTTCTCCAAAAACAGAGTGAGCTGGTCTTGGGGGAACATTAGCTGGTTAATAGGTGTTAGCTCTGGGGACACTCCCATGGAATACAAGCATCTTCCCTCCTACCCACACGCAGGCCATCAGCCCCGGGGGACATAACCAAAGTTGTCCCATGACCACTCTTCCTACCAAGGTCATTGAGGCTCTCACCTCCCCAGGCCAGGTGCCCCAGTGTGCCCTTGCCCACTCAGGCTGCCACTGGACTGTGGCCTTTACATTTGTAACTCTGCAGAAATCTGCAGTCTGGGCCTTCGGGTTCTCTATCACTTAAATGCCAATAGTAACAATGAATACTATTGTTATTCTTACATATAATAATAATAATATTAATATTACAATAATAATAATAATAATAATATTCCTAATTAAATCCTTACTAGGCACCAGACCTTGACACTTGGTGTTGTGTCTATTACCTCTCAGCCCTCCCAGGATGTGGGGAAATCATTACTCCCACCTCACAGATGCGGAACCTGAGACCCAGAGAGGGCCAGTGTCCTGTCCAGGGTCGCAGAGCTACCACATGGAGGCAAGAGTGGGATCTGAAGTCGGGTCTGTCTCAGTTCTTTCTTCCACCCTATGTGCCCTGGACTTTGAGGGTCAACCCTGGAACCAGACATGCTGGCCTGTTGTTCCCGTGAGTCACTAAAATATCCCCAACCCAACAGGGGGCTCTGAGCTGGGTAAGCAATGATAGGACAGTGATTGGTGGGGCCAGACACAGTGACAGGGGACATGGAAGGGAACATGGAGATGAGGGTCTAGGCTCAAGGGGCATGCACACCAGCAGCTACACTTACCACCTGAGGGAGGGCAAGAGAGCCCAAAGAGGGGTCCCCGGAGCAGACGAAGGAAAAAGGAGTTATTGAGTCAGAACAGCATTGAGAAAGCCCAGGGCCCAGACCAGACACAGCCTCACAGCCCACCGAGGTGCCCACCTGTCACTTCACTGTCTGCCTGATGGGGGGCAGCATGGCGAGAATGCCCCTTGAGGGGAAACTGCCATTTGACTGGCAGGGGTGTGGCACTTCAATGGGGCCACATCAGGGCTTGCAGGACACGGGGTAGGAAGAGCATGTGATCTTTTAGCAATGTCTGGCCTGGACACAGCCAGGGTCACACATCTTATTTAGCATGTTCCAAATTCCTGTGTGCCTCAGCTGTTCTCACTGCCCTGCTTGGGCGGGACTGAAGCACCTCTCAGGTGGATAAACTAGGGCAGGGCCATGTCTAGAGGCTGCACCGCCCAGCTTCAGGTCTGCTAAAAGAAACACGGCCGTTAAGCAGGAGGTCTCAGGAAGGGGACTGGAGAAAGGGCTGGCCCCTGGACAACCTGGGTGAGTCAGTGAGAGGACACCCCCCCTCCCTCGCTCCCCAACTCACATGTCCATGCAGGTCCGTGTTAAGCAGCATCAGGGCACAGGTGAGCGTGTGGATCCCATCTACATCAGAGATGGTGGCATCCTCAGCGTGAGAACCCTCTCATTCCCACCCCCAGCCACCCCCTTGTCTCCTGACAGAGCCAGCCTGAAGGTCTTGGAGTCTGGAAGAGGCCAGCCACCTGCTAAACGCATCTCAGGGCCCAGGGCCTGCGTGGTGCTCCCTGCCCTACCCCCACTGCAGCACTGGAGTCATCTGCCTGCCCACGGTCAGGGCCAACCCCTCTCTCAGAGGAAACTTGACCACCCTGGGCCTGCTCTAGCCCCAACTCCTGCCTCTTGTGGCCAAACTCACCTTGAACCTCAGACCCAGGAATAGCTCTGGTTCACAAGCCATGTCTCTGTCATGGCCCATGTCTCTTCCAATCACTGGCCTAGTCCCCAGTTTTTGGAACTCAGGTCCATCCTTAGGGCAGGTCCGACCCCTATGAGGGCCCCAACCCAGACCCCCACATCAGGACTCCCACCACACTGAGAATCAGCACTGCAACAGGAGACCAAGGAGAATGAAGACCCAAAGGACTGAATCTCTAGGATGGAGGGCTTTCAGGCCTGGGGAATGACAATGGGCAAGACATTTGGAGGTCTCTTGCCCAGCAGGCAGTGCCCATTCCATGTGCCATAATTTATTCACTCAATGTTTGTTGAGCAGGACAGACATGGCAGGTGGACCAGGGGCAAGAGGAAGCCAGGCCTGGCTGGGAGGGGCAGGGTGGGCAGGCAGGGGGGGGCAGGTGGCCATACCTTCCGAGGTGCTGTCATCAGGGTTGCACTGGCAGTACCGGCGGGAGAAGTGAGTAAGGACCCGTTCTCGCTCCTGTGTCTCCCCCATCAGTGGGAAGGCCTTTAGGAAAGTTCTGGAGGACAATTCAAGGATGCTGAGGGACTTCCAGAGCCCCTGAGTCAGTCTGGGCCCTCATCCAGGGTAGGAGCCCCCAAAACACACACACACACACACACACACACACACACACACATGCCCAGGGGGCCAATGCCCTAGTGCCCCAGCATTTGAGCCCAGGGAGACACCCTGGCCCCCAGGACAGCTTCTGGAGTTTCAGCCCTCATCACCCTCCCGGGCCCTTGTGGAAGTAGGCAGGGGACAGATTGCGAGGGACACCTCAGTGCCGGCATCAGCTTCTCTTTGGAGTAAATGCTCACTTCTTGCTCCCTCCTCTGTGCCTGGGCCCAGACTGACCACACCTGCCCCTCAGACCGTGCTGCCTCAGTCACACCCACTCCTCACTCTGTGCCACCAGCTGAGCCCCAGGCCCAACCCTGTCCTCCTTCACTTCTCCCACCCCAAGTCTGAGCTGTCACCAAGTTATCTTCACCCCCAATCTCAACCTTTCCTCCTCCTCCTCTGGCCTCATCATGCGCCCAGGACACCTGCAATGGCCTCCAGACACCCTGCACAGCCCCCACAAATCCTCCCTGCAGACACCGGCCGGTCTTCCTAAACACACATGCAGTCCAGGCTCTCCCCTGCTTAAAATTTGTCACTGACTCCCCAGAGCCCTCAAAAGAATGTCCAAGCTCCTCATGTCCTGGCCTCCCTGACTGCCCCACTGCTGCCTCCCCACGTGGCATTCACATCCTGGACGGGACAGGCACTGGCACTGCCCGGTGCTCTGAGCAGGCTGGGCCCTGCCTGGAAGGCCTTCCTTCCTCTGCTGGCCACTCCGAATCCCTCCCACGGCCCAGTTCAAAGGTCACCAGCTCTCAGGTGCCCTGGCATCTAATCCCCAAACCAGAGGGACTGGAAGATGGGGCCGGGTCCCTCACCTGGGGGAAACTGCAAACTGAGACAGTTTGGGTCTCTATCTGTCCTGGGTTCGTGAAGCTAATACCTTCCTAATTTTGCATTTGGTTTCTGTAGTGCCTGCTGTGCTTTATTCTCTCTCCTGCTGCTCCTAAGGCACCCTGGGACCTAAGACCCCACTTGGCCAGTCCTCACCCTCTGAGGCTTCCCAAGGCATCTAAAACTGCTGACCACAGTTCGATCCCAATCAATCAACTGCTGTACAAAACCACTCTATCTGCCATCCAGTTTTCCTCCTCTTCCTGTCTCTCCCGCTCCCTGTTCCCTTCCCCTCAGCTGGCCCCCAGCTCTGTCTGTCCCCTCCCTCTTCTCACACTCCACCAGGACTTTCTAAAACCCATCCCTATCCCAGCCTTAGCCTGTCCTACTGATGAGCCATCCATCCCAGCTCCTACTCCCCAGCTAAAACTCCCCTTCCCTGGGGGTCTTCACTAAGCCCCAACCCAGCACAGCTACCACCAAACTCAGGCCTTATCTTCTCCCACCTGGCCCTCTTCAGAAGTCTGACACCTCTGGATCAAAAGCTGCCAGCATGCTGCTATTAGCACTGCCTCCCAAATCCTACTTTATACCCAGCACCTGCTGTGGCTCCCCAGTGCCTGTGCAGTATAGCCTCCATCTGTTGGGCTGATACACAAGGTCCTGCAGCCCAGCGCCCAGCCTCTGATCATGAGCTGACCCACCAAACACCTTCCCCAACCAATCCTCCTCATTCCAGTGTAAACATCGGCCTCAGCTCAGGCTACAGCAGCAAACCAACATGTCCTCTGAGAACAATGGGGACAGCCAGGCAGAATACATCTCTCTTACGCTATCAGAAACCGCTAAGACGACAAAGACCGAAAGGCCCAGATTCTGGAGAGGAGAGGGGGCTGGTCTGCAGCTGCTTGTTCCCTGGGCACAGGCAAGAGGCAGAACTTTTGGTGGCTTCACAGAGCTGAAGAGATCAATCCAGAGACTGTGGAGGCTGTAAATACACGGCCAGTTTTCCTTTGAGAGATTTGCCAAATTCTGATATGTGTGGGCCAGGACGTAAAAAGCTAAGCAGAAAGCCTCTGAGAAGCAGAGGGATTTGGTTTTTTGATAGTCTTGCCACATTGAGGAGAAAAAAATCAGGATTCATGACCCACCAAAAGGAGAGGCCCCCATGAACATGCCAGGCTCCCTGTGGAAAGCCAGAGGGGACCTGCCCCCGGGGATGGCGTGAACCGTAAACGTCCTTTGCCCAGCCTTGGTTGGATTTGGACTGCACCCCTGCCTCCCTCTAACTGCCTAGCAAAGGACAGGGCAGAGCTCTGGGGAGGTGCACAGAGTGATCGAGAGCAGCTGTCCTATACAACATGGGCAGCACCCAATTAAAAGGTTACTGGGCAGACAGAAAGGCCCCTTTGATGGGGTCAAAAGGGAAAAAACAGACACTAGAAACAGATACAGATGATACAGATATTGGGATGAGCAAACAAGGACTTTGAAATAACCATGACTAGTATGTCAAGAAAAGAGAGGAGGGAATGGACAAAACAAGTGAAAAGATAGGGAATTCCCCAGAGAATTAGAATCTATAAGAAATATTTTTAATAAAATGAAAATTCTGGAACTGAAAATAGAATAATAGAAAGTAAAAACTCAATAAATGGGTTGATGCCCTGTTAGACACGGAAAAAGAGTAAGTGAGCTGTAAGCAGGGCAATAGAAAATAGCCCAGCTGAGCAGAGAAAAAAGAATGGACAATACATTCCTTTTTTTGAAAGTGTAAGAGACACAGGGGACATGATGAGAAGGTCTAATATGCAAGGACCGCCCAGCCTTTAGCTCAGAGACTGCTGCCGCTGCCCTGAGGGCCCTGGCCTGGTGTCACCCTGCCGGCTTGGCCAGCAGGCCTGCTAGACTCTGGGCTGCATCCTCCCACTCTGGGCCCTTCTGAGGGCTACTCCCTGGGTCCAAGCACCAATGGGACCTGGGATCAAATCTCCCTCAAAAACTGTGGGGAAGTCGGAAGGGGGTCGGGAATGTTGCCTTCTTTCCTCTCCTAAGAGTCACAGCACAGCCCCACTGCTGCTCTGCCAGCCCCAGAGCTGCTGCTCTGCCGGCCCCTTCCCCAGCCTCCCCAGAGGGGCCAAGTCTATGATAGAGCTGGCATGAGAATCCAGATGTGCAGCCTGCACCACCTGTGGGCACTGCCCCATCCCAGCCCCACTGACCTGAGCGCTCTGTCCAGAGTCAGGCCCGAGAAGTCGAAGAAGCTGAGGTACTCCCCGGCCACCAGCCTGCTGAACTCGTTGCTGCCAGGAGAGCATAGGTGTCCATCAGAAGCAGGGCACGGCAAACAATGGGGGGTACATGGGCAGTGATACCCTCGTACCCTGACCCATCCACCCAGACCTGCCGGCCACTAGGCTGCCTTCCCTGCTGGCCAGTCAGGCTCTGACAGTCCAACCTTGGGCTGGGGGTCAGGAAGGCTTCCTAAAAGAGGTGATGTCTTGGGCAACACCTACAGGAAGTAAGAGCCAGCCAGGTGAAGGGAGTAGGGGGTGGGATGATAGTGTGTCCCCAATAGACTGCACAACATGTCCAAGAAGCTACCAGCAGGGCCATGTGGCCAGAGCCACAGAGCAGGAAGGGAGGCAACAAGAGGGAGGCAGCGAACAGAGCCTGAGGGCCGAGGGAAGGATCAGATCGGGATTTGATTCTGAGGGCTGATGCGGGGGGTTGGGGGTGGGGAGTGAAATGGTCAGATTTGTATTTGGAACACCTACCTGCGGAGTGGAGACCCACTGCGGGGCTGCAATAGCCGCCCAGGAGAGAAAAGGAAGGGGGAGGAGGAGAGAGATTTCAGAGGCAGAATCCACAGGATATGGGGATGAAACAGGTGTGGGACATGACATAGGTGGCCCCTGGGGGAGACATCCAGCGCTCAGGACAACAGGTGGGGAAGGATGTACCCCCGTGAGAGTCATCGGCCCATAGCTGGTAAATGGCTCCATTTCTTCAACAAATACATGGCATTAAAAAGAGGAGGAGGACTGTCCGATTGTTGGGGACAGGCCACCCAGAGCACAAAATCCCAAGAATTTTGGCTCTAAAGAAGCAGGGGGAGGAAGACCAGTTGATGAAGGATTTTTGTTTTCGGTTGGGAAAGACTTAAGCACAATTACACGCTTATGGGAAAACTCTTATAAAGGGAGGAATTGAAGACAAGGGAGGATGAGGATCAACCATAATAAAGGCTTCTGAAGAGTGTCACTGGGGTGGGGGGTGGGGGGATCACAGCCCAGGGCTAGTAGTTGTGATTTTTGAGCTGGGGCTGGGAGGACAAGGGCGGGAGCCATGTTGAGGCTGTGGAAGGTGGAAAAAGCTGGAAGGAGGGAGAAGAGGGATCCAGGAGCAGAGCCAAACTTAGTGCCTCCCTGTGGCCTAAGCCCCCAGTAGCTCACACTTGGGGGTCTAGGGTCTGAACTGTCCCATTAGCCGTGGGAGCTAGGCTTGCCTCTGCACATCTCAGAGCCTAAAAGGGGTGCTGGGAGGCACTCCGGAGGAAGCGTAAAGGCAGGTGGACATGCTGATGGTCAGACATGCTCAGTACGAGCCAGCGATTTCCTCGGCCTCACAGGCCCCACCTGCCCCAACCCCTTCCGGACTTCCATCTGCCTGGTTCCTTTTCCCCCAGTCCAAAGGTCAGGGCTGTGCTTTGGTGGCTTCGACCCCTTCGGCCATTTCCAATAGACAGTGAATGGGGCTCATGAGGACCAGGAACCCAACCCCAGCTCCTGGGTCCCAGGCCTTCCCTCCCCAGGCCCAGATTCTCCTCTCTCTGCCCCCATCAGGTGTGCCACTAGCCCCCACCAGCTGCTCTGTCCTTACTACCATCCACAGTTGCCCCATAACCACATGCCACACCCCACTCCCCCAGCCCCGAGGGGCCACCCGGCCACCACCTCCCCTCCCTGAGAGTGTGGGCCCTCACCCAGGCAGCCCAGAAAGGAAATAGATATAGGGCAAATCCTGGAATGAGGACAGCGGGAGGAGGAGGAGCTCTTAGGAACTACTGGGAGCCTCCCAAGCACCAGACACCCCTAACAGAAGTCACCTACACCCCTTTCAGGCTGGGGAAGACACCGGGTTTGCCTGGGGTCGGGTGGGGAGACAAAACTCACTTCTTGCCCAGCTGCCGGGCAACATCACAGCGCTGGAAGCCCTCGAGGTGGTAGAGGCGGCGAGCCAGCCGGCGAGCAGCTTCACTCACCCCCTGGCACCCGTTGGCCAGTGTGTCTGTGCTGCCAGGCTCCAGCCCCTCTGAGCTGCTCAGCTCCGAGTCCGAGTCAGACAGGCCATCCTTCAGGCTGGGGTCACTGCAGAGGGAGGTGGGGTGGAGAGGAGGGGCTCAGAGGCCCTGGTCCAGAGGCCCTGGGAGGGGCTGGAAGGTCTCCCAGGCCTCTGAAACCCACACAGGGTCAGAGCAGGGAAGAAGCTCCACTGCACCAGGAGGGGAGCAAGTCAGACTCTGGAAGAGCCCCTCAAGTGAAATCATTAGCTGCTCCACAAACCCACAGCATAGCTCCCTGACCCCACCAGGCTAGACCGGCCTGGAAAGGTAGAATGGACCCTCAGGACTGGGCTGGGAAGTCCGGGTGCAGACGAAGGACACAATGACCTTGGAGAGGGTTGTTCACTCTGGGCACCAGGTTGCCCTACTTGCTTTGCCTCCTCTGGGTCTGTTTCCCCATCTGTTCAATGGTTCTCCCAGCTCCCAGCCTGGCCCTGCCTCACCTGGCTGAGTTCAGCAACTTGTCCGTGTCCTCCTCCTCTTCCTCCTCCTCATCCCCACCTGGGCCCTGGGGTCCATCTTCGTGGAAGCCATTGGGCATGGCTGTGAGAGACAGGCAGCTCAGGACGTTCTCTGAGCGGCTGCTGGAGATGGAGCGCCGCAGGGGACTGCCCAGCTCCCCATCACCGCCAGCTGCTCCCATGTCCCCCTCGGGCTCCATGTCCCCAATGCCCAAGGAAGTCCCTGGCTCAGGGCTGTCACGGGCCCGCTGCTGGATGAGGGGTGTGAGTGGGGCCTCGAAGCTGACACAGCTGTCACTCTCGTCCGTGAGGCTCAGCACGTCTAGGGAGTCGAGGCTGCTGTACTGGGTGCCCCGCAGCAGCTCCGACTCCACAATCTTCTCAAACGTGGCGCTGAAGCCGTCCCGTACATCTGGCTCTCCAGGGCCACCCAGCCTGCAGGATGCAAGGACCAGTCAGCACCCTGCCAGGGCGCCCCCTTTACAGGTGCTGGGACTGTACTGATCTGTGCCTGGGAGCTCCCTGCGGGTGGGGAACAGGCATGGATTGTGTCCTGTTTATTTTTTCAGCCAATTCTCCAGATGCTGGCTGGTTACTGGGGTACAGCAGTGAAAAGGACAAGCATGGTCTGCCCCCCAGTGCCCAACCCCCACCCGGTCCATAGCAGGCCTCAGTAAATGAATGTGTTCTCTTCCTCCAGCCTGGCCCATGGGGCTGCTCCCCCATCACAGCTAGAGTCACAGCAGGTCATAATTTTGCTGTCCTATAGCCTGGGGTTTCTTAGCTCAGCCAACTACATTCCAGCTCTCAGGCTTTGCCTTAGTGCCACCTCCTCAGAGAGACTGAGAGAGGCAGGTCCACACCACCCGCCTCACTGGCCCCTTCTCATTATTCTCCATCCTCAAGGAAGCTCCTCACGTCCTCCCAGCCCCTATCAGGATGTAGTATTTTGGTTGTTCCCTTGTTTACCATCTGTTCCCCAGCCCCACAGCCAAGGCCAGAAGCACCCAGCACATAGTAGGTACTCAGCCAGAAGCATTCAGCACATAGTAGGTACTCAGCCAGAAGCACCCAGCACATAGTAGGTACTCAGCCAGAAGCACCCAGCACATAGTAGGTACTCAGCGGACCTTGTTGCATGGTGACTGGGTGAAAGAGCAGAGGCTTGTAGCCCCACGGCCCACCGCACTACCTAAGCCCCTGCAGGGCTCCGTGCTGCCCCGGAAGAAGCCTCTGTGCTGGCTGTTCCCTCTGCCCAGAGTGCTCTTCCCCAGGCAACGCCTCCTTCCTCATTCCTTTCTCAGTAAGGTCTGCCCTGACCACCCCATTTATAATTGGGACCTGCCCCCAAACACCCCAGCCCCTTTTTCCTACTTCATTTTTTCCAAAGCACTTACCCGCTTCTAACTTTTTAAAAAAATTTTTTTTTCCTTTATTGATTTTAGAGAGAGAGGAAGTGAGAGGGAAAGAGAGACAGAAACATCGATGAAAGAGAACATCGATTGGCTGCCTCCTGCATGCCCCCCACTGGGGATCAGGCCCACAACCTGGGCATGTGCCCTGACCGGGAATCGAACCGGTGATGTCTTGGTGCATGGGTCGATGTTCAACCGCTGAGCCACACTGGCCAGACTAACATATTTTAATACAACAATTTATTATTTTATGAATTATTATCTGTCTCCTGACTAGAATATAAGCTCCATGAGAGCAGGAATGTGTGTATGTTCTGCTCACTGATGCATCCCCAGCACCTAGAACAAAGCATCACACACAGATGAACCATCCTGGAGACATGATGCTCAGGTGAGCAGGGAGGTCAGGGAAGGAAGAGGACAGAGACTAAAGGAGAGGGAGACTCAGAGAGAAACAAGAAAGAAACAAAAATAGAGACAAGAAGAGAGAGAGAGAGAGAGAGAGAGAGAGAGAGAGAGAGAGAGAGAGAGAAGACAAAAAGAGCCTTTGGCAGGTGTTGCTCAGTGGTTAAAGCGTCAGCCCTTGGACCAGTGTCTCAGGTTCAATTCCCAGTCAAGGGCACGTACCTGGGTTGCAGGTTCAATACCCAGCCTGCAATCGGGGCACGTGTGGGAGGCAACCAATCGATGCGTCTCTCTCACATGATATTACCTCCCCCCACTCTCTCCTTCCCTTCCACTCTCTCTGAAAATCAATGGAAAAAAATATCCTTGGGTGAAGACTTCTTAAAAATTAAAAAAAAAACAGACAAAAAGATACTGAGAGCATAAGAAACAGAGACAGGGAAACATAAAATAAGAGAGACAGAGAGTGACAGAGCTGAAGAAAGATAAAGATGGACAGAAACACAGAGACAGCAAGAAGCAGAGAGACAAAGAAGGAAGCAGGCTGAGTCCAGCCCATTCCTCATAAATCACAGACCATCACTTGCAAAAAAACACACCCCTCTGTTCCCCCAAGGATCTGGCTAGGCCCAGCTTCTGCCCAGCCCCTGCTGTCTAGCAGAGACTGAACTGTATTTGGAGAACTTGGAAGTGCCCCTTCCCCTCAAACCCCTCCTAGGACTCCCCTCCACCCAGTGTCTAAGATTTGGTCCCAGTGTGTTTCCTGGAGAAACATACTGACCTGAGGGGGAGAAAAGCTGCCTTTCACCCCACTCCCAGTAGGAACTAAAACTGCAGCCTCATTAGGACTTCAAGGGGCCAGAGAAGGAAGTAGGGGAAGTGTGCAGAAATCTGAAAGGTGGCAGGACGCCTGGCAGGGGACTAGGGTGGAGTGGTCTCTTACTGAGCTCTAGTAGGAGGAGCGGGAAGAGATGAGTCACAGAACAGACACCTAAATCTGCCCAGCAAAGGCGCCTCAGCCAGGCCTGTGCTGGGTCCTGGAGACACCTGAGCAGCCATACAGAGCCTGCCCTTGGTGGCCTCTCACCTTATTGTCAGAGCCATGAATGGTCTCCCCACCCACCCACCATCTCCCACCCTCTCACACACCTGAACAGAACTGAGGGGTGGTTCTGGCAGGGCTTGAAGACCATCAGCCCAAACTCCAAACCTCCATGTGCCCCACCTTCAGTCACCCTAAATAAATGTGCTGCCTAAATGCAAACAGTGTGCTCCCAGAAGCCTCATCCCCCTGCCACACCCACTGCCAGACAGCTGACACCCTAGGGCCTGCCTGGATGGAAATGCTCTTATAGCCACGGCATACCCAGTACACACAGGTGCCTGACCCCGCCTACCACATTCCTACCCAGAGTTCTAGGCACACTTGGCCCTACACACCCACGTGCAGGCCCAAATGTGCAACCACACATGCACAGGCCAAGCACATACAAACACCCTCCACCCACAACCCTATGCACCAGCATGCTTACACAGCCCTGTGCACACACCAAGGCACAGACCAGGCACACACATGCACGTTCCCCACGCACACGCTCACACACCTCCTGCACACCTGCACACTGAGACTTCCATACTTCGTTTCTCAGCCCACCCTGAGGTCTTCTAGACATTCCCCTGGCCCATTCCCACCCTCCTTGCCCAATAGGCACCTCCAAGATGCAGGGTCTCTCTACCTCCTGCTGAGGATAATAGAAGTGTGGCTGTAATTCCAATAAGTAGGACTGAAATAAGATTCCTGGTAGAACTTCCAGATGCCACTTAGGTCAGTGGTAGCTGACAGGGAAACCCACAAAGTCTACTCTCTTGAGGTCAGTTGCAGAACTGGGAGATCCTCATCTCCAAAAAGCAGAGGGATGGACCAGATGACCTTCCACATCAAGGCATTTTGGAACTCTGATGTCCAGCCTGGGATGGAGGGGGGAGTATAGCCCTCTAGCCCCACATAGAAATAGCCCATGGTGGTTTGGGGGACTGAGGGTGGGGGACACAACAGGTCTATTGGCCTTTGAAATCTCATGGCTCTATTTTCCCCAAACACTCAGAAGCTAGGCAAAATAGGGACATGAAATTCCCATTTTATAGATGGTAAAAACAAGAACCAGAGAAACTAAGGGGCTAGGCCCAGACCACATAGCATGGAGCAGCCAATGTGGGGAGCCCCTATCCCGAGATACCGACTTACCCGAGCTGAGGGTCCTCAGTGTCTGGACAAGGGTTCCTGGAGGCATCTTCTCCTTCTGCTAGCCCACCAGCCCTCCAGGGCCTGGACTCTGTAGAATCTTCAAGAATGTTCGAGTCTGGTCCCTGGGTTAGACCATTGGTGAGGGAGAAACCAAGGCTGAGTCCATGGAGGGCCATGTCTGGGCCCTTTGTGGGCTCCTCAGTGTCCACGAGCGTGCCCCTTATCTCATGTCCTGGGTTGTTGTGGCTCCTATTCAGGTTCTCACTATCTGTCATTCCATTCTGGACCCCGGGCTCCTCCTCAGGCTCCCGGCTGGGGTCCCAGGTGGCACCATCTTCCCCAGGCACTAAAAATGGGAGCTTATCCTCATCCATGGCAGGCACGGCTTCTACCACACGCTGACTCCACTGGACCTGGCAGCAGATGGAGAGATGAAGGGGTGGATCAGACAAGGCAGGTGCTGGATGGTCTAAAGCGGAACCAGCACCAGGCAACCTGCCTGGGGACAGAAGGATGGCTGAGATGACCTTCTCAGGACCTCCTGACTGGTGTCTGGGTTCATGCCGTGGTGTCCTCAATGCCCTGTTCAAATCAGCCCTATTGTCCCCTCCCCTGACCCCCTACCATTCTATGTGCCCCAGTCCTGCCTTCCCTGTTACCTCTTGTGAGTCTCTGTTGTGCCCTCCAGAATTCACCAAAGCCCTTTGAGGAAAATCCAGGTTGAGAGGGCCTAGGGAAGGGTCCAGGACTCCTCCAAGCCCCCTTCCTCTCCCGCTTGTGAGTGATGGAGACAAAACCCCAGGCTGACAGCAGCCAGCCTCCTTGCCTCTTTGCATGTTCTCTCGCCCTGGCTCCAGGAGCCAGACGACAGTGACTCTGTGGTGAATGGAGGGAGCTGGGCTGGGGGCTGCCTGTAGAAGGGGAGTTAGAGAGGAGGCAAGGAAGTCAACAGAAGTGCAGCCTTATCTGAACAGAGGCCACCCCAGAGTAGCCAGAGTGAGCCATCCCATGGTCCAGCGTGAGGCGCTGTCCAGGGTGCTGGGCGGGTGCAGCGCCACCCCGGAGCTTCGCGGATCGCTGAGAGCGTGGCCGGCTCTGCTGCCCAGCGGCCAAAGCTCTGGCGGTGGGAAGACGAATGAGGGGGCTTGGGGTTCCCCTCCACACCCGGGCCTGCAGAACTCACCCAGCCCTGAGGAGGAATTCGTGATGAGGCTGCCATGGAGAACTCTGGGGAGAGCCCAGCAAGGGGAGAGCCCTGCTCTGCCCAATGCACTGTGTGACCTCGCATGGGTCTGGGTTGGGACTCCTCACTGCCTCACCCAGGCCAGGCCCACTCTCCTCTGCTCTGCTCTGGGCCTGTTTCTCCTCTATAAAACTAGGAGACCCATTTTACCCGCCATTTCCACCCTACCTTTACAAAAGCATTGGAACCAGCCCACATTTCCCAGAGGCTTCCTGCCCAGATGTGATGGGTTGTGTTCTGGCTCATCCCTCTCTGCCCCCACCCCACCCAGTCTAGGCTATTTTCACCACCACCTCCTACCTCTGCCCCATGACCTGTGCCACCAGGAACACAGACCAGCCCCTCCAAACAACTTCCTGCCTCCCCTTCAGGCCTCAGCTTCCCCCAGCACTCCCTACTCTCCTCTGTAGAAGGGGTTCGAGGACCTCAGGAGAGGCTGGAGGAGGGGGGCTGGCCAGGCTCCTGGGCTGTAGCAGACAAGCTCCAGGTACAGTCACAGGGATTTAGTTAGATCCATACTGCCTGTCTTGCCTGGTCATACATGTCACCTAAAAGACTTAAATTACAGATTATGAGGCCCTCCCCCTAGACCTCCTGAACCAGAATCTACAGGAAACTGATCTAGTGGGAGGAACTTCCCACTTAGAGAACATGAGCCTGGAGAGGAAAGTGAATCTACTTCTCCGAGGGGCTTCTGGGCCCTTGAGGGGAGCTCTGACACCATAGGACCACTTAAGATTCATTTAGCCCTGGCCAGTGTGGCTCAGCTAGGCATCTTCCTGTAAACTGAAAGTCTGTCGATTCAATTCCAGATCAGGGCACATGCCCAGGTTGCAGGCTCAATCCCCAGTAGGGGGCATGCATCTCTCTCTCTCTCTCTCTCTCTCTCTCTCTCTCTCTCTCTCTCTCTCTCTCTCAAAGAAATCAATAAATATATATATTTTAAAAGATTCATTTAACCTCGATTATCAAACATGAAGTGAAAGAGAAAAGGACAGGACAGGGATCTTGGGGCCCCAGCCCACCCACCCTGAGTGTCACCTCCTAGAGTTTTGAAGACTGTGAGCATAGATCTTACTTAAAAAAAAAAAAAGTTCATAGATTGAAAAAAAATTTAAAAGTCTGTAGAGCCAGGTTCTAGGATATCTGGGCCCTGATCCTAGAACACCAGGGACCCCAAGGGGCTTGGCCCTGAGTAAGGGAGTCTTTCTGGTCTGCCCTAAATCCCTGCTGCTTCGGTTACTATTTCACTCTGTTCCCGTGGGTTGTGTGCTCAGAGCAGGGAGAGAACAGGTCATCTCCTCACTAGACTCCTTGGGGGTGGGGGAGCATTGAGAAAGGAAAGAGGAGGGAGAGTGGGGCCTCTGGCCTGCTGCCTGAGTTCTAGTCCTCTGGCCTGCTCTCTAGCCCAGGGGCCTGGATGAGCATTGGATTTGGGGCACAGGGCTTCACCCCGTTCCATCAGCGTGCCTCAGGCTCCCACACCCACGCATGGAGGCTGAGCCTGGCAGAGTGGGGTGCCTTCTGTTTTGTCAGGGCTCTCCCTGAGTTCCCAGTGAAGCCTGAGACCTGAGAGCATAAGTAGATTTACCTGATGCTTAATCTACACCAGCCCCAAAGCCAGGTTTATAGACAAATCAAGGACCTCTTGGGAGGTTCCTACATCACCCCCACCACTACCAGTTGGCTCCAGCCTTACCTGCCCTGCCATGTCCTCCTGCAACTGGGAGTGGACGGAGGTTCTGCCAACACTGGGCACTGGGCCGTCTCCTCGGCCTCTGGGGGTGGGCAGACAAGGGGCAGCATTGAACTCCACTCTGGGCGGGGGGCCCAGAGTCCCTGCCTGGGCTGAGGGCCAGCTGAGCACAGAAATAGCTGAGCCAGGACCCCCCCCCTCTCTCTTAATGAGCCCAAGGGAGGTGCACATAAAGGGGGGCTTCAGAGCAGAGGTGTGAAACAATGCCCCAAGTCCTCATGCTGAACCACTTTGTGCCCTGGGATTCATTGTTCCTTCTGGTGGACCCATCTGCTGAATGGGGGCATCACCTCTGCCCTCCTTCTCCAGGGCTGGCGGAAGAACTTAAGGTCATGAATGCTGGGAGAGCTGAGCTCCAAGGAAGAACAAATACTACAGAGGTCCAGGAGAAAGGCAGCTATGGTCCACTTTTTCCACCACATTTGACAAATGGGGAGACTAAGGCACAGAATAGGATAGGCTTTGCCTGAGGTCACACAGTAAGTAGCTGCTTCTAGAACTCAGAGTAGCCTCCCTCTGCACCTGGATGGCGCAAGCTGAGCCCCCGTTTCTCAGGTCCCCTGTCAGACACTCCCACAAGATCAAGGGCTCAAATCTTCAATCAGAAGAGTCCACCCAAAGCAGTAACCCTGCCCACCTCTAGCCCTTCTGGCAAGAAGGGGGGGGGGGGGTGTGAGCACAATGGATCCACAGGTCACGCATCCCAAGGAGATGCCTGCAAATAATAAGTTGGCAATAGCTAGTTCCCCTGCATCCTCTCTGCCTGAACCAAGCCCTGCTCCAAGCAGGGGCTCCTGTAACCACTGCCCTTGAGATGACCTTGGGCTCAGCAGCCTCTTTTTCAGCACCAACTAAGATGGGGCCCATGATGATAGTGGAACTCTGGCTGGGCCAGGGCTAAATGCCAAGCCAGCCACTTTCCCTGTCTCAGCTGCTACTGAGACAACCCTGTCCCCCCCCACCTCCACTCTCCCTATGGAAGCTGGAGTGAGTTGTGAAAACAAATTATATCACGTGGCTCCCTCACTCACAACCTTCCAACAGCTCCCACTGCCCTTCAATTAGAATCCAGCCTCCTCAACACGGCCTAAAAAAGCCCTGCCTGAACTGGTTCACTGCCCTCTCCCCATCCCCCACCCCCTCAGCCATGTGGCCTTCTTTCTGCTCCCTGAGCTCATTCCCACCTCAGGGCCTTTGCACCAGCTGTACCCTTGGCCTAGAATGCTCTTTCCCTAGATCTTTACATGACTGCCTCTTCTGTCACTCAGGGCTCAACTCCAACCTGCCTCTTCACAGAAGCTCTCTGTGACCACCCAGCCCTCTCTCACCTGCCTCCATGGGGCAGCATATCTGCTAAGTATCACTTAGCGGAACTGAAACCCCCTTTTCTATTTGTTTCCCTACTTCCTGCCTCACTAGGACGTAAGTTCAGTGGGGACTGTGTCACATTTACTGTCGTCTTCCCCGGAGCCCAGAACAGTGCCTGACAAACAGTGGGCAGTTTTTATAAATTTGGGGATGATAATCATCCCTGTTCTAGGCAGAGGCTGAGAGGGGTTGAGGAACATGCTCAGGGTCATGAAGCCGGAAAGTGGCAAAGCCAGCATTCTGCTTGGAATAACGCTGGACTGTCAGAGGGATAACCTCGTACAGTGCCTTCGACGCTGGGATCCAAGCCAGGGACTGTGAGCAGCCCAAGGAAAGGCTGGAAGAGGGGCCAGGCAGAGAGGGCTCCAGGGCTCAACATGCTCTTTACGGCAGAGGGGAGAGTGCATGGGTGCAGGTGCCTGTGTACACGTCTGTGAGCAAGCATACAGTATAGGCATTTGTGGGTACATACATACATGCGCGCACACACACAAACACACATGGAGGGTGCTGGGCAGCCACTCAGGAGGCAGTCCGCTGGGTGGTGAGGTGGAGATGAGGAGCCTAGGGGCAAGATTCAGGGCAGCTAGACCTACATCGTTGGGCAACTGGGACTGAAACCATTCTGCTTTGGGAGAAGCCAGGGGGCAGGGAAGGGACAACCCAATGCTTCAGGCTAGGGTGGAGGGTGGAGAAAACAGGCACCCACATTGACCACAGCCATACCCAGTGACATCAGGCAGCTAGGTGGGTTTGGGAGGATATGGGGGCATACAGGCCACTTGGTGGAAATGGGGGCTCAGGAGGCAGAGTTAGGATAAGCGACCCAGGACAGGCAAAATCTCAGAGCCTGTGTGGGATGGTCACAGACGCTTAGAGCCCAGGTAGGGTATGTCAAAGGGGCTGGGATCAGAGAAAATCATTTTCAAATGTCAGTGTAGAAGCAAAGCTGAGACCACACTTGTCCCAGAGAGCAGGACTGAGAGCCAAGACACTCAGTTTTGCTCCCAATGTACAAGAGAAGTTTGGGCGAATGAAACCCCTCATTTCCTGTGCACATCAGAGATTCCTAACAATGTCCATGTCTTGGACCTCTGTGAGCATCTGAGGAAGCTGCGGATCCCACCCTAGACAAACTGTCACTTACGTGCACAATATTGTTAGTATTTATGAGAGGCTTATAGACCTCTAAAGCCCATCCATAGGCTCTGGGCATGAATCCCAACCTGGAAAATTCCCAGGGAACTTCTTCCTCTGATATTGAACACTCAGAGAAAGTTCTATGAGGCCAACACAGAAAAAAAAAATGCTGAAAACCTTTCACTCTCAGACCTATTCTCTGCCCACAGGGAATCCACCTGAACATCCCCATTGGTCCCACTGCCCTTCCCCAAAATTCCTACTATACTGACTCCCTACTCACCCAGATTTTAGCTCATGGCCTGGGGTCTTCATACACACACACACGAACACACAAGTATACACAGGGAAAGTTAAATAAGATGATCAATGAAGAGGGCTGGCGTGCAATAGGTACTCAGAACAGACCTTAGCCGGCTGTGCCTACACCATTCATGGGCACTCCAGCACTCCACAGGCACCTGCCGGGCCACTGACAGCATGGGCAGCACCGAGTTAATAGGAAGACACCTCAGGGGGACATCACTGGATCACACAGCTCACTGTGCTCCCCGCCCCAACTCCAGCCTCTGCCAGGACCTTCCTGTCATCCCAGAGCTCTAAGCACCCTCTGCAGACAAAGATCAACCTGGGCATGTATCTCCTCAATGTCTCAACTGCCCAGGGCAGGGAGGTGCCAGGATTATACGGAGGGGATGTTACCCAGGAGCCCCAGGAACCTTCCTGCCTCCATTTCCCAAAGTAACCCCAATCCCTCCTAATCTACTTGGTCTTCCCAGCTTGGACCACCTTGTGCAGCAACAAGTGCCTCAGCCTGGAAGAGTCAGGGCAGTGAGTCAGTGCCCCAAGTGTGCAGTCGGAAAGACCTGGCTTCAAATCCCAGCCCTGCTACCCGCAAACTGTGTCACCTTGGGCAAAGCTGTCCACCTCTCTGAGCCTCAGCAGCCTCCCCTGTAAAATGGGGAGTGCTAACAGCATCTGCCTTGCAGGGCTGCAGCGAGGACAAAGAAGAAGGCCTGGGTGCACTGCTCAGCTCAGAGCTGGCCACGAGTGCTCAGGGAAGGGCCGCAGCTACTGCTTCCCAGAACCTGTCTCAGGTCTGCAGGGGAATGGGCTGGCTGCCCACAGGAGAGCAATGGGCAGCACAGGACATTCAGTGGGCCCAACAGACATGTGTTCTTGGCAGCCTGCCAGAGCAGGTTCTACAGCAGGGACTTCAGAGGCCCAGCCTGAGGGTAGGGGCAGGAGAAGCTCCTGGGGGACCAGAGAGAGCACCCCATCTTCTCCTGAGGCAGGTGAGGACCCTACAGTCCCGGCCCCACCAATGCTCCCACCCCAGGCCAAGCACCCGCCTAGCTTTCCATCTCAAGGCACAAAAGCCACACCAGGTGTGGGGCAAGGGCCAGGTGCCTGGGCCCCCCTTAAAAGGCATCCATCCCTTTTAGGTGATGCCAGTCTGAGGTCCTTAAGGAGCCCAGCACCACCCTGCTTTCCTCTTCTTGTTTTGGCTCCTGAGGAACCAGCTTGCCTCGGGTTGTAGGGATCTGGAAGGCCTCCTCTTTCTCGTGGTCAGGCAGGCAGAGGTCCCTGAGCCCTGAGCGCACATTTGCATCTTATCTGCATGTGCCCTCCAGCCTACTGGGATTGTCAGGGGCCCCAGCTCCCCAAAGGTCATCCCTTGACATCTCCCTGCTAGCTTCTTTGCCCACCCCCAAGCCACTTGGCACCCTCATTTGCTTATCATTTGCATATATTTGCATGCTAGTTTGGAGAGCCCTCAACACTGCTGAAATTCACAATGTCTGCTGTCAAATCCCAAATCGTGTTTGTAACTGGTGACTCTACCCCCAGCTGACTTCCCTACAGGGTGAACTCTCAGTTATCTGGGACCACAGAGGACTAGGCTGTTTAGATAAAGTGAATGGCTGCTGTTCTGTCTTCCTGGAGCTCCAGAGGACACCCGGGACTCACTCTGCTTCTTGAGCCACATTTGACCCATGAGCCTATAGATTGAGAGTTGAACCCCAAGAGCTCTATAATGGACTGACCATGTGCAAGTCCTCCCAACCAACCCTGCTCAGCTAAAACACCTGTGGGGGGAGAGTGATGGGGCCTTGAGGGAGACAGACCCAAGAGGCTCAATCTCTGAGCAGCCTCCCCCAGTCTGTTTCAATAGCCAGGAAAGATGAACTAAGAAATTTTATCCTCCCTTCTCTTTGCCCAGTTTTCACTTACCCTGTACTCTCTAGATCCTCATATTTTCTATCCACCCCTTCCCAAGAAAGCCCCTCTTCCTCCCTGCTTCATCCTCTGTGACCCACCTCCCCACACCCTCCCTAACCTCTTGATAATATAGCTCCACTTAACCCCTCCCTTGCTGATTCCCCTCCCTCCTCCCTTCTTCTTCCCCGTCATCTCCTCTCTACTTTAAGACTTCAGCACAGGATCTAACAAAGGTTGTGGTCTCCTTGGAACTGGTTGAGAGCCAGCAGCATGTAGTACAAAGTGAGCAAACGTGAAAGGTGAGTACTGGGCCCTTCTACTATCGCCTTCCTGTCCCCATCTCTGAAACTGTCCCTCCTATCCAGCCATAGCCCATTGACAGGAGATGTGGTTGCTAGTAAAAGCCTCACTCCTTGATGGACAGTACATGGGGTAGGAGTGAAAGAGTCAGGAAGGACACCAACATGTGGGCCCTGAGCACCTAGAAGGATTGAGCTGCCATTCCTGAGACAGGAAGACTGGGTTTGAGGAGGAAGACTGGGAG
Source organism: Tadarida brasiliensis (assembly GCA_030848825.1). NCBI lineage: Eukaryota > Metazoa > Chordata > Mammalia > Chiroptera > Molossidae > Tadarida > Tadarida brasiliensis. The sequence continues at coordinate 91,532,686 of CM061259.1, read as the reverse complement.
CTCAGCTTCGACGAGCTAAGTTTGAGGTATCTAGTAGTTATGACTGTTGAGATCCTGAGTAGGCTACTAGAGCTCAGAAGAGAGGTCAAAATGTGGGACATAGAGTTGGAAGCTGGAAGCAGGTAGGTGGTGCTTTAAGCCACAGCACTGGCCGGGCATAGGAGTGAGTGTAGATGAGGAAGAGCAGCCAGGCAGCTGAGCCCAGGACACTCTAAAATGAAGAGGTGGGGATAGAGGAGAAGGAGACTGAGAGGAGCAACCCCTGAGGTCAGAGGAAAACAGGAGAATAGATATCCTGGAGGTCAAGGAATTTTTCAAGGAAGAGGGAAAGATTGAACATGTCAAATGCCACAGATGAGACTGAGAATTGGCTACTGGGTGTAGCAGCATGGAGGTCATTGGTGACCTTGAGAGTAGCAGTCAGGGAAGTGGAAGAGAGTGAAAGCTCGATTGGAATGAAGTCAAGAGAGCATGGGAAAAGAAGACATGGAGACAATGAGTCTAGACAACTGTTCTGGGGAGTTTTGCTGTAAATGGGGAACAGAGAGATGCAGTGGTAACTGGCTGGAAAAGACAAGAGAGCCATCTTTCAAGATAGGAGAAACAACAGTAAGATATCTGCCGAGCGAATGATCTGGTAGAGGGGGGATCCCATAATGTAGGAGGGAGCCATGCTGGAGCAATGTCCTCAAGTAGGCGCAAGGGGACAGGATCTAGTGCACAAGTAGAGGGGTGGCCTTAACCAGGAGCAGGAATACTTCAACCACAGTGACAGGAGGAAGGCAGAGCAGTGGGTAGGTGCTGGCAGATGGGTGGGTGAAGCGCTGGGAGTCTGGGGAAGTTCTGATGGCTTCTATTTTCTCAAAGAAGTAGGAAGCAATGTCAGGAGCTGTGAGGGAGGACTGGGGAAGAGGGGCTTGGGCTAAGGGTAGAAGAGAAAGTGTGAAGTAGTCATCAGGTGGGGGAGGGGGAAGGACTCAGGATCCATGGCAGGACAGTACTGAAGACCCACCTAAAGTTCAGGGTTTTCACCTTGAAGTGAGACCAGTCAGGGTAGAGGTTATTCTCAGCCCCATTCAGCTGCACAGGTCAGACATAGAGCAGGCCGGGCGATGGATTTGACCAGGGTTGGGGTTTTACCAAGCAAGCATGAGGAAATGAAATGAGGTAAGGGAGTTGGGGGGTCTTCGAGGGAGGGATTATCCTGACTTACAGTGGCAGTTGCCTCTGAACCAGCCCCTGACCCCTCCTCACAGTCCCGCCCCTGCTGGTGCCTGAAAGCCCACCATCCATTCCCTGCTGTGGGTTAGGTATGACCTTCCCTCTGCCCTCATCCCAAAGTGAGCTTCTAAGAGGTGGCCTCAGGTAACCACCAAGAGCTGGGGAAATGAGCTTCCCACACACTGTTCCTTCACCAGGAAAATACCTCAGACCTCACACACTTAAAACCACATTCTCTGTCACCTTCCCCAAGCCATCACACAGCTCTCCCCACCTCAAGTCGGACCCCAGTGTAGGTCCATTCTGCCTCCTAAATCGTCCCTTACTCCACCCCCACCCGCCATACCCCAGTCCCAGCACAGCACCACACCACCAGCTGCATTCCCTCTGTACGTCATACACGGCAGCTCTGAACCCCGTGTCTGGCATCTGATGCTGGACCTCATCATGGCCTCCTGACCAGGCTCTTTTCCACCATGCTGGCCTGGCCAGTCCCACTCCGTCCTCCTCAGAGTGCCTTTTCCAGCACTCACATCTGCTCCATCACTCCCCTCTTCATAACGCTTCCGTGGTTCCAGGTGGCCAGCTGTGGTCCAGGACCCACCCCCTTTCTTCCTGTCCTGCCCCCTCTGTCCTATCTCCCCTCCTTATGCACCTCTCTGGGCCTCTCTGTCACTCTGACAGCATCTCCCCTGAGTTGTGATTCACCCATCCCCACACCCGAGGTTGTGAACTCCTTAAGGCCCCATCGATGTCACCTTAATCACCCTTCTCCAGCGTATGGTCTGAAGTAAGGGTTCAGCCAGTTTTGCTGGCCAGGTGCATGGGTGACCAGGTGGACAAGCTTCTGGAGGTAGAGAAGAGGGAGAAGTGGGATTGAAACAAAGGGACACCTTAGCCAAGTGACCTAACTTAGCACTACCTATTACAGGACAAGCTATGGCGTGTGTCTACTGATGGGATGCACTGAGGACATAACATCATCTATGGGATATTCTTGCAAAAAAAAAATGTTTAACCTGAATCTACTCATGCGGAAGAACACAAATCCAGAACATAGACCATCCTATAAGAGGACTGAGCAGCTCTCTTTAAAAGTAACAATGTCATAAAAGACTTTAAAAAGCAGGGGGATTATTCCAGATTAAAGGAGACTAAAAAGACATAACGAAATGTAATGTGTGATGCTTGATCAAATAAAATGTTTTAAACAGCTATAAAGGACATTACAGGGACAACTAGAGAAATTTGAATATGGATTACATATTAGGTTAAATTGTATCTTTAATTTCTTGGGTATGTTAATAGTATAGTCATTATGTAGAAAATGTCCTTGTCTCAGGAAATTCATGCTGAAGTATTTAGAGGTGAAATGCTATGATGTCTGCAACTTACTTTTAAAGGGTTCAAAGAGAGAAAGAAAATGTGGGCAAAATGTCAATAACTGGCAAATCTAGTTCTCAAGGTGAAGGGTATATAGGTGGGTGTTTATTGTACTATCAGGTTTGACAAGACAAAAAGTTAGGGGGGAAGGAAGGGAGACGCTCCAAAGAGTGGAGCTCAGGGCCTGGCTGATGGAGTAAGAATGGGAAGAGAGGGCAGGCCTTCGCTCCTGCAGCCCACAAGCTGGGCTGTAGTCCTGGCCTAGGCTGGGCTGGACACTGGAGTCAGCAGGGGTCAGGCAGACACAGCCCTGGAGTGGCTCACCACCTAATGAGGGTCAAGACCTCAAGGAAGCAGACTTAGCTGTGAGCAAACACACTTAGGGGCACAAGGGCTCTTCAGGAAACAGCCAGGTCCCAGGGAGACCAGTAGGGCAGCCCTCAGCCAGAGCAGGGCGGGCAGGAACACGGGCCCTGCCCCACCTCTGCCTGAGCTATGGCAAGGAATCTGGTCTGCCCAAGCCCACCCCTCCCCCAAACACCCCTCAAGGGGCAACAGCCTGAGTGTATCCTCCCATGTGAGAAGCCAGGCTAAATATGGAGCCTCAGACATAAGATGCCACTCAAAACAGATTTCCCTGGAAAAGACCATCTGGCAAAGGATGTCTAGAGCATCGTCTGTCGAGAGAAATAGTGTCATTCTCCTGCAAGCTGACGTCCAGAATGGGAGTGTCCTCATCCCATCTCTCTAAAAGAGCCCAGCTTAGTGCCTCAGTTTTCCCCAAGATCGCCCCCTTGCTCCAGGTGGAAAGTCACTCAGACCCTTACTTGCATCTGTGAAGAAGAAGAGAATGAGACTAGGGACATAGGTCCAAACTACAGACAGGTCTGTTCAGGTGCAAATCCTGATTCTGCCGCTTACTACCTAGGTGACTTTGAACAAGCAACTTCTCCCTGAGCCTCGGGATCCTCTTCCACAAAATGGGAATAACAGGAGCACTCCCTTTACAAGCTGCTGTGTGTGTGAGAGTACTTAGCACCATGGTTGTACTCGATATATGGAAGCTGGGCAAGGTATTCTCCCCCAATCCCACTCTCTCAGTCCTGTTAAGAGCATTAAGTCCTTCTTTCCAACTAGCTTTGTTCCATCCCTTCAGGAAACACTGAGGGTCAGATCAGCTTGGGGAATGCATGCCCTGTCGCTGTCATAGCAAGACAAGTAGCAGGAGGGAAAGCTCTCAGTCTGGCACAGGCACTGAGGCTACAAGTCACAAGTTACCAAAGCACTGAGGCTTCAGCCCCTGCAAGAGGCACCAGCAGGGAGACCTTCCAAGGACATTGCAGTAATTCTTCTACCTTTGGCCCACTTACTCACCCTAATGTATGGGAACCCTCTGGTTCAGGCCACAACCTGGGGCCTGCCATGTTTCCACTAGGACCAAACTTTGCAATAGCCCCATTCAAAAGCCACTGTCTCTCACCATATACAGGGGGAAAGGGGGCTCTTGGGAGGGGAGGCCTCTCCTCCAGAGATGCAGCACCGAAAGAGAGGGCAGCTGGCCCATTTTACTGATTTAGAGATCACAAGTCACAGTCCGTGTAGCTTCCCTAGGAAGTAGGGTTCCTAACCTCCCAAGGGAGGGGTTGGAAGAATGACTATATATGCCCAGGGCTGGGATTTGGCCTTGGAATGAGTCCCAACGTCCCTTATCCACTCTCCCTCAAGCTGCCTGAGTACCCCTCCCATTAAGCATCTTTTGTTTCCAGGGTCTGGAAGAAAGAGGTGGGGAACCCAGGAAATTCCATATGCTTCTCCTTAGACCCAGGCTGCCTGGCCAAACCCTGAGCCCTCTCCCTGTTCCCCATTCACCCACCCATCAAGCTCAGCCTGACTTACCCTGAGCCTGCCAAAAATCTCAGACTCACTTCCATTTTGGCTATGGCTTCAGCCTCCAGTTCTTCCAAGCCCCTCCCTCCGCAAGTTGGCCCCAAGATGAAAGGGTAGACATAGGCAGTGGCTCCCTGGGCCTGTGCGGAGACAATACCCCCAGTTCTAACTCCAGGGACAGCAAGAGTCAGAATACCTCCTAGGAGGGGGCCAGATGGACAGGGTGGTCCCCACATCTGGACTCCCTGCCCCACCCCAGCCCCAGCAGTGGGCTCCAAGGACCCTTCCCTCCCTGCGGCTGCCACAGCCATTATGTGCCTTCTAGCCTTGCCCACTGCCTGCCACGCCCCCACGCAAGCCCCTGATCTAGCGGCAGAGCTCAGAGCTGGTGAGGCCTGGCCACCAAGCCAGGCTGTCAAAGTTGGGAAACTGGAAACAGAAATAAATCCTCAAAGCTGCTCCGTGGTAAATGTGGCTGCTGGCGGGCCCAGCACCCAAAAGTCCAGGTCCCTCACCACCAAGCTCCCACTGACACCCCATCAACGCACACATATACATTTAGATTATACAAAAGGGAGGATCAGGAGGCAGAGCCCCGGAGAGGATTGGGCCAGCCAGCCCTTACCCTCCCTGCAGGCTGGCCTGGGGCTCTCTAGCGGTGCCCCCACTCCCTGGCCCAGACCTGGCCATCCCCAAGCTTCCTCTTTCGGCCCCATCTCCATGACAACCGTATCCTTCCGATGCTCCAGCCGCCACAGAATTGATCTGGAAATGTAGCTTTGTTAGCAGACCCTGGCTGGCACCGAGGGCGGAGGGCGGCGCCCCACCAACCAGCATGCGTGCCTCCCCAGCACTCCCTCCCGGCCCCGGCCCGCTTCGGGGGAGGGGCGGGTCCCGGAGCACACGGGCCCTGGGGACAACGTGGCCCCGTGGCCCCACTCACCGCTCCTGGCCCCAGTCACTGGGTCCAGCCTCTCACGGCGGAGCCATGCGGAGGCTGCCGCTGGACTGACCGTCCCACTCCTCCGCAGCTGCCTGTCGGGGCTCCCCGCCCGCTCTGTCCCTTCAGGTGGCAGAGCCGCGCTGTGGAAAAGCTAGCAGAGATGGGGGTACTGACGGCGGGAGGGAGGGACGGAAGGAGAGAAGGAGGGAGGGAGGAGCGGGAAGGGCGGGGAAGGGCGGGGGGACTGCAGGCAGCAGGCGGCGGGAGAGGAGCAGAGAGGCGACAGTGGCCACCCTAGCCAGCTGGCCCGCCACGCCTCCTCACCGAGGGCCGACCGCGTGCGCGGGCCCAGGACAGTGAGGCCAGCCCGTCCTGCACAGCCCTGCGCAGGCCCTTTAAGAAAGTGGGGGAAGGGAGCGCCGAGAGGTTCCGCCCCCCCTCCCCCAGCTATCCTCTAACCCGACCCCCTCAGCAAGATCCTCTGGTCCCTGACCCTGAGCCCTCCGATCTGCTCCAGGTGAAGGAAGGAGCGGTCCTTGCCCTCCCGCAGTCAGGTGTGGTCTGCCTGACTCCTTGCCCTCCACACTCACGCCCACCCTGGAGACCAGACCCTGACAGCGGAGGAGCTAGAGTGCAGGGGGCAAGCAAGGTGGATGATCCTGAGACAGACAGAGCCCTACCTACCCACATACCTACCTACCTACCGTCAGACAGACAGAGGGACAGACAGACCTGGGATATGGAGTGAGAAGGAGGACTAGAGACAGAGCTGGAAGGGGAGGAGTGGGTACAGAAGAGAGGGACAAAGGGAAGAGACCCTGAATGAGGGAGGTGAGAAGTGGGTCCAATCAAGGATTCAGAGTCCCAGCACCAGGTCAGGGTATGGCCACCCTAGGCAAAGAGCTATAGGGTGCACTGGCCTGTGGAAACCATCTCCCCAGTCACCTGGCCCACAGACCCTCCCCATGCTAGTTACCACCTTGAAGCCCTCCCCCTGCCCCAGGACCCTGGCTCTGAAGAAAAAGGTTGACAGTATTGTACCTGAGCTAGATACCAAGAACTTCCTGGCTGTGAGGCTCCTGCAAGGCGAGATTCTACCTCTCAGGAACATAATAAAGGGCCCCCACCCATATGGATCTAGGGAGACCAGGAACTGGGGGAAGGAGGGGAGGGTGAGCAGACTCAGGCCCACAGAAAAGGAGCTCAGGTTAGAGACAGGCCCTACCACAGGAAGCCACTTTCCACCTCTCTCCTTCCACTCCTGCCTCAAGCAGCTGTTCACTACACCCAGCTCCTTCCCACTGGGACCTTTGCAGTGTTCCACCCTCTGCCCGGTCAGGCCTTTGATCCAACTGTGCTCTATGAACTGCCACTCAATTCTTAATCCCTAGTTAAATGCCCCTTCCTCTCCCTGACCTTCTTTCCATCCATACACACACAGTTAGGACCCCTCTTCTTAGGGAACAGGGTAAGAGAAGAAAGAGGATTTGCTGACCTACGAGGGGTGTCTAAGCTGTGCAGGGTGGCAGTAATTGGAGGCGCAAGGTCTGAGCAGTGATTAGTCTCCTCCCTCTTCAGGCTGGGCCACAGCTGGAGCTGAGGTTTCAGCGACCATGGTGACACTTCTGCTATAACTGTGCATCTGCCATGGGCCAGAATCCACACTAGGTGCTTTTGTGTGTTAAATGTAATCTTCATTACATTTAATGAGGTCTGACCCCGTGGACATAGCTGAGCAGTTGAGAGGGTACTCTGGCCACACCCTCTCACTGCCCATCAATCTCTAGGACATTCCCAAAGAGCCCAGATATAAGGGGCCACTCTATTACAGGCACCAGGATGTTACTGAAGAGCACAAAGGAAGCATGGCTTCCCTGCTGTCCTGCCCTCTACCTTCTGCCTTCTGCTTCCTGTAGGCAGGGATGGGTGGCAATAGGCAACCAGTGTGTGTGTGTGCGGGGGGGGGGGGGGGGGGGGGGTGACAGCACTTTGCTTCCACACTCCTCATCTTCAGAACCCATGACCTCAAGTCACAGCTTTTTACTATGTCATCTACCCAATGAGGATGCTCACCCACCCCTTTCTTGTGAGGTTGGGTGGGGATGAAAGGAGCTGTTGTACTCAGTGTCCACCCACCCAAGACCTGGCACACAGATGCACTAACAGGCCATGGCTATTATAGTTGTAATAAGTGGCTTACTCATGCAACGGATTATTTTATTTCTGTCCACCCAGATGAACTCTGAGCACCCCTGAAGGCAAGGTCTGCCTTGTTCACAATCTATCCTCAGCACCTAACACACAGTATGGCCAATTTGGAATAAATACATGTAGAAAGGAAGAAAGAAAGGAGGGAGAAGGGAGGGAGATATAGCCATCTCTCCACTTAGTCTGGGCAGGCTGGTGCTCAGAACCTAGTCCCTGGCCCGGATCTGCTCCCATCCCTGGCAGGTCTGGGAGCCTGCTGCAGTGGGCATGAGCAGGCCAGGACACCTGGGTTCCAGTCTGGCTTCTGCTGCTTCCTGGCTGTGTGCCATGGACAGCTATATCCCCTCCCTGAACCTCACTTTCCCATGTCAAGTGGAACCAACTCAAAGGGCTCAAAGGACTGTCACAGGCCACAGGTGGGCTCTGGGTGAGAGAGTGCTTTGGGTGCCATGGACAGGAGAGAGATTGTTTTTATTCCTCGTAGTTACTTTTGCCTCTTGAAAGAGAACAGGGTCAGTGTTCCCCCACATAGCAGCCAAAATGCAAAATATTTCCTAGCATCCTTCTAAGAAAAGAATAATTTACAGCTTCTCCCACTCTTCCAAGTGATTTCCCTTTCCTCCTCCCCCCTCCCACCTGAGTGTGAGTCTCAGGAAGGCAGGTGCTGGAGGCTGGACAGGGGCAGAGGGCACAGTTCCAAGACCACTCATCCCAACTAAAAATGACCTCCTCTTCCTCATCACAGTAAATGTTACCACCATCCTCTGCTCGGCTCAGGCCAAAAACCTGGGAGTCATCCTTGCCTCTTTCTCTCATTCCACATCCCTCAACAAATGCTATGGGATTTACTTTCAAATTACGTTCCAAATTGGCCATTTCTCATCAGCTCCACTGCCACCACCCTGGCCCGAGCCACCATCACCTCTCACCTGGAATATTACTACAGCTTCCTAACTGGTCCTGCTGTTTCCACCCAGCCCACTACCGACATCCCCAACACAGCAGCCAAAGGGATCCTGGTACATGTAAGTCAGATCATGTCACTCTTCTGCTCCAAATCCTCTGATGGCTCACATACTACTAAGAGTTAAACCAAGTCTTTGCCATGCTGCAAGGCCCTCCATGACCTGGCCCCCACCACCTCTCTGACTTCCTTTCCAGCCACACTGGCCTTCTCACTGTTCCTCTAACACACCAGCATGCTCCTGCCTCAGGGCCTTTGCACTTGCTATTCCCTCTGCCTAAAACACCCCTCCCCCAGGTAGCTGCATGACTCTCACCTCACCTATTTCACCTCTCTAGTCAAATGTCACCTTCCCTAACACCCTACCTAAAATACTAGCCGTCCCTCATCCACATCTCCCCTGTGCCTGCTTTCTTTTCCTCCATAACGCATGTTTGTGTACCACATATTTACTTGCTTATTCTGGTTATTGTCTGTCTCCCTATCATCACTACCATCACTAGACCGTAAGCTCCAGGAAGGCAGGAAATTTGTTCTTTCACTTCTGTATCCCCAGGGCCTAGCACATTGCCTGGCACATAGTAGGCACTCAGCAAAGCATTCAGATAAAGAGCACACTAACAGATAAAAAACAAACAACCCGGCAGATATTAAAAAGTGCTTTGAAACAACAACAACAAAAAAGGGATGTGACAGCACCTAGCTGGAAGGGTGAGGACTATTTCAGCAAGGTGGTCAGCGAAGGCGTCCCTGGGGAGGTGCCCCCAGGCTAGGCATGGCCCCCTCCAGGCCCACACAGTGCCAGCATCTCCCCCATCACAGCACGCATCACACTGTGCCATTACTGTCTGGACTGGGTGCTCCATAAAGGCAAGGACCCTTCTCAGTCCTCTCTGGGTCCCCAGCTCCTCCTGAGCCTAGGGTCAGCATACAGTCCAAAGGTAATAACGCCAAAAAATGGATGAAGGAGAGGTCATGGGCAAATCTACTCATGGGTGGTGGGACTCTGACAGGGCCTGAGGTAGGGAAGCTGAAAAGTAAGGAACTAGGCAGGGAGCCATAGGGGCCTGGGGGCGGGGTGGGGGGGAATCCTCGGAGCTTCAGGGTCTGGTCTGTATAATCCCCAACATTACTTACAACTCCTGGGTTAGCTGGGAGGAAGATGGGGAAGAAAGGCCATTCTCACCAGACAGCCCCACTCAACATTTACCGAGCACCTCTTGTACTCATGTGCCAGGCCCTGGGATGGGGAGGGGGCAGGGCCCAGGCAAAGTCCCTCCCTCCACAGCTCAGGGGCAAATATCCCTGTAGATAGAGCTTCTTGGATAAATAACTGATTTGCTTTACCCCATTTATCACAAGATAATCAAATTTTAGGTATGGATTTTACTAGTCTCTTGCCTACTGCCTCCCTGGAATATAAACTCCAGGAAGGGCAGGAACTGTATGTCTTGTTATTGTTGGATCCCCAGCTTCTAGCAAGGGCCTGGAGCATAGTAGGTACTCAATAAGTATTTGCTGAATGAATGGGTGAATGAATAAATGAGTGGTAGAATATGAGCAGGTCCCTGAAGAAGGCG